>CM038008.1:5344748-5944748 GCA_021234005.1 Nephelium lappaceum
GAATGGGCCACGCCCAAAATACAAGGTTTTCTTTGCTCAAGGGAGAACCAGTGTTGTTTTTATCTCTGAATGCTTTAAGATACACCCCACCTACATCTAACCACACCAAATATCACCAAAGAACTGACGACAGGTGCCTTCAGAATAATCTGGGTGTATTAAGATACAGACTGCTCTTTTCTGCCTGTTTTTTGGAAGGGTAAAGAGCACCCAGAATATTTGTTGATGAAATTCAACTAAAACCAAGCTGTGGACAAAAGAGGTAAAACAACTGTCCTAAAAACATCAATAAAAGCAGTTGTAGATTTTGCCAGGGAATGAGCAATCATATTCTCATTCCTGGGAACAAACAGAACAGATCAAATCCCCATTAAAGAAGCGAGTTTGCTAGTATCATCCACAAAAGGAGCCTCAACTGCCAAAGGAGAGATATTTTTAGTTCATTGCACAGCTGAAAGTGAATGGACTTCCACATGGTGCAAAACCAGTTCTTATGAGCGAAAATAAGAGCTTCTCTTATGGCATATAATCCAGCTAAGTCAGCCCTAAAAGAACCTGTCTGTCATAACCGCACCCACACCTACTACATCGCTGCTAATGTCTACAAGACCATCATCGACGTTGAGCTTCAAGGGATTAACAGGAGGGGGACACCACTTACAAGTTACATAAGAATCATAAACCACTGCATCCTGAAGATTAACAAAATCAGAAAGATTTGCAAAATCAACAGGAGGAACTCCAAGGAGTTCCTTCAGTCTACAAAAATCACTGCGAAATTGAACTGACATAATTCCCCTACAAGGCTCTAACCAAACCGCTTCCACATAAGCAAAAGTGAAGAGATTATGGGCCTGAGATTTATTCAGAGGTGTCAATAGGACCGACGCAATGGGCGACCCATGCCCGGCCCTTGTATTGAGGGTTAAGCCCGCATCTAAGCTTTAGAACCCACACCATCACAAACTATGTGGAGAGAAAAACACTAAACCTAAAGTGAGAGGGAAGAAAAAAAATTAACTTAACCTTGTAGCATGTGTTTGTTTTTGGCAATCGATTTGTTTAATTTAGTCGATTTCGTGTTCTTAGCAACAGTGCACGCTAAATTTTATATGTTAGTGTATAAAGTTTACTCTCAACATATAACGTTTCCTAGTTTTTCATAATTGATAATTCTTTAGTTTTAAAATGTAGTTTTTAAATCGTATAACATTAAAGGGTTGTTTACTTTTTTCTTCAAGTTTTATTTTCACTTAAATATTAATTTAAGTGAATTTGACTTGTTTGTATTTTTACTTATATTTTAATTTCAGTTAATAAATATCTTGTTTAAAAAGTCAAAGTCAAAATTTCTTATTTATAACTTAGCTACAAAGTCTTTGATCAATAAATTTACACAAACTTTATAAGCGTAGGAAGGGCCATGGCCATCAATCACCAATTAGTGATTGGAGGAGACCAATCGATTGGTCGACCTCCTGTCAATTGTTAAAAGGAGGTCCAACCTCCTCCCATCCAATTATGAAAGGAGGCTACAACCTTCTCTATGTATGGAGGCATCCAATGGCCTCTATAGTGTTGTAAGAGGCTACTGATGATCTCCATCCTTTGCAGAAGTCAGTGCGTCACCTATTGCCAGCGAATGGAGAAGATCACGACATCCTCCATTTTTATTTTTCTAATATTTTGTTTTATTTTTATTTCAAAAAAAAAAACTATTTTTATATTCTATTAAAATTAAAATTGTTATCACTATTTTATTAAAAATTATTATCAAAGTTATTTCAATCAATCCGAGTAATAAAAATTTTAAAATACTATGGTTATGAAATTGATTTAATTGAATATAAAATTATATTGGAACTGAAAGGATATAAAGGTGAAAAACAACATACTTTATATTATCATTAGGTCATATAAAAATATATATATAATTATAAAATTTTAAATACCAACACTTATTAATCTTACTTGAATTAAGACCTACTACTATCTCAAATGAAAAGGAAAAAAAGAATAATCTTACTTTCCCCCTTATAGTTTGATATAATCGCTAATTACTCTCCTGTAGTTTCAGAAAATCTCATTTTATCCCTTACTTTTACTGTTGTTACTGATATGACCAAAGTGTCTATGTAGTTTTATTCTTCCGTATTAACGGTAAAATTTGATTTTCAATGTCAATTTTGACAGCAAGAGATTTTTTTGGACATTTCTATAAACTAAATGAGGTATTTGATCTATTTCATAAATCGATAAGGGAGATATTAACGATTTTCAAATATACTGGGGGATTTTGGTATAAAGTCAAACTATAAGGGGAAAAATAGGATTATCCCAAAAAAAACACACCACCTTAGTTTTTTTTTTTTTTTATTATTATATCTACCATTTTATTAGTTTAATATGTTCTCAGCATGATATTATACAAGCATTTTTAGGCGGCACATGATATCATATATATATATCTTATAATATGTTGTTTCAATTGTCTCGACAACAAGAACAAAGTCTTGTCAACAGTTTTTAATAATATTTATTAACACTTATGGAGAACAAGAGAGAAGAAAGAAACCTAGTAGGGGGAGGAAGGCAAGCTAACACGTAAGTTGGAGGCATTTTGGTCAATTCAGTAGCTAAAATTGACAAAAGAATGAAATGTTTATTGGGATTTTATAAATATGTATTTACACTAATTTGAGGGCTCAATAAGATAATTTCCTCTAAATAAATCACGTAGTTTTTTCTGGTAATCATATACAGGGATGATAAAATTACCCGATCCAATCTAATCCTGTCCAAATCCAGCCTATTCAAAGCAGGTTTGGAGTGGAAAGTAGTGATCCATTTGAAATATAGGTCGGGTTTAGGGCAACCTTTAAAGATTCAGGATTAGATTTAGGGCAAGCTTTCTTGCCTTGATCCGACTCGATAACTCGGTCTATATATAAACATTAAAAAAAATCCTAAAACTACGACTGTGTATTAAAGGGACTTATTACATGGTGTTCAAGTCTTACACTCTTAATTATCAGAATTTTTATATCAGTTTGTAATTCTTTTAGAAAGATTATGGATATCATAACCAATTTGCTATTTTTTTGTTTGTATATTAGTTTTTTTTTTTTATATTAATTACATCATTAGTTGAAAACTAAATCAGGTCAACAGATCTGGTTCGATACAAATCCCTCCAATAGGGTTTGCATTTGAAGTGGAAAGTGGCTGCCCTTTTGGGGCATGGGTTATGTTTGGAGTACCCTCAAAAATTTTGGGCCGGGTATGATCTGGGTCAAACCCAATCCAATCCGATCCATTGTTATCCATTCGTATCTAAATTATTTAGTTTAGCGGCATCCAAAACCAAAAAAAAAAAAAAAAAAAAAAAAATGGTGTGTTCTATTTCTCGTACTTAAATAGTATTTCCGGACAAGTTGCCTCTCTACCACCTTTCTAGCAATTTCTTGTTTCTTGATATATCATCGACCATAATCCACGTACCTTAGCGGCCATGCAATGTGTATAGAGAACTTTGTTCGCACCAGTTTTCTTATTAGGCAGTCATATTCTATAGTTTCTGGCCAATTATTATCTTAAATCTTGTTGTCATTATATTCCAATGAAGAAACTATTCTTTGCTCAGTTTTGACACCCAAATGGAGATATTAAATGAATCAAATTCAGGAAAAATATTGCACAGCACATTCTGTAATAAAAAAGCCTTCCATGTTAATTAATGATTAAAAGAAAAATAAAGTTTGTGAGGAAATGAATGCACATTAAATAGTTGTAGAAAATGGGTGTTAATTGTAGTTAGGATGCATTAGAGACCCAGCCCTTAAAAGATGCCACACACATATATATGTATGTATGTGTGTGTGTGTATATATATATATATGCTTGCATTAATTAGTTAGGTATGCGCATGAATTTGATTACAAGTTCTACAGAACAGAACAAACCTGGGCTAAAAGTCCTCCAAAAGCAGTCGTGTGAATTTAGACAAGAAACTTTTGAAGCTTGACCTTAAGGAAGATGCTTCATGAACCAAGAAAGATATGATATAAGACACGCCTAGCTATGATGAATCTCCTGCAACACGCATGTGAACATTTGAAATCATGCTTCATATTCCTTTTGACTAAACTATTCACTTCCAACCAAAAAAATCTTTGCATTTTCTACCGGCCTATATATGTAATAATAATGGACATCTACAGCTCTAAATTTCTAAACCCATATGCTTTTAGTTTGTGATCAATTTCCTCATCGAATTTTTCAACACATCTTCGATCAAATTCAAAAGAAAAAAGCAGCTTCCAATTCTATTTTCTTTGATCCTTGTCGCACTTTCATGAACCTTCTTAGAAGCAACAAGATAACTGGTTCTACCCCCAATTATATGAGCTTATTTTATGTCAAAATTTAGCACTGCCCACATTATTGATTTCAAGGAGAAATAATGCAGCATTAGCTTATACATATTTACTAAATGGACCACAAACAGTCAAGTTCCTTATTCTCAAGTTAATGGTTAATAATATGAATACGCACCCAATAATATATACATACATACATACATATATATACACACAACACTTTTAAATGGCTTTGAGAGGATATAGTGCATGGCACATAATGGCAATATTCCGACAAAGCAAGCCATCGTGAAAGTTCCCTCCTAAAGAACTTAGCCAGAAAAGAGAATGAATATGCAAGATCACATGCATATTATGTCTACCCAATTTAAGCATTTAGAACACCGTATCTGCCACTACATGTCTATATTTATTAAGTCATTCTCATGATTATGAAAGGGATGATAAATGTGATAATTCATTCCCCCGACATGAAGTAATTGTCTTTCTTCAATTATTTCGAACTTGAAATCGTCAGAACGATCAAATACTATCGTTATATCGAGCGTGTAAAGTTTAAACCCAAAATGCATTGCACCTTTGCAAGCCTTAGATGAAGATTCCCAAAAGGTTGATTTTATTGACTTCTAACTTTTGCTTGGAATTGTCGTTACTCTTGTTATGGAAATTTTGGATATCAAGTATCAACCCATCTATCTTATCCTCAAATTCTTGTCACAGTGCTCACATCTAATCGGTTAATCTATTTTTAGAGATGAAATCAATAATTGTATCTGCACCTTTGAACTTTGAAGAAAGTACTTACCATGCTGGGTCAGTTTTAGCTATAATTTTTACTTCTTTGACAGGTACTATATATGTTAATTAATTTTGTTCGAGGAAACTCATGAACTAAAACCTCTTTGCATTCTGCAAAAAGAATTTAAATATTGCTCTAATTATTGATGACTATATATAATGATTTTATCATTAGTATCTCATAACTATAAAAAAGTTAGGACAAACAAATTAAATTCATCTATTATATTTTTTTTCTAAAACAAATTATTTCTTCTATTTAATTCAAACGCAGTGAATGAATTTGATTACTTTATCCTAAATTTAAAAAGTTAAGAGACATTGATAATAAAAGCATTCTACATATATTTGTGTATGTATGTGCACAGAAAGAATGCTCCATAGTCCTAGTCGTGCAAGTAATGAATTCTCCGATAATAGTTCTGCTATTAAATAAGGAGAAGGTGAGAGATAAAAAAAGGGGACTTCAGAGAAAAGCAAAATGCATGGTAAGGCAAGTGGTGTTAGATAAGAGTTAATGCGAGGATGACATCTAGAGCTTTTGATACCATCATAGACACTCAATGACCAAACATGGGAAAAGGCACATTTCTACTAGCTTTTGCTATAAGTCTATTCTCACCAAGGAAGTTGTACGGAACAATCAATAATGCGGTAAAAAAGATAAGTCAAAATGTTTGGATGAAAGATGGCAAAAAGAAGACAAAAAGGGAACTCTTCAACTATGAGGTTGGCCGAAGAGGCAAGCAGCTGGCATTGGGAACAAAAGCTAGCTTCAATTAATTCAGTACCATCAATTCACAACCGCTCCCTTACTTCCATGTTTGTGATTCCCTGACCCCAAAGGTTTAATGACAATAAATATAAATTTCTGTTTTCCTTATTCTGTACCACCTATGACCACAAAAAAATGTTATAGGAAACTCCAAGACTCCATTGAAATTCTATCAATTAACTCTGAGAATCTAAGGGGACAAGTAACGATCTGGTTATATACAGTGTCCTTAATTAAACTTAAACATTTGGTTAAGTTAATTTAACCAACAATAAAAAATATAAAACAAATTGAAAGACTTAAGTGAAATCTTCGAAAATATAGGCCAACAACTAATAGTCCTTCTATATATATACATAATCGTTGGCTATGATGAAAACCCTTGCAAAATGAACAATAACTGGTTATTGACAGCAGTCAGGAAAGCACATAAAAACTGCATCTCATGAGCCTATCATTAAATTTTTTTTCCCCTGTATTTCTTATGTTGATATCCTTATGCCTGTCTAAAGAAAAATGTTTATCATGTAATTAACCGAGATCGATCAATCATGCAGGTCCTAATAAAAAGTTGTCATACATATTTAACACGAAGAAAATCTCCCCCTCTGTTTTCTCTGTTGCGTCCTATATATATATTATTGATCAAAATCGCCAACGCAATATTACTTAAGCAAATGACGATGGTTTTCAACATATGATTAATAATTACACAAGCTAGATCAGAAATGAAAGATGTTTAGACATGATGGCCCCACCAACACCGTGCGCATGCGTGATGTTAACTTCTTTGAGCCAGTTTCATGTTTGTCGTGATCATCATCACGATCATGGTCGTGAAGATCTTCAACTTTGCTTGCATATATTTGCATGGAGTAATATGAACCGAACCGATCGAACAGACTTGTACAACTGTATATCTGTAACTGTAAGACATAAAATAGGAATTAGGCGAAAATTAACATCACAAAGAGCCGATGGTGTCCACTACTTGTTGTGCCTAACTCAGGGACCACTCTTGATTTAGTCTTGTACAAACACAAGATTGGTGCTTCGAGCATGTGGATTTGAAAAGAACGTTGAAAGGGACGCTTGGCTTTTGTTAGTTTTCAGGGCAACAAGGAAGCATCAATAATTGCACGTGATTGTGGATATTTTCGTAATCGTAAGTGATTAGGTTAATTGAGTCATCACTCATCGAGGACCCTTTTATCATGATCTTTGATATTTTGATGCACTTCTCATCAAACTATCATTTAAGATTAATGAGCCATTTCATTTAAACTTTAATCGAATTTAAATGTACCAACAGGTTTATATATAATATAATATAATATATATAAGGTGAAAATAAGAACCCAGACTAATAATTAAGCATGATATGACTTAATTAAACATAATAATTTATTTAAAAAAAATAAAAGGGTAGCATATAATCAAATAATTTCAACTCAATAAATTAATCAAATATGATCAGAAAAACAAATATTTATAGCTTCATAGTGCGTATGCATTAGACTTTGAACATAAACATTATATTGAATAATAATATCCAATGTAACTCGCTAATGGTGGCATTGGTTTTAAATGGCATTTGCGATCTAACCCATAAATTAAATTAGTTGAGTCAACATTTAGACCACTGCAGCCAGACTATAGAACTACAGATTACTTAATTACAGATGAAAATATTAGAAAATATGAAGTCCTAATACAAGCCAAACGGAACTTTATTATAAATTAGATTGCAAATTCAAAACCGTATTCTGACCAAGAATTTGCTTGAGATTATCAAACACTGCAATTTGAAACTTGTGGAATTACAACAACAAATAAGCTTGACTATAGCTATGTGTCCCTTGAATGTACTCCAAAAAGTTAGTCAATTGCGTGAAAAACCAAGAGGAAATTGATTTATGTTGTATGATTACGGAACAAGAATTCTGCTAGTTAATATGTTAGGAAAAATTCATGTGTATATGTCAAAGCCCAAAATATATAGCAGATGTATTTTGAAACTTTCCGTGTAACTGCGGTCTAATAATAACCTAAAAAATTAAAATATTATATGTGTACTAGTGTTTTGACCTATTTTAGCTAGACTTTAATAGTAACCATTACAAGATCCATTCAAAAAACAAAAGTATTTCAGCAGACAGGTTCTAAATAAAAACATTATCTAAACAAAATTTTATCAATTGTTTTTATTTTCACAACTACTATTCGGATGCATTTTAGAACTGAAAATTTATATTTTTAAAGAATATATATATTTATTGGAAAACAATAAAAGGGATTTTAATTAACTGTCTTTAAAGTCTTTTTAAAATACTTAAAAATATTAATCAAATCTTCAGATAAAGGATATATAAGGATAGGTCATAGGTGAGATTTAATTGTCACAACCGTGCTTGAGCACCCGTTAAAGTTTAGCCTTTCTACCTACGTGTAAACGGCCCTCACTTGTGCAGTTGTTGGGAGGTCACTGTCCCTCGTGAAATTTTATTCAAATATGCATGCCTAGATGCAATGGCATGACCCATAGAAGAAATTGATCATCAAAATAATAATATATACACCTAATATTTGTGAATACATATGTTTTGATTAATTCAAATATAGGATTCTTTTTTCAATAGCACCAAAATAATATTATATGTTTTTACTTCAAATATATTCTCTATTAGACTTCAAATCGTTTCTTTGGAAACGAAGCTACTTTGTGTTTTCATGTAACAAGCAACAAATTTCTTCATCGTTATTTTTAATAGCACGTGGATCGGACTAATTCAAGAGAGCCGTCTGCTAATGGAGTTTGAAAAAGGCAGCTGTGTTTAACGAAAGGATCAAAAGGACCTGTTTATATTGTACGTTTGGGACAGTAGCGATGGGATGGTATAGTTTAATTATTGATGATATGATATGTATTGACTTTTTTTTTCGTTTCGTTGTATAATGCATGATGACAGTTGCTTGCTTATCAGAATTTATTTATAAGTACTGTTGTGTCTTTATTAGGTTAGTTCTCCGACAAAAATATAATTTGATGTCACCATTGTTTAACAAAATGTTGAATGTGTTTCTATGACATAGAACCCATAATTCCATTAACAAAGATTTGTACAAATTTTTAATCAAGCGTCTAAACTTTTGATATCTTATCATGATTCCATCGACAGATTCCGAATAATTACTTAACCATATATAATGAATTGTTGCTTACATATCTTTCTCGCTTTCCATTTGATGAGCTATAACGGAACAAGTTGTTGACCCACAACCGTCCATTCCAAAACTAGAGCAAACATTTACACAGAATCGGCACCCTAAAAATCATATAGTTCCCATTTTTCAGAAGAAAATAATTCAATTGTAGTAGTACTGGATTATATGATCAATTTCATAATTTAATTTGCTTTGGCTGTTGCTTTCTTCTGTAAAGTGATTTTGATCAGCAAAGCTTTATTGGTTACAGAGCCAAATTGTTCGAATCGACAATGTTTCACAGTTTTTTCTAATTACTAAGAAAAACCTAACAACTTTAATTAGGGTTTGTAATCCGATTATTAAAGCACGCATGTGAGTAGAGGCACAAGCGGATTGATGCGTTGTTGTATTACATATTTAACAAGGCATTTGGGAATTCTTTTGACACTCGTTCCTTGTTAGTTTAAGTAGCAGCTACTTTTCTTTTTTGCCTTCTATCGTTGCACATGTTTTTTGTCAAAGACTTTATGTGAAGTGGAAAATAGATAAAGATTTTGTGAATAAATTCTCAGAACATCAAAACATAAATAATTTCTTTCTTGTTAATTATTTCAAGAAGTACTAGCAAAATTTAGGAACTTTGATTATAAAAAGAAGGGAAAAATCCAAAAAAACCCCTGAAAACAAAAATAATATCAATTTACACCACTTTTTGAAAATATTAGCTAAAAAACCCCCTACCGTCTCCCCAGAGCGGTTTTCATCCAACTTTTTAGCGGTTTTGTAATAAAAATAGTAAAAGACCCAAATACCCTTATAATATTAAAATATTAAAAAATAAAAAACAAACAATCAATCAATTACCACTATCCTTTGATAACCAAAATTAAAAAACATTAAATAAACAATAAATTAATTTAAAAAAACTAAAAAATTAAATAAATTTAACAAAATAAAAACTAAATAAATTAAATTTAAATAAAAATTAAATTTAACAATTTCCAGTTCAATCTCCAGTTCAACTTCAACATTCCAGTTCAACTTCAACATCAAATACATCATTACATCATCAACAACACACAAAGAAATCAATCAAATAACACATCAACAACAACACAAAAACCCAAGATTTCAGATGCACAAAAAAATGTCAGGAACAGTGGTCGCAGATCCGTTCCACACTGTCTTCTCCGTCTTCTCCACAGACCGCGTCGGAAATCTCCACCTCCGCACTGCCGCACCACTCGACGCAATGGCACACGACTCACCGTTCTTCACTGTCCTGCCCGCAGATCCACCTCCGCCGTTCTTCCTTGTCCTCTCCATCTTCTCCACGAACGGCGTCGAGAACAACTTCCGCACGATCTGATCTATCTCCGTACCATCGCTCCGCTCGACGCCTCAACGCCACGACGCGACATCTCAACAGTTCTCTCTCTTCTTACGCCACAGGTGACGGTGACCAGTTGATGATGGAAGCGAAAGAAGAGGAGATCGATCGGAGGTGAAGAGTGACGGTGAGTGACCGGAGAGAGAGGCGGTGAGTGACCGGAGAGAAAGAGACTGAGTTGGAGAGAGAGAGAGAGAGCAGTTCTCTCTCTTCTTACGCCACCGGTGACGGTGACCAGTCGATGATGGAAGCGAAAGAAGAGGAGATCGATCGGAGGCGAAGAGTGACGGTGAGTGACCGGAGAGAGAGGCGGTGAGTGACTGGAGAGAAAGAGACTGAGTTGGAGAGAGAGAGAGAGAGAGAGAGAGGTGTGAGTGGTGAGAGTGGTTTCTGTTGAAAGAGACTGAGTTTGAGAGAGAGAGAGAGAGAGAGAGAGAGGTGTGAGTGGTGAGAGTAGTTTCTGTTTTTTTTTTTTTCCTTTTTTTAATTAAAATATTACATATTATATTTCAGATATATTCCATTCTCTATAGACACGTTTAATTACCTTTATACCCTCGATATTAACAGATCCGTCATTTTTTTAACCGTTTTACTATTTCAATTGACGGTTGGATTTTTTT
Source organism: Nephelium lappaceum (assembly GCA_021234005.1). Lineage (NCBI taxonomy): Eukaryota > Viridiplantae > Streptophyta > Magnoliopsida > Sapindales > Sapindaceae > Nephelium > Nephelium lappaceum. The sequence continues at coordinate 5,355,921 of CM038008.1, forward strand.
GGCTAATATTTTCGAAACCAGTGGTGGTTTGATATTATTTTCATTTTGAGGGGGTAAATTGATAATATCCCTAAAAAGAACGAAGAATTTTACTTGGTAAACCATTGACTACCAATTAGAAATGTGTTCAAATAGATTAATTACGAGTGAGTATACATATATATATATATTCCTAAGTCAAATAAATACAAAAAATATCAATAAAAGACTATACTTAAATTAGGTCTATATACTAATTGAATAAATAGCTACGTATAGGTTGAGTAAAATCCTTAACAATTTTTTAAAATATATATATATATATAGAAATAAAACAATGCAATAAAATATATAAGATGTAAATCACTACAGAAAAATCAATTAACAAATCTCTATTTCTTGATAAATTATACTCACCACACTTTCTTATGACTTTCAATAATTCAATTCAATTGATAAGACTTATTTTATGCGAATAAAGGACATATTTTTCATATAATTGGAAAGTACTGAATAATTAAATCTCCTTGATCAATTCTTTATTAATTATTGTTTTACAGACCAAATACTCCATTTCTAATTCTTGAAGAAAATAATTATCCCCCTCTATTTTCGTTTAGTATAATATAACCTACGAGATTAAAATAAACGGCGATTTCCTTTTCTGTCCCTAAAGATGACCCTAGCTATATATAACTAGATTGCTATCCAATGAGACACATGCATCTCTTTCTACCTAGCTACGTCTTTTAAACAATAACAAACTTTAATTTCTTTCTTTCTTTCTTAAAAAAAAAATATATAAAAAAAAAAAAAAAACCCTTGCTCAGATTCCTCTGACGTTCATGTTGATTATTTATTGGGGTGTTCAGTTGGTAAGAATATCAATTAGATTGTAGTTCAAATCATGATATATTTTTTAATTCTCGATTTTATAATATTTAAAAAAGAAAATCTACTTGGTCCCTACAATATTAAATTGAAAATTATTACAATAAAAAATTCCTGAAATACGGTGAAGAAAACAATGGAATGGCATGAAAAGCACTTGCCGTGATGTAAAATCAAATGGAAAAGCCCACCTACCCTAAATTGTCTTCTTTGCCCTTTTTTTTTTTTTTTTTTTTTTCTCGTATAAATTGTTTCCCATCGGGACCATAACGACCATATAATTCTAAATGAACCAATACAACACCATCATGTCACACCCACGTGATCGCTGTACATAATATTCTTCACCGTATTATATACACAATTATATACAATAGGAAATTACCTCAACAAGCCATCTACTATTTCTTTCAAATTTCAATCAAACTACTGTTTTTTTTTTTTTGATAAAAGAGAAAATCTTATTCCAAAAAATCAGCTATAACATTATTTAAAATAAATTAATTATTATAAAATAAAAAAAATACTTCTTTAATTAATTTTAAATTTAAAAAAGAAAAAACTTTATTTTAGTCTTTAAGATTTCGAAAAATATCAGAATTTTAAACTTAACAATTTTTTTTATCTCTAACTTTTAAAAAATTCTTCAAACACGTCCAAAACCGTCAGTCAACTGACGGTTAACTTTAATAGAATACGTAAAAAAAATATTTTTACCTTGATAGTTATTAGTTTCACGTAAATGATCGGATTATCCTAATAAAATAATAAATTTATAAGTTACATTATCTAAAATACTACTGAATTTAAGTTGTTGAAAAATAACCTAAAACCATAATTGACCGTTAGTTGACTAATAATTTAAATTTTTCTAAAAAGTTTTAAAAAATGTTGAAAATGAAAAGAGTTATTTTTAAAAGAGTTTTAAAAATTTAATATTTTTTTGGAAAGCTTACACGAGGTTTTTCAAAAAAAAAAAAAAATATTTGTTTTTCTCTGTCTTGCTTCCCTCTTTTTTCTTCGAATTTCGTTCTTCCTTGGCGTGATTTCACAAGCACACCTTTCTCGTTTTCCCTTACTGTGACTTCAACGAGGCTTCTCTCTCCTCTTTCTAGAAGGACATATTTTCTCCCTTCTCGTAACAACCTTTTTTTTTCTCTGTTGTCTCTCTATATTTCCATCTACCACATATTGTCCTTTACCTTTTAAATTCAGTTCAAATTTCAACTTCTCAAAATGTTTTAATTTTTCTCAAGGTGTTTAAATATTAACCTCATATATTAAACGATTTTGAAATGTCATAAATAATTTGATTTTAGCTTTAATATTGTAGAGGGAAAGAATTATCTAAGTTTTTAAAGACAGAAACCGAATTGTTTCTAGTACATTATATGTCAGTTACATGTATATAAATGTTACATGCCCTTTATTTCTGGTATGTTATATGCAAAATATTTATAATAGGTTATATGTCACTTATGTATGGTTAAATATCATTTATATATAGGCGGTTTTTAATAGGTGATTTATCTTTCATTTTGTTTGTTTCCTCTAACTTTCTCTTTCTATTCAAACCACAAAACATTCTAACTTTAAATTAAAAATAAAAATAAAAGTAATTAGGAAGCATTTTTATCCACCTAAGACATAGCTTGAAAACTTATTAAATTTGAACAAATTTACAAAGTGCTCAATTAAAACTATTTAAAATTTTCACGGGATTATAACTTTTTCATTAATTAATTAAGTGCAATAATAACCCATATCCTCTCTCTATCATCATCATCATCATCATCATCTTATTATATGTAATGATAAAACACTTGTTTATATCATTAGATTAACAAAAATTGTTGCCTAGGTCTGATTATTCAAAGCCGATACATGGTCCTTTCTTGGTCATACGGAAGCTAGAATTGCACTAGCTTTGTCCGTGTTCTCTTACATTTTCTTTGCATTCGAGTAGAATAACCGGCAGCCATCGCCATCTGAGTCCAACAAACTCACCACGAAGAAGCCGCGTGGCCCGGTTAACTCCTAGACCCACTAATTTCTTGCTGATATGGCAGAGACAAGGGACCCGCATGTCTGGTCTTTGTTTGGTTGTTCTGACGTGTAGTGGCCCCAGCTGTCTGCTCGTTCCCCTACAGAAACTGAGATAAAAATATTTTGCATGTTGCTGTGGCCACGAAAACATCTATCAGTTTCTTAAAAAAAAAAGAAAACATTTGTCAGCTTTTACGAAATTACCATTGGTCGGGCTCGTCCACGTGGAAGTGATGATGTGGCACCAACAGGCAAGAGCGTCTTCAAATTCCTCTATAAAATGGTGACCTATTTGCAAATAGTTTAAACCACACCCAACTCAAAAAACAAAAACAAAACAAAACAAAAAACAAATCCAACTCTCTCCTTCTCTCCTTGTTTGCTTTTTGCATCAGTGTGACTATCAATCATGGCCATTGATGCAACTCACTCATCACCACTAGGTCCTGCTGCTAGTGAGAAAGATGCAAAGGCTCTTCAGTTCATTGCAGAGATGACAATGAATGCCGATGCCGTTCAGGAGAAGGTTTTGGCTGAGATACTCCGTCAAAACGCTGAGGCTGAGTACCTCCGTCGCTTCAAACTTGAAGGCGCAACGGACCGTGACTCTTTCAAGTCTAAAATCCCTGTTGTTACTTACGAAGATCTTCAGCCTGAGATCCAACGTATTGCTAATGGTGATCGCACTGCGATCTTGTCTTCTCACCCAGTTTCTGAGTTCCTCACTAGGTCAGAATACACATCAACCCTTCAAATCATTTTGTTCCTACTCTTTGTTTCTCTCTTTCTATTTTACGACTTTGTTGTGATTTTGTGTGTTTCGAAACTATGTACTATTACAGCTCTGGGACTTCTGCCGGTGAAAGAAAGCTGATGCCAACCATTCATGCAGAGTTGGACCGTCGCCAGCTGTTATACAGCCTTCTCATGCCTGTTATGAACCTGTGAGTACTGTTGGTTTCTTTAGTTTTATTTGTATACATGCATAAATTTTTTCTTTTTGTGTACGCTATATTGCTTCTGTTGAAAACCTAGCTAGATTTTTTCTTTTACTTGACGTCTCTTGATTCTTTATAATAAACATAACTTTCTGTTGAGAAGTTGTAGATCTTTTTGGCTTTTAGCTTTCTTTTTGAAAGAATTCTGTTTTAATCGACAACCCACTTTTGAATGTTTTGTTTGATTTCTCTTAATATTTTCCTTAGTGTGATATATATATATCTTTTTTTTTTTTTTTTTTTTTTTCTGGCTGAAAACCCTTGATATAATTGTTTTGTGACAGGTACGTGCCCGGTCTGGACAAAGGGAAGGGCCTCTACTTCTTGTTTGTTAAAGCAGAATCAAAGACCCCAGGAGGGCTCTTGGCACGTCCAGTGCTCACAAGCTACTACAAAAGTGAGCACTTCAAGAGCAGACCATACGACCCTTTCAACGATTACACCAGCCCGAACGAGGCCATCCTCTGCGCTGACTCCTTCCAGAGCATGTACACACAGATGCTATGTGGGCTGCTCATGCGTGAAGAAGTTCTTCGCGTTGGCGCGGTCTTTGCCTCTGGCCTCCTTAGAGCCATTAGGTTCCTTCAACTAAACTGGAAACAACTGGCCGATGATATCTCTACTGGAAACTTGAACCCAAAAATAACAGACCCTTCCCTTAGAGATTGCATGACTAAAATCCTGAAACCAAACTCTGAACTCGCCGAGTTCATCACCCAAGAATGCTCAGGAGAGAAGTGGGATGGTATCATCACTAGAATTTGGCCCAACACGAAGTACCTTGACGTGATCGTCACTGGAGCCATGGCTCAATACATCCCCACACTTGATTACTATAGTCGTGGGTTGCCAATGGCTTGCACCATGTATGCTTCCTCTGAGTGCTACTTTGGGCTCAACCTGAGACCAATGTGCAAACCATCTGAGGTCTCATACACTGTCATGCCAAACATGGCTTATTTTGAGTTTATGCCACATGACCCGGAAGCTCCACCTCCCTCTCGGGACTCACCACCTCGCCTTGTTGATCTTGCCGATGTTGAGGTCGGCAAAGACTACGAGCTCGTCATCACAACCTATGCAGGCTTGTGCCGTTACCGGGTCGGTGACATCCTCCATGTCACTGGCTTCCACAACGCGGCTCCTCAATTCCGCTTTGTGAGGAGGAAGAACGTGTTGTTGAGCATTGACTCGGATAAAACTGACGAGGCTGAGCTGCAAAAGGCCATTGACAATGCATCTTTGTTGCTAAAACAGTTCGACACTAGTGTGATAGAGTACACCAGTTACGCTGATACCACAACAATTCCGGGACATTACGTCATATTCTGGGAGTTACTTGTCAAAGATCCATCCAATTCCCCATCCGATGAGGTGTTGAACAAATGTTGCCTAGCAATGGAAGAGTGCATGAACTCGGTGTATCGACAAGGACGAGTTGCTGACAACTCAATTGGACCACTGGAGATAAGGGTGGTGAGGAATGGTACATTTGAGGAGCTAATGGACTACGCAATTTCAAGGGGTGCGTCTATTAACCAGTACAAAGCACCAAGGTGCGTTAGTTTTAGTCCCATTTTAGAGCTGCTTGGTGCTAGAGTGGTCTCTAAGCACTTGAGCCCAGCTGCTCCTCACTGGACCCCAGAACGACGTCGTTGACTTACATGAGGAGATTCAATAGAGGAGAGACCAGTGGAGCGCAACCCCTCTCTCTCTCTCTCTCAATCAACAATCTCTATCCATCTTTGTTGATCTAGCTTTTTAAAAGTGTGTCTTAGTTTCTTTTGAAATGTGAAGAGTTTGTGTTTCTGTTATAAGTTCGTATAATCTAAGCGCGCATGATGTAATTTTGTCCATGGTGGTGGTTGCATGGTTGTCCGTCTTTTCTTCCTTTCTTTAAAGTTGAGGAAAAGACGTTAAAAGTGTAAGCCATGGAGGGCTCTTTGTTTCATTTGCTGGATGTGGTGGCAAAGTTGTAAATTTACTGATCTTTGCAATATAAAAGTTATTACCAACTATTTGGTGTACAAGTGGTTTCTTTTTGTATGCTTTTAGGATTTATTTGCATGGAGTTTTGCGCACGTGATCAATATTCCTTTGATTTTGACATGATATAGTGGTAATTTTATTTTTCTTTTTTTACAATTTTCATCACCATTTATCTATGTTGCGGTCACTAGCTAGGTTTTCTATAATTCTATTCTGTTTGGATGCAAGTCACGAGGTTCTTAGTTGGTGGCTGCAAACGTTACAACATTTATGGGTAGGTTATGTTTCTGTGGCATCATAGCAGCCTTACTGCTGTAGCTCTGATGTTATGATAAATTTATATATAAAATTACTGAAAAGGCTTTATTTTAAACAGCAATAAGTAATTAATATAGTTGAATATGACAATGCTAGGGTTAGGGGTATCCCCACACAAGATTTTCTTTCCCATCTTGGATCTGCCACCTTTAAAATTTGTTATTACTCTTGAAGACACCCTTTTCTTTCTCCAGCGGTACATCATCTCTTTTTAACTTTTCGTCTGTTGCTTGCTGGGGTAATTAATCAGAAGATCATTATACTTTTTTCAAAGGAATCTTTCTTGGGTTAGTGTGATGATGACCAATGTCTCACATGATTAATGGAAGCATTCTGTTTCTAAATGATATATTTCACACTCTGATTTTCAGTGCAGACACATTTTAGAATTGTTCATTTGGACCACAAAGTGCAAGATAGATCATGAACTTATGATGATTGGTGATTATGTTAGCATAATTGCTTTCAAAGCATAATTTACAAGATCAAATAATTAGGTTTTCGGGTTTTGCTGTGGTCACTAATTGGGATCGGTCTTGTATTTCAGAGTTGTGAAGTCAACATGACATCAATGTATTTATACATGTTAAATTCGTATACTTTTATATCGATGCTATACAGGGGCTCGTAGTTGTTAAATTCGGATGAGTTAATCTAAATTTAATTTTGGGTAGGCTTAAATTTATGTTTGGGTTCTCATTTCATTAGAATTTGGTTATTGAACTACTACATTGATATAAGAAATTTTGTTATTGAGTTTTTTGGGAAGGAGAGTTATTATTTAAAATAAATAAATAAATCAAACAATCTTCTTCTTCCAAAAATCCTAAAAAAAAAAAAAAAAAAATCTTCTTCTTCCAAAAACAGCCAACCAAGCCCATGAAGAGGTCCGCCTCGTACAGTATAACTATAGTTGCTTTTACACTATGTTATTTGGAAAAAAAATTAATTATAAGTAATTCTAAAAGATTAGGATTCAACTCACTCTTATACTAAAACAAAAGATACAAGCAATTTTATATGAATTTAATCATTCTCACATAAAAAAAAAAATTATAAATAGATTTTTGTAAGAAAATCTTTAAATTATTTTTTTAAATACCATATATGGTAAAATTATCGAAACATGAGATATCCTCAAATTGAACATGTGTTCTTTTCCACCAAACCACGTTAGGTAGGATAAATTAATTCCTATTTTAGGACTAACTTCATTTATTTGGGTCCATTTGCAAAAAGATTTTGTATTTGCAGACCGTTTATTTATTTATTTCAACTATTACACTTTACAATTAAGATTAGCCACCCAAAAAGCTCACAACACCCATTTGCTTTATACATCTATGTTTAAAACTTAAAGACTGATCTTTTACGTGTATACCCTTTGAAATATCAAACATATTCTTTATCATTATTAATTTTAGTTAGACATTTATTGTCTCTACACTTACTACCTTTTTTTTAAGCTTTGACATAAAAGAAACATTTAAGAGAAGAACAAACCCAGCCTTTAAATCAACAAATGGAAAATGTCTTTTGATTGCTGGACTTTTTTTTTTTTCCTTTCACCAAAAAATGTCACAAAACTAATGCAGATTTCGGGTAATAAAATAGAGCAATCTGCTACATATTGTTTTAATAACAGATTCCTATATTTTTTGCTGTATGATAGTAAGTATTTTCGCATCAAAAAATTGCAGCAGTCACTGATGCACTTTTATCAAACTTAGTAAGATCAAATTCTTTTTGCTCTTCCTTTCCAATCAAGAAGCGTTCATAATAATTCATCAAATTAATTTATTTGTTGATTTAATCTGTAATTACATATGAAAACTATATTTTTTATATGATAATTTCAGTTTTGATTCCTAATAAAATATTAGTGTCTATAATGAAATAGTCGAGTTTTTCTTTTAAATGGTGGGGAAGAGGGGGATTATATATATAAAAAACTACTCATATCGTGTATTTTAGGATAACAGTGAGACTTAAACTCTTGATTTTTTAGAATCAAAGAAAGTGTTTAATTATTCATACTAATTGATGGTACCATATGTACATGATGAGTGTAGAAAAAAAAAAATTATAATGGTACAAGTTTGTCCTTTTTTAAGTAATTAATACTTATATGCGTGGATACTTTAGTAATGAAATTTTTTATTAAGATATGGGTGTTGTGGGAAATATATTGGGTGGGAACAAAACCATCCCTAAGATTTAGGCTAAGACTCAAACCTCTAATCTCATGGTTTAAATGTGAGAAAGAAGGAATTGCACAAAACTCCCCTCAGGTTTGCCCAAAAACAGAGGGAAACATATTTATCACTTTATTACACCAAACCCCCACACCTAACGTTGACTTTTGTCAATGTTAACTGAGTGAAGGGCAATTTGGTCCATTTCTCCTTCTTCTTCTTCTTCACCACTGTGCGTCTCTCATTCTTCACCCCTGTGCGTCTCTCTCATTCATCATATTCTTCTTCTTCACCCCTCTCTCCGCCGCCGCTTTCTTCTTCTTCATCCTCTGTCCAAAGAGGGAGCTGTCGCCGATCCAGCCGTGCAAGCTCGCCGACCATCAGATTGTTGCCGAGTAGACGTCACGCGGAACCGAAGACACCAAGCCGAGCAGAACCAGACGATGACGTCGACCATCAGCTCAGCCAGCCGACCGAGGAGCTCGCACCGACCCGCGTACGAACTGAAGCTGACCAAGACAGCTTCTTCTTCTTCTTCTTCTTCTTCTCTCTCACCCTCTTCTGTCGATCTAGTTTTGTGGTTGATTTTGTTGGTGAGATGATCGGTGTTTGATGATGAAGATGATCTGATGGTGTGATGATGTTCGAAGATGATGATGAGGATGATTTGATAGTGATGTTGATGATCAGTGTTTGATGGTGATGGTGATGATGATGATGATGTTTGAAGATGATGATGAAGATGATCTGATGGTGATGATCGAAGATGATGATGAGGATGATCTGATGGTGATGATGATGTTCGAAGATGATGATGAGATGATCTGATGTTGATGATGATGATGAGGATGATCTGATGGTGATGACGATGATGAGGACGATCTGATGGTGATGATGTTCGAAGATGATGATGAGGATGATTTGATGGTGATGATGATGATCAAAATGGGCAAAATGGTCATTTGATTAAAAATCTTGGTCAACTGTTAAAGTTGACGGAAATTGACTAACGGTGTGGGAGCTTGGTGTAATAAACTGATAAATATGTTTTTGTCTATTTTTTGGCAAACCTCGGGGGGGTTTTGTGCAATTTCTTCTGTGAGAAATATACCACCAGCTTATCTGAGTCAAATCATTTTTATATTTCAACATTTTTTTTTTTTACATATACAATTTATATATATATATATATGGACGGTCTATTCAATCCCAATATTTTCATATTATATATTTTGTTCTTGCTTACAACCATTCATATTTTAATTTGAACAACTGAACTGAGACTTTATCTATTCCTTTACTTTCAATTAATCTCATTATATTATCACATTCCTTATTCAAAGAATCAAAAAGAACATTAATAAAAATCTTACTTTATTGTGACTTAGCAATGAAGAACACACATTTTCCCTGATAAATGACCCAAATTTAAATCACTCATACAGGAGATATTTAAAAAAGAAGAAAAGAAAAAAAGAAAAACTTAATACTAATAATTCTCGACATATAGTTTACTTTAAACCTTTTAATTTTGTACTTCTCCCCTAATCTACTCTATCTATTATTACTCTCATAACACAAATTCATCTCATGGAACAAATAGATCTCATTGTTCTAAAATTTTTTATTTGCTTAGAAAGAGTTTTCAAGACAATTTTCAGGCTATACCGTTATTTAACTTAGAATTTATTAAAACGTAAGCAGTGCCAACAAATTTGTAACAAGGGCATCGTAACAATCCTAGCGTTTATTTTATCAGATAAGGCCACTTTTTTTTTTTGAAGAATATTACATAAGACCACGTAAGAATTAATTCTACACACCTATAATTTCTTTTCCTATTAGCATTGATGAGAGTAATCCATAAAAAAAGGTTTTTTAAAAAAAAAAAAAAGTGACAGTAATATAAGAATCAAACTACAGGTCACATTCAGAGAACAAAAGAAAGAATAAAGCCCCTTCCAAAAAAGAAAGAGAAAACAATAAATCAAATCAATTATCAAATCAGCTTTCTAACTTAACTGACTTCAAAATCAGCCTTTTAACACGCCCAAGCCGGTGACCAGTCTATATAGATGACTTTAAAGAGACGTTATTTGAACTAAAGCAATGCTTCAAATTTTGCGGCGTCGCTCAACGTGAGTGTTCCCCTGTAAAAAGTAAAATCTTTGAATGTCACCCATGTGACTTCAAATCCCTCACATCAAATTTAATCATTCCACAAAAAGAAAACAAATCCTCGAATGTCACAATGTCAGATCAAACCACAACAAAAATCTTATTCAGTCATAATACCATAAAAAGTTTAGTTCATTTCCATCTCCTAGTCTGAATACAAACTGTAAATTGAACAGTTTCAAATAGTCCAAGGTTAGGCAGACAACCTAACTTTCTTCGCCCCATTTATTAACATAGAGTTTCCAAGATGAGGCGGCAAAAGCAACAGTAAATGTTGTCCCAAAATGCAATTAATAATGAAGACAATGAGGCGGCCAAGGCAAAAACATTTAACCAAATGTTAATCACCTTGTCCCTCTAGTCCTGGACATTCTTTTGGTATCAAAATGGGAAAGGCTTGTTTGGAAAGTCATGGAACCATGAAGGTTTGCTATGACTGCATTCAGCGGCGTCGCCAACAACTCGGCTTGGACCTGCAGTCGCTGTAGAATCCCTTGCCTGCAATCATTTGCTTATTAGTTCAGTGAGACCATTGGTTTATCTTGTCTTTGTTTGTTTAAACAAAAATTTGTAGATTATTCATAAGAAAATAAAATTTCATCTTTTTTTTTTTTTGAGATATTAGTACATGTTCAGATAGCAGTTGAGACTAGTTGAGATTTAACCCTACTCTCAGAAGCATGAGGGAACAACCCATATCAAGTGGGACACAGTCTACAATATATGGGGAAAATTATCATTCTTTTTGTGACCACTGAGCTTCGAATCATGTACATGCTTGGAGAAGTATGACAAGTGGGGTGGACATTACTGCATCAACCCACCAAGTTTATTAATTTTTTTTTTTTTTTTCTGTGAGAAACTTAAAATCTCATCTTTAAACTAACATAATATGGTGTAATAAAATATGGTAAATTTTGCATATCCTAATGTCCCTTAGGTTGACCATAGGATGGTTAAAGGGAATCTTGGGATTGATCAAACAGAATAAACACACTTGAAGTGTTCATTTTATTATTCACATCAAATGGTCTATCGATATCTGATTATTTTCTAATAAACTTCATGACAGACCGAATTACTACTAATCTATAAGAGATTGTAATAATTTATCTAGCCAAGAAATGTCAAACAGAAATATAATTAACATTATAGCAAAACACATGCTTAATTACCTGTTGAATGTTATGCATCCCTACATTAAGATCTGCATTGAAATTTGTATCATGCTCAGACGAATCAAATTGACCAGAATCGCCGTTCAGTACTGCATTCCCAGCCAGGTATCTAGCACCGCGAAATGCCAATGAGGGAGCAAGCCGAGCATAACCATCATATACTGCATTTCCAGTGGCGTACCCAGCACGGTAAAAAGGCATCGAAGGTAGAATCTGATAAGAGTCATCACTGACTACATTTCCAGTGGGGTACCCAGTATTGTGAAATGCCATTGAGGATGAAAGCATTTCAGCAAAAGGGTCCGATTCATTTCTGCAATTCACAAAAATAAGATAATATTTAATTAGGTATATACGTAAATAAGATATGCTTAATTGAGTATACATAGAGTGGTTGTTTAATATAGAGGGGAGAAAGAAAAAATCTGAAAAACCATTTAAAATTAAAAATAATATCACTCACTGAACCTCAGTTTAAATAGAAAAATAGATAGTTTTACGATAGTTTCATTTTCAAAGATATTTTAATAATATCTCAATAGAGAAAGAACACACCTGAAAGGATTAAATCCAATTGGATTAGCCAAATTGGTAGCCAGAAATTGAGTATGATCATGCTGCTGGGGCCATCCTAAGCCATAGTTTGAACTTCTCGTCGTGAAATTACTTGCACTTGAAGTTTCTGGATGGAGGGTCTTGTTTCCACAATGAAGAAAAACAAATAGATTTAGACATATCTTTCTAACACCATTTATTTTATAATTAATATTTTAACAAACAATTCATAATCAAATAAATAGAAAATACCTGTGAAGCTATTTGGTGATAAGTTTCTTCTTCAAGCACTCGCTGAATTTATAATCATACATTAATATTATTTACAGATTTCGAATCAAAGACAACCAATTAATCTCATGATTTGAAGAACATGAATAAAATGTATATGTAGAGCTTACCTTTTGAAGAGAGACATGTTTCATTGTCGCTTCCAAGATCTTTTCATGATGTTTTGCCCCTCGCATAGACTTAATACAACTTAAACTTTTCACAAAGGGCCTGTGAAAGAGAATCATGTATATATATAAATGTTCTGAACGTTACAAAATACTTGAAATTCCATCTTGTTAAACTCATAATAAGCTTACTCAAGCTGTTTCTCCACATCTTCTAGTTCAGCATGGCGCAAATTGATCTCGTTTTGAATTTTCTGTAATACGTTAACCAAAGTGATAGCTTTAATTAAATCTAATCATTTCACTAATTGAGGAACCAAAGTACGTAATGAGCTGAATGATTAACTAATTAGGTACCTGTAGCTGAGCGTTAAGCTCACCTGTGTTTACGTCACTGTTTTTCAGTAGTCAAAAGAGAAATTAATTAGCACGATAAGTCAATTAATATTTTAAAAGAAAATAAGTTTCTTCTAAAAATTGTGACGAGTTTAAGGAATCAAATTGAGAAAACGAACCCGGAGGAGTCCCCCCGGTGCCACAAACCAACTTCGGCGCTCATTTGAGTAAGAATACGGTAGATCATCTGAAATTGGTTTATTTTATCGTGCACAACATGGTCATTAAGCTTGTAATTTAAAATTAATTAAACATATGTTATAAAATGGAAAAGAGAAAATGTGAAAGAATGTGTAGAAGTAGGTGTCTTACCTCTTGATTAGCCAACCTTTATAATTTGATGGTACATGGAATATATGAGTACATACATGTCAAAAGGAAAAATATCAATGTAAATATCATAATATTTTTCATTTGCTTATGCCATAATTAGAAGTACACCAAATTTTTCAAACATTGAAATGATTCACATTTGCTAAGTCACACATATTTCTTACGACGAACTGATTTTATAAACGTTAGTTTCTTAATCATAGGATCTTTCATATATACATACATACATATATATAGGTAATCAATTCGTCACAAATCCTCTTCATTTATAAATTTTAGGATAATACAATAATAATATTCAGAGCAAAAAAAATACATCTAAAACATGTCTATCTATATCTAAAATATATTTTTTTAAAAAAACAATTAAATAATATTAATTTGATTAGGTATTTTCTAAAAGTTGTTTATTTCATTTTAATATTATGATTAAAATATTTAGAAGCTATTCTTCACAATCTTCAAAAGATGTGTTCAAAATTAAATATTGATTCTCACCTAATAAACGTATTACTCATTTTAAAAAATAATATAAAACATGTTATTATTGTTTTTAGTCTTTAAAAATTATCTTTAATGGATGTTACCAAATGAATTTTTAATTTTTGAAAACAATTTTTTTTTTTTTATTAATACCTTCCGAAATCTATTTTAAAAAAAAAAAGAAAAAAAAACCTTTCGAAATCGCTAAATTATGAACATACCGAAAACACCTAGAGAATGGGTTGATAACCAATCAACGTGCCTTTGGTATGTTCATAAATAACGTTGTCAAGATTATTAATTTCCACCTCGATTACGCGAATATAGGATGTCAAAGGGGCAAATCTGGAGCGATGTCAATGTAACCCAACACTAGCAAAACTTGTTATTCCCACTGCTGCATCAAGGTCAGATCTATGAAACCAACTTTACACTCGTCCTAATCCTAAATTTTAAAGTTTAAATCCCACCACATTTAAAGCAATCCACACAAATTTTCTAAAAGATCCAGAATATTTGACATTCAATAATAACCTACTTCTTAATTCACATATAATTACTTTAACTAATATATATCAAATTTATGAATCACTAGATCATTTCAAAAATAAATTTTATACCTTCCACGTTCATGATGAGGCAGATCAATGTAACGCTTAAGGGTTTCCTCCACTCTATGCAGCAATCAATTAATTAATTAATTGAAAATTGACACATGATAATAATAATGATTAGATTTTAAGTCCGAATCAAGAGAAAATAAACTTGAAGTACGACAAACGATAAGAATGGTGACTAGGTCTCGAGTCCGAATCAAGAGAAAATAAATTTAAACTACGACAAACGATAAAAACGATGACTAGATCTTGAGCCCGACTCAAGAAAAATAAATTTAGAGTACGATAAAAATGACGATTAGATCTCGAAGCCGAATCAAGAAAAATAAATTTAGAGTACGACAAACGATAAAAACGACGATTAGATCTTGAGTTCGAATCAAGAGAAAATAAATTTAGAGTACAACCAATGATAAAAACGACGATTAGATCTCGAGTCCGAATCAAGAGAAAATAATTTAGAGTACGACCAATGATAAAAACGACGATTAGATTTTGAGTCCGAATCAAGACAAAATAAATTTACGATATGAGAAATGATACAACGATGACTAGATCTCAAGTTCGAGTCAAGAGAACATAAATTTAGAGTACAGGAAACGATTAAACGATGACTAGATCTCAAGTCCAAATCAAACGAAAATAAATTTAGAGTACGACAAACGATAAAAACGATGACTAAATCTCAAGTTTGAATCAAGAGATATGATATTAACGATGACTAGATCTCAAGTCCAAATCAAAAGAAAATAAATTTAGAGTACCTTTTCTTCCCATCAAAAATAACCAATTTCCCAGCTGGAGAAAATACGATAAGACCAACATCTATATCACAAAGAGTTGAGAGTTCATAAGCTTTCTTGACAAGACCACTCTTTCTCTTGGCAAAAGTAATTTGCCTATAGGTTTTGTTCTCAATTTTCTTTAGTTGAAATTTCACTCTCCCCATTTTTTTTTTTAATTTATTTTGCCTTTCACAAATCTATTTTGCTTTGATTTGTTGATAGTACACTTATATATATATATATATATATATATATATATGAGTTTCTATGGTCAATGTGTCCTCACTTTTAAATTGTTAGGACTACTAATTTCAGTCATTCATTATATTTGAATTAAATAGGAGAGAGAAATATTTTTAAAAAAGAAAATATAATGAATGACTGTGATTAATTATCTTAATAATCTAAAATTTAATACGCACTGACAATAAAAACTTTATATATATAACACAAAGAGTCCACCAAAAAAATTATATTTCTTACATTATATTACAGCATCCTAGTTGTCATGCCTTATATGCCTTATTTTATCTTAATTATATTGCATATTCTACTAGATTTTTTTATCAAATTATCATTAAAAGACTTAAAACTAGCAGCTCTCTAGTATGGCCAAATAGAATTTGAAAATAACTCTTTAGTCCAAATATAACCAAATAGAATTGGAAGACAACTCTTTAGTCCACGTATGATCAAATAAAATTTGGAGCAACTGGGTGTTGCTACAATGGTATAGAAGACACCTTCTCTATCCTTTGCGTAGAGTTTGACTCACCTTCACATAGCAATATGTGACAATTTTCTCCTTTTTTGGGAGCCCACTTCCCCCTTTTTAGGAGTTATCATTCCGGACTACGTTTCAGAGATTCGATCAAGAGAGTCCGATAAATACTATATGTACTCATACAGATGATAGGAGCCTATTCTATCACGGATGCAGAGAAGTCAAATCAAACATAGGCTCCATTCATAACACGAGCCTCTCATGTCATAGATAAAGAGATTTCCAAATAAAACATAGGTTCCGTCTGTGACATTAGGCTCTCTTATCACGGATGGAGATGTGATAGGAGCCTCTTATGCCACAGATGGAGATTAAGTGCTCCATCCATGGCACTTGAAGCTTCTGTCACGGATGGAATGACAAGGAAGATGAACAGTCATCACCATTCAAACTAGAAAAATTCAATTTTTAGCCCTAATACAAAACTTTTAATACACAACCAAGCCCAAAAGCCAAAACCTAACACAAATCTCTCAACAAAAACACCAAAAACTCAAAATCCAAATAAAAAATGGGTTTTTTTTTTTTCTTCCACAAATCTTACCTATGAATGGTAGAAAACAACGAGAAAGGGGGCTCAACGGTGTCGTGATTTCCTTCTTCCGTGATGAGATAATATTCGAAATTGAACCGCTCGTGACAAATGTAGGTCATTATTTAAGGAGAGGGTAGTTTCGTAATTGTAGGTTTTGTTTTGTTTTTTTTTTTTAATTTTTTTTGTTTTTTATTTTTAAATTACTCACTTACCCTTGTCATTCAATATAGGTTGCAATTCATTTCTTGAAAAGGGCAAAAGCAAATTGTTTTTAGAGGGGACAAAAACGATTTTTGCCTTTGAAATTGGGATAGTTTTTAAAATTGCCACAATTTATAATTATTAATTTAATTGAAATTTAAATTTTTTTAATGAAAGTTAGTTAAATTTTTTAATTTTAAAGTTTTCTCTTGTGATTATTGTATTTTTAATTAAATTTTTTTCATTTTTTAAATTTTTTTTAGTAATAATTTTTAACAAAATATATAATTTTAAAACAATTATTACATCGTCTTTTTAAATTGTATTTTTATAATATTTTAAATTAATTAAAACTTTATCCAACTTTATAAAAAAATAGAAAGGATTATTTTTAGAGCAAATTATACGAAACCTCCCCGGGTAAGACTTTTGACAGGCGAAAAAGAAGTTTGCTTTTTCTAACATGAAGGCCCCACTTTAACAGTCAAAGGGTGTTAAATTTGACTGTCAACTTTGGTTTGAAGTGCAAAGACAAAAATGCCCTTAGTTTTTAAATTAATTTCTTTTAAAATTTAAAATAATCAAAATTAATTTAATAACAAAATAAATTAAAAAAATAATTAATCTCTACCATCCATCTCAACAGTTGTTTTCTATCGTCCATTTTTGTAATGGACAGTAGAGATGAAATAAGAAAAAAATACCAAAAAATTTTTTAAAAAAAATTCAATTAAAAGAAAAACCTCAAATCAATTTTCTTCCCTGTTCAGCTCCCCAACCCTATCTCACTCTTTCGACTCAACTTGATCTCCCTCTCTCTCGACTCAACCTCCAGCTCAACATCTTTCACCTTTCCTTCTCCCTCACTCTCGCCAAGATCTCTAGCCTGGTTGGCTTCGACTTTACCGTCGTCGACATGAAGCACGGCCTTGGTGGCATCTTTGATGCCCTCACCTGTCTCTGCACCCTCACTGTCACGTAGACGTTAGCCATCTCACGTCTCTGGGGTTCGATTGATTATGAGTTTTTTTGGGTTGTTTTCAATTGATTGGATTTTGATATTTTTTTATTCAAGATGAAGTGTGTAAGTATAAAGTTTTGATTTTTTTTGATTGATTGTTTTGGTGTTTTTGCTGCTGGTTTTGATATAGGGTTGGTTGGATTCTTTTAGTGTTTTGGTTCAAGATGATTTTTTGATTGATTGTTTTGGTTCAAGATGATGTTCCTTTTTTTTTTTTTTTTTAGGTTGATGTTCATTGAAGATTTTGGTTTGATGTTTAATTTTATTTTGCTGTTCATAGAAGATTTGGGTCAAACCCATATCTTCAGAGTTTGAAAATCTAGGTTCAATTCAAATCTCTCATTTTTTTTTTTTATTTTGTTTTCTTTTTATTCAACTTTAATTTTTTTTTCTTTAATTTTGATTATTCTTTAAATTTTGTTCAACCTAGTTTTTTTTTTTTAATTTTTCCTTTTCAATTTTATTTTTGTTTGAAGATGAAGATGTTCATCTTCATCTTTTATTTTTAGAATTTTCTTAAAAAGATATATATGAAAAATAATTTTTACTTTTTTAAATTAATCTCTACTGTCCATCACATATAGACGGTAGAGATCTAAATCTTTTATATTTTTTATTATTTTAAATTTTAAAAGAACATTAATAAAGATTAAAATACAAAATCACCCTTACTAACAGGCACTAACGGCATGCGAGTATGCTATTACGAAAATCAAATTTCATTTATGCTTGTCAAAAGTCTTACCTCAGGGGTCTTTTGTGTAATTTGCTATTATTTTCAATTCAGTATATCAATGTACTTTATTTTTTTAAATGTTAGAAAAAATAACTTCTTTGAAGACTACAACATTCTAAATTCGAAGGTGACAATTTGGTAAAATATCAGGAATTCCTGATGGAATTCCCTATTACAAATAGATAGTGGTATTCGCATAAGAAGTGGATTTCTTTCTTGCCGGGAGTCCAATCGTATGTGAATTCAAATTTCATGGCCTAAAAGCCGAATGTGAAATTCGTGATCCATGTTCACGTCCAGTATTTTCCACGAAATAATACAAGAAAAATTGGGCCTCTGAGAAGACATCGTGTTTCTTCTAGTCTGATCCATCATAAATTCATGAGTATGGTTTGTGAATTGTGACCCCATCAATCAACAACTCGGAACGTCAAATTCGTCACTACTTTCTTTTTAAAAATATATATATATATATATATATTAATTTTCACATCAAACATTAGGGCTTTGTTTAGGAATTATAATTACAATAAATCGAATTATATTATACTGAGCTGGATCTAGTGGAATTAAAGTGGATGAACATGACACAATTTTTTGTTTTGTATACTACTGGATTGGTTGGATATGATATGATAAATGCATGAAATATTTATTTATTATGTAAAATAATTAATGATAGTATATTAAATATAAGTTTATATAATTTAACGGTAAAATTTAAAAAAAATATATTAACAAAATATAATTATTTGAAATTAATGAACTTTCTAACTCAATAAAATTAATAACAAAGTCAAAATTTTAGAAGAATTTATTGAAATCAATCATTATTTATGTGGCTTAAATATTTACTTTTTATAATTATTTTCTTGTACAAAACTTGTAAAAAGTGTTAGTAGGATTTTAAACCCTAACATTGAAGCAGATGAAAAGATGCACAATTATCTATACTAAAAGGAGTCGGTGTTTTTTTTTTTTTTTTTAATTTTATTTTTTAATTTTATCCTTGGAACTTAAATATAGAAGTTCATGATACAGTTAATTGACTTCACCAAACTACCGTGTGGAAATTCTTGTCCCCCTTCCAAACAATCCGGCCTTTAATACAGGGGTCCAAACACAACAGAAATGCTTCAGAAAAAATTTTAGTCTTTTTTTTTTTTTTTAAATAGAAAAAAATTAAGTTACCTTTTAAGTATTAAGGTATGATTTAAAATAACTGGGTTGTGTATCTCAAAATAATAATGATAATAATTGTTTAAAAACAATAATGATAATAATTATTATTATTACTATTATTGGGTTATGTATTATGTCTTTATCCGAAGCCCTTTTATTTATTATTTTAAATTCATTTCAAAATAAGAAACAATAATCTTCTCATTTGAATAAAGACTTTTTATTGTATCGAAAAGCATTTTAGAACAAAGCAAAAAAAAATTCTACAAATTGTTAAATAAGGGGTCGTTTGCTTTTTTGTCTACAAATTGAATAGAGCTAAAAGTTACCAAAAACTATACATTAATCGAAACCTAAAATATGAATAATATGTTTGTTTTTTTTTTTTTTCTCATCTTGGAATTTATTGTAATTTTTTTTGTTTTTTAAAGTTAAAATTATCTAAAAACTAATAATTCAATATTTATATTATTTTTACTATAAATTTTTATGAAACTTTATTTAGTATGATACAAACAACTAAAAACAAATAATTTAACAAACGCTAAAACAATTTTATGTATATATTATTCATAATTAAAATATGATTAAAAAATAGTAGAATTAATTATATTTATATATTCAAATAAAAATGAAATGACCTCTAAATTGAATTATAGAGCAACTAAAAAACAAATGTTTAAATTATAAATTAAAATACAATATTCCAATTCTAAGAAAATTTAGGATGAGATGTGTTTAAGGTTTTTCATTTAAATTTATTTATTTTTTATAAGTGTTTGGGGGCAAAATGGAAATTTGCACAATATAAATTAGTATAAATTTGGTAAAATGTTATTTTAAGGAGGATAAATTTTAAATAAAATATTTTAAATATCATTAAGTGATTTGCACTTAAATTATAACTTAATAAAAGGTGGACACTAACCCACAATCACAAAGTTTGTAAAATACATTTGGTGAAACTTAAACCCCAGTTATACTAAAATGAATAGGGAGGTCCAATGCGAAGATATGCATGTTTTGACAAAGTTAAATATATGACTAGTTTTGAACAATATTTAATACCAAGAATTATATTTGTAGAATTATAGTTTCTATTTCATATCAACTACCCCATAAATTTCGGACTGAAAAATTGAAATCAGATATTCCAAAGCTACCAAAACATGCATGATCTGTCGCATCCCTAAAACATATATAATTGTCAATGGAAATCTTGGCATGTTCTCACAATCTGACAGGCAAGTCTGGATCACACGATCACCGATTTTCAAAGCATAAACGTCATCCGCCAAAGTTAGAAGAGAATAAACGCCATCGCCAACGTGAGAATAAACGAAAGTGCGAGTCCTTTTCACGTCACGAAAGGAGGACCGCCACTCTAGACAGAAGAAAAGTGAAGTAACGCATTGTTGATTTGTTCTTATATATCCATGCCGCCCCCTCCTCCTTCTGTTGCCTGTTATTTATCTCTTTATATGATTATCTCATGTCGCGTGTCACATCCGGCAATATTAAACTCAAGCACTTCCCTCTACCATCACTTCGAGTGAAGCATGAGTGAGTATTATAAAATTATTGTATTTAAATCAGAAAAAAGACTGGTGGTGGGAAGTGAAAAAGACAAGTACCAAACACTTGCTTGCTCATCATTATTATTATTTTTAATCATTAGCTGACTGCCTCATGACTCCTCCAAATATATTTTCAAAAAAAAAAAAAAAGGACTCCTCCAAATATGTAGATTACTGGATTTTTTTCATTTTATATGATTCTTTACCAAAACCATCCATTCTTTTTTTTTTTTATCCTTTCTTATAAAGTTATCCTGCACAATCTAAAAATTAGTTTAAAAATTGATGATGTGCACAATTATTTATTCTTATCATATTGTTTACTACATATAATTTATATAATTAAAAAAAAATTCACTTGTCACATGGTTGATTTTTACAGTATTAGTTGTATAGTATTATTCTGAATTTTAGTATAGATAAGATTACAAGTTCTAAATTTTAAGTGGCCACCGAAAAATTTTAAGTGCCCACATCCATGGGTTGCTAGACAACTTATCTGCAAAAATATTCAAAATATGAAGCATTATGTTATAGTATGTATGTGTTCTCAATGTACACTTCAAAAGTAAGTAATGAAAATTAATTTGTGCGCAAATGCAGACTTATATGCAATTTAATCTTATTTAAATTGTATATGCAAATTCTTTACACAACAAAAATATGTAGGACTCAAACAATAGTAATTTAGATTTTAATGAAACTATAGTAATTGGACTCTAATGAACTAATGAGATAGCTCTCATATTCATATTAAAGTAATAAATAAATAAAATATGAATTTACATGTTTAAATCTAAATAAACACAGATCCTGCTTGAACATGTGGCAAATGACAGAAACATAACCAATAATTCCTTTTCTTTCTAAAAGAAAACAAACACCTGCCCCGTCTCCTCTATGCAAGCCTATCAAAACCAAAATCTAGACCAATTTTTCCCAGCAAATTGACAACAATCAATAATTTCCAATCTTATCTCTGCCAGATTAGGTCATTTGTATTTCAAATGAGCTCAACATGAGAGAAGATTCTAGTCCAGGTTTGCACGTAAATTATTTTCCATTGCAGAACTTTTCGAAAATAAAAACACTTTTCACACAAAACAATGCACATGAAGCTTTCTTTTTGCACTTTCATACAAGTGTTCTTCACAGTACAAATATAATATGAATGTTTGAACACAAAAGCACAAAAACTTTGTTGGATTTTTTGTTCTTATCACTAACATTTTACGATCAAGACCTATCAAGATAAATTATTAATAGTACGGTCAGGATAATTACTTTCATAATATAAAAAATATATATATTTCTATTAAGAAAAGATTCATAACTCACACCTTACATCTTAAATGAAAATGATGAAACTTAAATCCTTAATTTTATTAAAAGTTGATGCTCAACGATTCTTAATAAAGGATTGTCGTGTCATTTTATTGGTTACTACTTAAAATGTCGACATAATGATCAACTGAGCCAAAAAAGAAATCACAGGTTTTATTCGAGTTTCAAACAAACAGCTATCAGCCATTCTTTTCCCTTGTTCCAAAGCAAAATAGGCCATTCCTTTTGGCTTTGCCACACATTACATATGCAACGTCGGATATGTTAACAATTGTTGTTGTTGTTTTTCTAATTAATTTTTTATTCGAAGAATCTTCATTATAAAATACTTAATTTAACTGGTCAAAGTACTTGCTTAAGACAGTGGACTACACGGCAGCGTCCTAGTGATATAAAGATAATAATAGTCATCTCAACTCATATTATAGTTTTGTAACTTCAACTAAAGATGTGATAATTAATAAATTAAAACATATTAATTGTTTATTTAATTTATTTATCACATGATATAAAAAATTAATTGTCACATCTTTAGTTTAAATTCAAATTGGAATATAAATTGGAATATTGAGCATACCTTCTAATATATATGTATATACATAAAAATTAAATCTTGTGCTCGATTAATTATGATTTAAAGGAGAAATAGAATATTATGTAATGTAATAATAATATTATAGTACATATTTCAGAATTAGTAAGTAAATCGATACAAATATTTTATTATTATGATAGATGCTTTGGTAATTTGACATGCTTGAAAAAACAGTCTAAAGTAGACTCTATAAATTGGAGTATATATAAAGTTCTTAATAACTGAAGTACTTTTATTATTTAATTGAATTTCTCTTTAACTTCAGTGCACTAGAAATTAAATTTTTAGTCACTGTATGGTTCTTAGTTAGATTAAAAACAATCAATTTTAATTTGAATTTTATTTCATAAGTTGCTTTTGTTGTGTTTCGTATAACAAAAATTTATTTGAAACATTTTATCGAACACTTTATTGATATCCATCATAAAAATAATTATTATAATGTTAAAAACATTTTAAAATATTTGTTATAAACTTCTTTTTTTATCAAAATTATTTTAAAATTCATTTAAATTTATCACTTAAATGAAATTTGTGAAATCAATAATTATTTGAATATACCAAAATTTTAGTGGATTTCATACAAATCTGAATTAAGTACACCTAGTTTTTTTTTTAGATTCCATATAAATCTGAATTTAATACATATAGATTATAATAGATTTGATATAAATATGTATCGAACACACTTAGATTTCAATAGAATCTATTATAATATGGATTGAATACACTCAAACTTTTAAAATTCTTTAAATTCCATTGAAATTTTAAATTGAATGCACTCCTCTTAATCAATACTTTTCCATATAAAAAAGATAAATACAAATTTTTATTTATTTTTTTGGATGAAATAAATACGAATTTAAATTGAATACACCTAAATTTTTTAAGATTCCATACAAATCTAAATTTAATACATCTAGATTATAATAGATTTCATACAAATTTGTATTGAATACACCTAAATTTCAATAAAATCTATTCTAATCTTGGTTGAATACACTCAAACTTTTAAAATCTTTTAAAAGCCAATGTAATTTTAAATAGAATGCACTCCACTTGATCAATACTTTTCCATATAAAAAGATAAATACAATTTTTTTAAAAAACATTTTTTATGGTGAAATAAATATAAATTTGAAATGAATACAACTAATTTTTTTTTTTAGATTCTAAACAAATATAAATTTAATACACCTAGATTATAATGAATTTTATAAAAATCTGTATTAAATACAGTTAGATTTCAATAAAATATATTCCAATACACTCAAACTTTTTAAATCCTTTAAATTTTAATGAAATCTTAAATAGAATGCACTCCTCTTAATCAATACTTTTCCATATGAAAAGATAAATACAAATTTTCATTTATTTCTTATGGTGAAATAAATACAAATCTGAATTGAATACACCTAAATTTATTTAGATTTCATAAATCTAAATAAATCAAAGTTTTTTTATACTATTCTAAAAAAAAAAATAATAATATAGACATACAATATATATCAAATCATGACTTTTTATATATATAAGAAAATATACTTACAATAATATTGTTAAGAAAGTTTTTTAACAATATTATTGTAAGCACATTTTTAGGTAACATTTCATGAATTAATTTGTAATGTGAATGAAATTATGGATCCCACACAAATTTGGGTTGTGAAATGAGATTTCCATTCCGCTCTCTTAGAATTCTCATTCTTATTCTCATTTCCTTTTAAATATTTAGAAGTCTTTTATACCCTTTTTTTTTTAAAAAAAAAAAGAAGAGTACAAAATTGGAAGTAAAAAGAATGTGAGAAGAACCTAGTTTATATTTATTAATGATATAATAGATAACATTAAATTATAATTAAAAAACCATTATTATTATTAAAAAATAGTTTAATAAGTAATGTTATTATAATAAAAATACATATTTCTTGTTGACCCAAAAAAAAAAAAGAAAATATAACTTTTTAAAAAAAGTACTAAAATAATATGTATTTTTAACTAAGGACATTTTTGTAACTTACAAACAATTTATTCTGATTTCAAATTAAAATAAACATCGTAAAAGGAATATTATTAATTCCGATTATGATTTATGTATAACAATTTATTCTAATTATGATATATTAATTCGATTCCAAAATATTTCGATTGCGTGTATGTAAACTCACCCTTAATTTGAAGGTATTCCTCGAAGCACATATTACAAGTTTTTGATAAAAACTTAAGAGAGTGAGATCTCTTTAAAAAAAAAAAAAAAATTTGAAATGGTTAAAAATATCCAAAAAAAAAAATTAATGAAGAATCATTTTAACAAAAAAAAATGTTAATTATTTTAAATATAAACCAAACTTAAATTTACTGCAAAAAAAAAAAAAAAAACCAAATTTATATCGTTTTTAGCTTGTTTCATCTTGAAAAATATTTTATGTTGATGAATTTGTTAAGCTATGTGAAACATACCATTAGGCTACATTTAGTATATGGGAATGAAATGGATTAAATTAAAACGGAATAAATTAGATTGAAATATAATGAATTTGATTGGAATAGATTAGATTAAAAAATTATTATCTCATGTTTAGGTAGAACTTAAATTAGGATTGAATAAAAATATATATTAATATTAAAATTAAAGTATTTATTATATTAATATTAAGGAAAACTTTGTTTTAGTCCTCAAGATTTTTAAAAATATCAAGTTTTTAAAACTCTTTTAGAAATAATTTTTTTATCTCTAATTTTTTTAAAGCTCTTCAAAAAAGTTCAAACCGTTAATCAATTGATAGTTAATCAACTGATAGTTTATGGTTATTTTGAACCATTTTGAACAACTTAAATTTAGAGTTATTTTAGATAATTTAATTTATAAGTTTATTATTTTATTAAGATAATCCGGTAAGTTTACGTGAAATTAATAATCATTAAGAGTAAAAGTATTTTTTTACATATTTTATTAATGTTAATGGTCAGTTGACTGACAGTTTTGAATAATTTTAAAGAGTTTTTAAAAAATTAAAGATGAAAAAAATTATTTTCAAAAAAACTTTAAAAATTTGAAATTTTCTAAAACTTTAAGCACAAAATGAATTTCCTCCTTAATATTAATAAAAATCACACACACTTTCTCTCGTGCAACAACGAGGCATCCACGACAAAACGTCAGCTCACTCGTTGCCTCCACACATTTGTCAACTTCTCACTCGTCCTTCATCACGCTTTCGTGCTACCTCGCCACTCCTCCCGCACTCAATCCCATGCCACGTCGTTTTGCCACATCGACTTTCCTTGCAACACCGCCCTCCTGCCTTTTTTAGCCTCGTACGTGTCATAGAAATATAATGCTTTTGAGTACTTCATTGAAGCCAACTATTCTTAAAATTACCAATCCACCATTGTCCAAAAAAGCTAAAAAAATGAAAGAGAGGGGGACCAAAAGGGCAGTTTTGCAGTTTCCTTCTCTTTGATGATAAAACCAGTTGGAAATTCGGATAAAGAAACCAGACCAGTCCAGACCAAAGCCAAGCTCCCCAACCACCATTTTTAACTGTCTCTCACAGAAAGACAAGCATGCCGCCCAGAGAGAACGAGCACGAGCGGCCACTTCTAGTTGAAGAGGAAGGAGAGACAGCCTACGAGTCGACGGAGAAAGTCGTCATCCTCGGGATCGACGACGCCGACCTAGACGAGATAACGAGTGCGCCGCCGTTTTCATGGAAGAAGCTGTGGCTCTTCACGGGTCCCGGGTTCCTGATGAGCATCGCGTTTCTGGATCCCGGGAATCTGGAGGGGGATCTCCAGGCCGGGGCGATTGCCGGGTACTCGCTGCTTTGGCTGCTCATGTGGGCCACGGCTATGGGGCTGCTGGTCCAGCTGCTCTCGGCTCGGCTCGGCGTGGCCACTGGACGCCACTTGGCCGAGCTATGTCGCGACGAGTACCCCACATGGGCTCGGATGGTGCTGTGGGTCATGGCTGAGCTGGCACTTATTGGGGCTGATATTCAGGAAGTTATTGGCAGTGCTATTGCCATTAAGATATTGAGTAACGGTGTCATTCCTCTCTGGGCTGGTGTTGTCATCACTGCCTTAGATTGGTAACTTTTCTCTTTTCTCTTTTTTTTCCCCCTTCATTGGGTTATTTATTGATTTTAGTATGTTTGAGAATATAGTTAAAGATTTTTTAATTGATTCAATTATTTGGCTGACTCAAGACTCTAGTTAGTTGAAATTTTTAATGTTAAATGGCTGGTCTGGTTTGATTGCTTGAGCTTGGATATATGTTTCAAAGTTCTATTTGGGATATTTTAAGACTTCGTTTGGTGGCATTTTGACTTTTTTCTTGGGTAAGATGTATGACTGAATTTAGCTTAGCCAAGTTGTTCTGTCACACACAGCCAAGTGAAGTGTCTTTTTCTTTCTAATTTTTAAAATATTTTTAATTATTGAATTTTGATATTCTAGATTCAGATTTTCCCTCCTATTGATTGTGGAGCACTTGTTCCGTTAGTTTACTGAGAAATTTAGTTCCTTGCAATGACTTAATTTGTTGCCCTTTTGCAGTTTTATTTTCTTATTTCTTGAGAACTATGGTGTGAGAAAATTGGAAGCTGTTTTTGCTGTTCTTATTGCAACGATGGCACTCTCATTTGCTTGGATGTTTGGTGATGCTAAGCCCAGTGGCACTGAACTTCTTCTTGGTAAGCAACTCCCTCACTGGTTAAGTGAATTTTGTTGTCGATATCTAGTTTTGATGTTTCATTCGTATGTAAGAATGGTCATTCTACATTGCATCAAAGACACAGTTAAATTGATTCTCTTTTGCAGGTGTCTTAATTCCAAAACTTAGTTCGAAAACAATTAAGCAGGCTGTTGGAGTTGTGGGTTGCATTATTATGCCTCACAATGTGTTTTTGCACTCGGCTCTTGTACAATCAAGACAAATCGACCGCAGCAAGAAAGGTCGGGTCCAAGAAGCTCTCAATTACTATTCCATTGAGTCTACACTCGCTCTTGTTGTTTCCTTCATAATCAATCTGTTTGTTACGACTGTTTTTGCAAAGGGGTTTTATGGGACAGAACTGGCCAATAGTATTGGCCTCGTAAATGCAGGGCAGTACCTTCAGGAGAAGTATGGAGGTGGGTTTTTCCCGATTTTGTATATCTGGGGTGTTGGGTTATTAGCAGCTGGACAGAGTAGCACTATTACTGGGACATATGCCGGCCAGTTTATCATGGGAGGGTTCTTGAACATGAGGTTGAAAAAATGGCTGAGGGCACTGATAACTCGAAGCTGTGCAATTATCCCAACCATGATCGTTGCTCTTATTTTTGATAGCTATGAAGACACGTTAGATGTTCTGAATGAATGGCTTAATGTGCTACAGTCAATTCAGATCCCTTTTGCTCTTATTCCACTTTTGTGTTTGGTGTCGAAGGAGCAAATCATGGGCACATTCAAAATAGGCCATGTTTTACGGGTATGTTTTGATGTTCAATTAAGTTGATACGAGTTATCTGGATTCTGATTTTATTTTATTTTAATTATTATTTTTTTTTAAAATGAAAAGGCACAGGGTTAATCAGTAACATAAATATGAATGTCAATTTAGCTTTTGGAAAGTTCTGATAAGGCGTCCCTGGTGTTTTATTTTGTTCATGGAGTGTTAAATGCATTATCTGGTAAAAATAGACATGCATCTACAGCTATCTTACTTGTGTCTACACTATCTTATTTGTACTTATATTAATATTCTTGGTGACTTAAAAGAACTACAAAAAAGAATTTTCACTTCTTTAGTGTGAAGTCTTATGCGTTTCTATTACCATATCAGATTCATGGTATTGCCTTGACATCAACTACATTTTCTCTTGGTATAATTATTTATTTGTAGACCAGAATCAGTAGTGACTTTATTTAGAACCTCTGAAATTGTGCCATCCTGTCATTGTTGACATTTTTGTCTGAAAACCATTCGAATGGTGCTAGATGCATATCATAGATATTTATTTGGCTGCTGCTTAGATTATTCCTTTTTTACAACTGAGTAATGCGTATGTCTTCTATGTTTGTGTATACATGTTAGTTTATGCATCTAGTGTAGTTAGACTGTCGCAACAATTTTGTGTTCATTAGTGATGGGTTCAATGATCGCTCCTCTTGCTGAGGATTTGTCAAAATGCCGGATTTCATACCTTAACATTTTCAGTGTGGTTGGTTTGTCTGTTTTTGTTTTTTGTGTTATAGAGGAGCATTTTCTTAAGATTCTATCTGATGTACATTTCGCTATACCAAGCTCTAGCTTCATATTGTAATTGATACCTAGTTTTCTATAAAGGAGATGCTTACTCCTGAGCCTGGTGACTGTATCTGATATCTCTACTTAAAGTAAAATTTATACTTGTCAATATATTTCATATATTTGGTCATGAAACACCATTCGAACTTTGTAATTATAGTCGGTCAGTATTCAAGATTCTCATTTCTTGTCAATGCTATAAAAAATTATGTCCTTCATCCTTTGCCATTGTACCTTGCAAGATGAACATAGAAAGACAGGAAAATGACTTCTGATAAGATGACTGCTGTAGCGCCAACCCCAAACTGAGGCCAGAAATTTAAATTATAGGTGAATTAGTGGTGTACTAGCTTCCTTTTTTGACATTCTTCTTATCTGCTAGTGTATTTTTATTGTATTGCAGGTACTTCCTGCTGGAACAAGGATATTCCTTGGTCCTTTTTAAAATTTAAGGACACTCATTGTCTAAGGGTTTCAGCTTCTTGTGAAATAGAGTAGAATCACTTGAGTCCATTTTTTTGATGTATGAACTTGTTTTGCATGTTATTAAGGTTGCAGTTCTTCTATCCCCCCATTTATAAGTAACATTTACTTTTGTATTTTTGAAAATTAAGTAGACATTCATTTGAACTTGTCTTTTTGAAATTCTGTTTTTTTTTTTTTAATCTGCAGATAATTTCGTGGCTTGTGGCTGCCCTTGTTATAGTGATCAATGGGTATCTTTTGCTGGACTTTTTCTCCGCTGAAGTGACAGGCATTGCACTTACTACTGGGGTATGTGCTTTTACAGGCGCATATGTAGCTTTTATAGTTTATCTCGTCTCCAAGGGCATCACCTTTTCTAAGTGGCGTGCTGAGCCCAAACAAATACAGGGAATTGAGTAGTTAATCTCCAACACACACTCCAAGTGCAAAATATTTGAAATATGCAGTATTCTTGACTTGCAAGTAGCAACCGTAGGAGATTGTTGAACTGTAATTTTCGAAGGGATCTTTATACCCTTATGGAAGCATAACCTTTGAAGTGCTATGCATACATTTGTGGCTAGCTATGTACAAAGTTTAATGTCTTTGCTGACTGAATCAACACGAGGTAGTTGTTTCTGTATAATAATAGAACTAGCTTATACCTTATTGTATACAGAGGACAGAAACAAGCTGAACAAGCTTTCTGAACCTACAAGTGGTATAACAAATGTAGTTGCAATCCTGTAACTCAAGCAGGTACTCAGAGCTGGTTACTTCCAAATATGTAGTGAATATAGTATTTTTGGTGTACTGTGCCATTTGAACTCTTATGTCCTTTCTGCCCTTATCTTGTTCTTGCCACTTATTGTGTACTCGGCTTGTTTGAAATAGTTAATGTACATTTAGAATGTCAGATGATATTATGTTGTACTCCCTTAGATTGAATTGGACAGTTTAAGATCAGGATTACTACCAACAAGAGTCCTAAATGAACTATCACCTGTATTTTGAAAGAGAAAACTATGATGATTTATAAAACGATGAGATTGTAAGGTTTCGATTGATAACAGCTGCAAACGAGTATGTTACTCGACATTTTTGGATAGAAAATGGAACAATACCGATATTGCATTGCCACTCAGAGGAACTAATGTTGATAATATATGGTTGGTGTGTGAAGAATCCTGGTTGGCGTGTAAAGAATCCTGGGTTCAAATGCCAGTCACCTTGTGATTGTCCGCATAGATCGGTGATGAACCACATCTACAAGTCAGACTGAGCCCCAATTGTAAAACCCTCCTCCCTAGGTCGAAGAGGAGTAAAACAAAACAACGTAACACGATTAACATGATAGTCTTGTCTCCTGTTGTTGTATATGAGATCTTGGATTTAAAGTTTTAAACATTGTTTGTATGATTAACTCGTTGATCGAGGGATATTAATTAGTTTAGCTTGTAAATTTTTTTTCTAATATGTAAGAAGTCCGAATTTAAGTGCTCTTCACATAAGAGTGGGTAGGGGTTTGGATTTATGCATTGTAAAAAAATAATAACAAAAAAATGTTAATAAGGTATGAGGTTGAAGAATGCTGTGCAGAAAATGTCATTGTGCTTTATTTCATTGGTAGATGTAGAATCGTACATTTTGCTTGCTTTTCAGGCAATTTATGAGATCTTATCTATCTGATCCTTTTTCTTAAAAAAATAAAAACATTATCTAGAATGGAATAATTTAAATTTAAAATATTTATTTATCCGTGACGACATTTTCCACCATTAAATCAAATAATGGTATACTTTTTACCATGTTTTATTTTAAAATCATATCTCACCAACTTTATAATTAATTATCTTATATTCCTTTAAAAAATATATATCTCATAAAATATAAAGTGATCTTAACTTTCTCTTTACTTCACATAATCACATGTGTTTCTTTGGAAAGGGCTGCAAAATGCTTTTAACTTTTTGCAAGTACATTTTACAACTATAAAGGAATCAGCTCAACTCAATTGTTATAATTGTGGGTAACACTTGAAAAGAAATTGAGAAACATTGACAATGACAACACACTAAATAGGTTATTACTCAGAATTTTCCATTTTCCTTTTTTTTTTCATTAAATACAAAAAACTGCCTATTTATTTATTTTTTTTTATCATTACCTAATGTTCTTTGGTAACGAATACCACTCATTAAACTTCTTTTCTATTTTTTAATGGTGGGAAATGGGGATAAGAGAATTAAATTAAAAAAAAAAATTACTTATATTTTATATTTTAGAATAAATGTGATATTTGAATCTTTAACTTTTTAAAATTAAAGAAAATGTTAAATTATTCTTACGAAGTAGCGTGCAAACTTAATAATATCATGTATTGTGGCAAGTGGTATTTTAAACTTTTTTTCTTTTTAACAAAAACAAAACTTGAAAGCCTCCAAATCTCCCGTACAAAATATCTTTTTATTAATTATTCTTCCTTTCTATTTAATTCATTTTCGTCAAAAACAAAACACAATACAACATTATTTTGTAAAAGATAATCTTCATTCACTCTGAGAAATATTTATGTTCGAATTAATTATATGTTATAAAAAAAAAAAAAAAAAACTTTAATGGTTTCATTATCATAATTAATATATAGATATATAAATAACAAATTAAAACATAAATTGATACCCGACCCGTTTAAAAAAATCTGAACCCAGTATCTGAACCAGAATTTAGGGCTCATGCTCCCTAGAAAAAAAGGAAGGGTTCAGTAACCGGTACCCGTTTATTTTTGCCCTCAAAATTGATCATATCCATTTCGTTAATTTTCCTCTTCTGTGTAAAATCAAGGGCTGGTTCTTTTCGCACTTGCAAAGGTACGCTTTTTGATTGCTACCCTTTCATTCGTTTGTTGAGTTTAACTCTATTGTTTGAAAATACATAAAAATTTGGATGCTTGAAATGCATGTTTATGTTATTGACGTTACAACAATCGTTTGATTATTTTTGGTTTCTTCTTGTTAGCGATTGCTGTTGAATGGAGCAAAAAAATTAATTGCATTTTTACACTTTATATGTTGGTTTTGAAATGAAGCTTTTCGTTTGGTTGCCCTTTTGTTTAAAGATTGTTTTTTGGTATTAGAATGAAGGGAAATCAGATTGAATTGGACTGTTTGTATGTGATATGGCGGTATTATTTGTTCAGTGTAGTATCAGACTAAGATGAATTGTGTGGGGGTACATTTGTCTTTCTGGTGCGGACTTTCTGATTTTATTTTCCGTTTAAATGTTCGATATAAGCTGTTGGACAGAAAATAATATCTAATATTTTTGTATGCAATTAAGAGGATGATCCCATGAAAGAATCCAATTCTACATTGGGTCGTGTATTTGAATGGTTTGTGTCGAGTATTGTGGGTAATTTTCTGGTTTCGCTTAGAGTTGGATGAATAAGTGGGATGAAATAGTTGTTGTTTATTGTATGTGGGAAATGCATTTTTGTATATGGGGTAACTTTGTTCTTGCTCATAGAGATACAGCTTTGGTGCTATTTTATTGCTCTTAATTTTGTTTGATGTAATTAGAGGTGCTGGTTGATGGTGACTATCAGATGTATTTAATTTTCATTTTTCTCTTTTGAGAAGCCAATGAGTTGAATATTTGGCTATTCAAGCTTGGCTTTGTCAATCAAACTGGCATCTGAGTTCAGCTTCAAACTCTAGTCAAGCTTCATTGCCTGCTTAGGCATGGCTTGCCATTCTTAAGGCAGGACAATCTTGTAACATCATCCCTGATTAGAGGGAAACAAGAAGAATTCTTTTGTATCTTCTTATTACCAATGTATTGTTAAAAATCTTGAAAAGAAAGAAATTTGATGTTGGGTTTAATGCTTGTACTTGGGATATGGGGGTTAGGTACGAGCATCGATATACTGTAGATGACAATGGAAAGGCTGACTTTGTGTATCTACGCTTGCAGAAGTGATGGAGGGAGTTTATAGGATTTTTCTCTTCATATTTGTATTGATAGTTTGATAATTTAGTAAGATATGAGAAAAGAAAAAGATAAAGAAGATGTCAAAAAGTAATCCGTATGGTTGTTTACCATTTTATGTGGAATCTTTTATAACAAGACGAATCCAGATTGGTTTGTGTTAGAAAATGGAGCCTGTTGTGATCTACAATCCGTTCTGTTACTACTCATTTGTTAAAATGTAGGCATTAATGCTGGTTAAGATATCGTTAGGCAATTCACATGTAAAATGGTTTGAGGTCATCAAGAGAGAATCCAGTTGATTTGCATGGATAATGTCTGTTTGAAATATGATTATAGAGTCTCAGAGGCAGATTTGGCTCTAAACTTTGGGAGCACTACCTTTTCTTGAGTATATTTCATTCATTTATTTTATCTGACTTGCTGTCATGAATGTATTTCGACTCTGTGTTGACTCATAATTTTCTGATCTTTTAATGCCATGTGTAGAATTGCCCTTGAAGCATTTGGACTCTTCATAACCATGGCTAATACAGAACAAGTTCTAGCAAATGATATTGCATCCTCTCTGATAGAACAGCTGGGCAAGGCATTTTTGGAACTTGAAGCTCGCAAGGGTGCATCGGACAACAATGTTCAGTGGAAGGAGATTGAAGAACACTTCTGCAATCTTGATATGATGTTAAAGAAAAAATCTGAAGAGGTAGAAGCTAAGGAGAAGGAATATGA
The DNA here is from genome assembly GCA_021234005.1 of Nephelium lappaceum. Lineage (NCBI taxonomy): Eukaryota > Viridiplantae > Streptophyta > Magnoliopsida > Sapindales > Sapindaceae > Nephelium > Nephelium lappaceum. Next base: position 5,390,709 of record CM038008.1, read on the forward strand.
GGAGAAAGAATCACAAATCCTTGCATTGCTTGCTGAAAGAGAGGCAGCTGTTGCTGCTAAAGAGCAAGAATTCGTAGATCGAGTGCAGGAGCTTAAAAATGCTGCCATTGCTGCTATTGAAGATGCACGTGCAAATTACCAACAAACATCTTTGGAGCCTGGTGATAGTGGGGGCAATCAAGACAGTAAGGTAAGCAGTTCACTTGGTGACACAAATTCCCCAGAGGACATTCCTCATGGGATGGGCAAAAATGCTAAAGGCGTGGATGTTAAGCCACGTCCAGAACTAACACAATTTTGCAAGCAGATGGATGCAAAAGGACTTCTGAATTATACCATGGAGAACCATAAAAATCTATACGCTATTCGTAAAGAATTTTCTGTTGCACTAGAAAGTGCAACAGAACCAGCCCGTTTGGTGCTGGATTTACTGGAGGGGTTTTACCCTCCTGATGAAACTGACCAACCATTGGCTAAGTGGGATGCTGCCCTCCATGGCATGCACAAATCCTGTATTATGTTTATAGAAGGTATGGCTGCCTTACTGGCAAGAACTGACCCAGGTGGTGATCACCTCTTGAACCCAGAAACCAAGCAGCAAGCCAAGGCAATTGCCAATGAGTGGAAGCCTAAGTTGGCTAGTGCAGGCACTGATCCTGCCAACGCAAAATTATTGGAAGCAGAGGCATTCTTGCAGCTTCTTGCAACCTTTAGAATTGCTTCGGAGTTTGATGAAGAAGAACTCTGCAAGCTTGTTCTTGTAATTGCTCGCCGCAGGCAGGCACCTGAGCTCTGCCATTCTGTTGGGCTATCACATAAAGCGCCAGGTTGGTGTTCTCTTTGTTAACTAGCCTGATGGTGTTTGGAGACTGGACCTCCATTTCCCATATAATATCTGACACTTATAGAGCATGATAGTGTGTCATCTGAGAAATATGTGCGATACTTGGATGTTGTGCCATTATTTGATTTGGATTTTGCTAACCTCAATATTTTGTGCAGGTGTTGTCGAGTCTTTGATTAACAGTGGGAAACAAATTGATGCTGTACGTTTTATTCATGCTTTCCAGCTAAACGACAGCTTTCCTCCTGTGCCCCTTTTAAAGACATACTTGAAGGATTTGAGGAGGAACTCACAAGGAAAGGGTGGGAACTCAGGTGGTGGTGGTGGAGGAGGACAGGTTCATTTCTATCCTTAAGCATAATGAACAGTTATGGAAAGAAATTCTTCTCTAACTAAACACTTACTGGGGTTCTTTTCTTTTTCTTTTTTTTTCTTTCTTTGTTTCTTTTTTCGGTTGTATACAGAATGATGTAAATGCGCAAGAACTTGCGGCTCTGAAGGCTGTTATCAGTTGTGTTGAAGAGTACAAGCTTGAAGCTGACTATCCTCTCGATCCACTTCACAAAAGGGTTGCTCAGCTGGAGAGATCCAAATCTGACAAGAAGAGGAGTGGAGATTTTGGTAAACATCAACACAACAAGAAGCAAAGAGCTAATGGAGGGTATCGGGGTTCCCGTGGTCCTGGCAGCAATGTTGCTGCTGGTAGGCAGGTCCCATCCGTTTTTGCCAACAGGGCAGGATTCAGAGGAATGCCAGAGAGATATCCTCAGGCTGGTCCAAACCCTTATGATTATCAAGTTCCCGGTCAGCCTGCATATGCTCAGCAAGCAAACCGATCAAAGACTATATTACTACTCCCAAGATGATAGGGTTCCTCCGACCTCGTTCAATGCAGCTCCAGCTAATTATGGTGGATACATGGGTAGTGGATTGCAGCCATCTCACCAGCCATATATGTAGGTCATATGCAAGTTTTGTAGGAAAGTTTAGTATGCAGGATTAACTCATTCCTGAAGATCCTATATTGCCTTTTGTTAGACATCTTTTTGGTTGAGGCTTCCATTATCAAATGCCTTAAAAAATCAACATATTGCTACGTATAGCCTTCTTTCGTTTGTAGTAGACATGTTGATTTTGCTAAACTTGTAAGGCAACTATTGTATTTAAGTGGCATCTACAATACAGTTTAGGGCCTTTATCTTTGTAGTTGACAATTTGATATTCGTTACTATACAAGAGAATACGTATTCTCAGTTTCCAATTCTTGGTACCAGCAATTAGACTCTGTTAAGAAATCGGCAATGGAGAGCAAAGCTGCTACCCTATTTCTGAAAGAACAGCAGTGGGTGTGTCGTACAGTTCAGAAAATTATGTGTATTATCATTTTTTACTATGTTTTAAAAGGTGAAAGGTGAGGTGAGGCGATTTCCTCAATCGTCTCAATTCGAAATGACATAAAAATTAGAAAAAAAAAAAAAAAAAAACCTTAGAAGGTACATCATCACAAACCAAGGGATCTTCATCATCATTTAGTACATGTTTCTTCAAGTATCTAAGTTATAATCTTCTATTGTACATGATGTACGCCAATGAATTCAATTCCTTGATGTACATGATGACGTTAATATTCAATGAAAATAGTAAACTTTAACTGGTTTGGCTGGTCAAAAGAACAGGCAAAAATTAAATTCATAAGTCCATTTTGGTTTTTAGCTATAGGAAAAAGTTTAAGGTGTTAAGGTTTTTTTTAACTTTAATTACAGTCTGTAAATAAGGTATTTTATATAATTATTAGGATGTAAATAGCCTAAAATTACAAGTTTTTATAAAATTAAATCATAAATGTGGTTAATTACAACCTATAATCATAAATGTGGTTAACTTTAATTTCACACTCCTTTATAAACACAGATCCCTTCTATACCCTTCTAAAGCTTTTGCTTGACCAAGTTTTTGTAAAATCTCTTCTCGGTTAAGGTGCCAAGTCCTCTACAATTGATACATTCTACACCCTTTCAAAGCTTTTGCTTGATCAAGCTTTTAAAAAATCCCCTCTTGGTTTGGTTGCTTCTCTTCTATTTTGCTAAATGATTGTTAGTTCTCTTGTTTTTGTTTTTTAAGTTTTAGAATTTGGATGCAGTTGGTGACTTTTCTTCTCTTCTTTGTTCTTGGCTAATTAGGGTTTAAATGATTGTTGATTCTCTTGATTTTGTTTTTGAAGATTTTAGAAATTGAAAGTGGTGGATGGATTGCTCCGCTATTGTTGAGAATCATGTTAGGGAAGATTTTATAGTAGGATTTTTTTTTTCTTTCAAATAAAAAAGGGATTTTTAAGGTTACCAGGACCGCCTTATGGCTGCCTCAACCCCTTGGGGTGGTTGCCACACTAGCATCGCATGAGGTGGTTGCCTTGAGCACCCCCTGTTGTGAGGCAGTCAAGGCATGCTTTGACTCGAACTTTAAAACATTGATTTTTAAAATTTGTATACGAAAAATAATAGTTATAAAGAGGGATGTATTTAATCTAGAGTTTATTAGAATTTGATGATTTTTTTTTTTTTTTTTAATTTAGAATTAATAGATTTTATAAACTCTACATTGATTTGGTTAGAATTGTTTAAAAAATTCAATGAAATCTTGAGGAAAATGATAAAATTTGTTATAAACTTTTTTTTTTAATCCATAAAAATCACTTTAAATTTCATTCAAATCTATCACTTAAATGCAATCTGTAAAGTCAATACTTTTTGAATACATCTATAAATGAAATCTATAAAATCAATGACTTTTTAAATATACTTGGATTTTTTGGTTTCCATACAATCTTAATTGAATATATATAGGGTGTGTTTACCTCTAGGATTAGAGAATAGAAATAATGAATGAGAATCATTATAAGTATTTACTTATTTTAAATAAATATGTAATGAGAATGAAAAATGTGGACCCCGTATATATTTGGGTTGTAGAATGGAAATGACATTCCCTTCACTCTCTTAAGGTCTTCTTTGCTTGCCAGGTTGGGACTGGGTTTGGATAAAAAATTGGTCTAACCCATGTTTGGTCCAATCAAGCAGTCTTCACTAATTTATCTCATTTATGATATTATCCCATTAGAATGAGTTAATTATACTATATCAAGCAAATGGGGATAATTTTCTCCTACCTTCCCTTAGTTTGCTCTATCTTTTCTCTGGCCCATTCTACTCTAGCTCTATCGTCGCCGCTCACTTCTTCACCTTGTTCTCATGTCGCTTTGCACCAATTTGGTCATCCTTCTCCCTCTTTTCTTTGTTCTTCTCTCTCTTCTCCAATCGAATCGCCTACCTTCTACCGTCCACCAATTCTCCAAGGAAGAACTGGTCAACAAAGCTAAGAATAGATCGATTGTAGTTGAGATCTACGTTGATTAGATCAATTAGCAGCTAATTCGATCGAATTGCTTCGTAGTTGAGATCTGTGTGGTCTTCGTCGCCGTTCCAAGGCATTGACATCTCCGTCATCTCCACCGTCTGTTCCACCGCTGGAAATGATGTGAGTTTTGGATGTGTATAGGGGGTGATGAGAGAGAGAAAAGGGTGGTGGTCGTGTTGGAAATGGTGGAGGAAATGTTAAGTATTTTGAAATATTTGAAAATTTTCATTTAAATCTTTGGAAAATTTCATTTAAATTTTATCATATCCCAGTAACATCAAACATAAGATAACATATAAATTAATTCAATTTAGTCCAATCTAATCCCATGTAAATAATTTAATCCTATCCCTCACAACAAACAGGGTCTTAAGGATTCCCAATCTCATTATCTATTAAATATTAAAAAGTCTATTTTATTCTGATCTAAAAACAAAAACAGCAGACAAAATTAGAAAGTGGAAAAAATTGTGGAAGGGAAAAAAACCTAGTTCTGAAACCAGACGTGAACATGCAATTACAAAGTTGCTTTTAGAGAAATTTTTTCTAATCATAAATAAATTATTTTATATTATTCGACTCTTAGAATTAAAATCTATTTGAGTATATTAATATGTTAAAATAATTCATGATATGATATAGTAATAAATAATAATTTTTAGAATTTTCTTTTAAAAATTTCAATAAATATAACAAAAATACATATTTACTTAACATAAAAATCTTACATAGTTTTTTTTTTTTTTTTTTTTGTTGTTTAAATGCATATGAAGTACATAATTTTAATCAATGACATTTTTCTAACTTATAATTAATACATTTCGATTCAAAATTAAAATAAACATCTCAATAGAAATACTATTGATTCAGACTACGATTTATATAATTGAAGTAAACAATACATTCTAATTCCAATACATCATTTCAATTATAGACCATTCTGATTTTAGATGATTTCGATTGCAAATCATTGTGATTACATGTATGTAAATACAATATTAGATTTTAATAGATTCATACAAATATGAATTTAATACATCTATATTTTAATAGAATTCGTTTAAAATTAGATTGAATACATGTAAATTTTTAAAATATTTTAAATCCTAATGAACACTAGATCAAGTACTCCACCCTAAAACTAAAACTAATTATGATTGAAGTTCTGATTGTGATTGCGGTTAAAAGTGAATAATATATATTATGTGATGGCTCGCATTTAGCTGCGTGGTAACCATGATTTTCCCTTTGAATGATCGTTGTGATGGTTGTGAGTTGGGTTGCTGTCTGTTAAAGTGTCACTTTCGATTAGGTAGGAGGTCCAGCAATGCGAAGATGCCGTTTCAAAAAATACACATATTTTAAAAAATGCACCTTCACCTCAGAGTTCCGAAAATTAGGCAAAACGACGTCGGTTTACCCGGTCATTTAAATGAAAAGTCGAAAATATCCAACACACGCCCGTCTCAACGCTCACCAATTTGATTTGATTTGATTTGATGACGTAAAGGATAGCAAATTCAGGTGACTTCCCTCCATCTCTCTCTCTCTCTCTCGAAACAAGAGAGAGCGAGCTTCCTTCATTTTCACTCTCTCTCTTTCTCTCTCCTCGATTTTTCTCTCCGATCTAAACCTCCTCACTCAATGGCACCGCCTTCTATCGCCATTCTCCTCCTCCTCTTCTTCTTCTTCCTTTTCTCTCCCGCCATTTCACTCCCCCTACCCTCCTCCTCCTCCTCCTCCTCCGCCTTCCTCCACGGCGGTACCGCCATGGTTTTGCCGCTCTACCTCTCTCCTCTCAACATCTCCAGAAGCGTCACGAATTCCCGTCGCCACCTCCAGAGATCCGCCCCCAATTCCCACCCCAACGCTCGCATGCGCCTCTACGACGATCTCCTCCTCAACGGGTACACTCACTCTCCCAATCTTTTCACTTGTTAAAATCTGATCTTCTGATCTCACTTTTTTATTTCCTCTTGAAAAGTTATTACACTACGAGGCTCTGGATCGGCTCGCCACCTCAGAGATTCGCTCTCATTGTTGATACAGGCAGTACTGTCACCTACGTCCCCTGCTCCACCTGTGAGCAGTGTGGCAGGCACCAGGTCATTCTCTTTTTTCATTTCCAAGTGTTTTTTTTTTTTTTTCCTTCAATAAGTATGTGCAAATGTGTAATCTCAGATTCATAACTAGTCATTGGATTGGATTCAAATCCAAGGGTCCACAAAAATCAAACAGTTCAAAAATATTAAAAAAAAAATTAAATACTCTTGTTATAGTTTATGTTGTATGTTATCATGAATTATGATGGAAAATGAAATAGTTGAGATATATTAGTTGCAATTTCTTGGTGATTTACTACTAGACTGCAGGGAAGTTTTGATTGACTATAACAATGGTGGTTTTTTTTTTTTTTTGGTCATCAGGATCCAAAGTTCCAGCCTGAATTGTCGAGCACATACCAACCAGTGAAATGCAATATTGATTGTAGTTGTGACCGGGAGAGGGAGCAGTGTGTTTATGAGAGGCAGTATGCTGAGATGAGTTCTAGTAGTGGTGTGCTTGGTGAGGATATTTTATCGTTTGGGAATGAAAGTGAACTTGCACCGCAGCGTGCTGTTTTTGGTTGTGAGAATGTGGAAACGGGTGACCTTTACAGTCAACATGCTGATGGCATAATGGGATTGGGTCGTGGTGATCTCAGTGTTGTGGACCAACTTGTTGAGAAAGGTGTGATTAGTGATTCATTTGCGTTGTGTTATGGTGGGATGGATATTGGTGGAGGTGCGATGGTTCTTGGTGGTATTTCTCCTCCCGCAGACATGGTCTTTGCCCGTTCGGACCCTGATCGAAGGTATGTTTTAGAAAAAGGTCTAGTCTCATGGATAAAATTCATCATGCACTTGCCTGACAAATACATTTGATACATCTCACACATTTACTCTAGTTTCGGGATGGCAACAGTCCCTATTACAATGTTGATTTGAAGAAAATACTTGTTGCGGGGAAGCCATTGCCTCTAAACCCGAGGGTCTTTGATGGAAAACATGGAACTGTACTGGATAGTGGTACAACTTATGCTTATCTGCCAGAAGCAGCATTTGCAGCATTTAAGGAAGCGGTAGGATCGTATCTCTTTGATTGTCATTATTTGTTAATTGAGATGATATGTGGATTGATTTCTGATTATGTTTAAAGAAGACCTACCTCTGAACATATTCTTGCTGGACTCTTTTTGCCCTTTGCTATGTTATATGATAAGCTTGAATCAATGAAAGATTGATTTCTTCCTAGACAAATTGACTTAGTTAATTTGAGATTTACTTCAATGAACACACTAGTGATGCTTTCTGCCTGCTGGTAAAAGCATTAAAATGTGTTTGATTGTAATTGTGTAATATATATGCGCTTAAATGGCATGTAAAACTTCTTGGAGTTGCAATGATAGTTCAGATAACTGCACTGACTGGGGCTCTAATTGAACCTAGTGGAGCTGAGCTCTAGGTTGTTTGAGCTTGATTTATTTATTTTAAAATTGAGTGCACGCCAATCCGTAGGTTAACATGAAGTTCAAAAAGTGTTTAATCTTTTTAATTACTTTGTGAGCATATTTTGGGCAGGCTTGTTCATTAGTTCAATCAGTTGTGCTGAATAATTGGTACTTGAAGGAGTACGAATTAGTGTGAGCATCATCTCGTGTACTCTAGTTTCACCCTTCATGTCTCCTTAATATGGGTTGTCTTCTAATAGAATTTCTGAAGCTTTACGTTTCATTTTTTGCCTTGATTTTCTTGTTCAAACCATAATATTCTCTGTATATTTCTGGGTGAAGAAGATTGAAATTTCTATGAATTTATGCTTCAATCACATTTGCTTTTTCGTAGTGGTCTTCTAATAAAATTTTGGAAGCTTTACGTTTCTTTTTTCTTTCCTTGTTTTTCATGTTCAAACCTTAATATTCTTGGTATATTTCTGGGTGAAGAAGATTGAAATTTCTATGAACTTATGCTTCAATCACTTCTGCTTTTTCATATAACTTTTTCCATTGAAGAACCTATTGTAGTGTTAAAAACTGGAATCAGTGCTTAAACTTTTATTGATGCTGTTTAAAATTGTTCTTTATTTCACCTAGTTATTTTCTTCCAGTTTGATATGTAGAATTCTTGGCTAGTGTTGTCATCATAATTTTTTCTTCTTTTTTTAACTGTGAACTTATACCGCCTTTCTTTTGCAGATTATGAAGGAACTTAAATCTTTAAAGCAGATTCGTGGTCCTGACCCAAATTATAATGATATTTGCTTTTCTGGTGATTCTAGGTATTATCTTTTGCTTGAAAGGCCTCAAATGGAAAGTCAAATTTAGATTATATGTTAATCTTTGTGGTGTTAGTAACGCTGAATGGTATTTTGTTATAGTGATGTTTCCAAGCTCTCAAATACCTTTCCAGCAGTTGAGATGGCATTTGGTAATGGGGAAAAGTTGTTGTTATCGCCTGAAAATTACTTGTTTAGGGTAAGTAGTTGACTATGCAAGTCTGTGTTCTTCTTTTTTGGAAGAAAAAAAAATCTACTCTTGGTGAAATTATATTTGAGCCTGACTTTTTCGTAAGTTTTTCTGGTGTTGGGGACTTCTTGATTTTATTCTGATATTTTATACAATTTGAATAATTGGGTTTTCTGTCTTATGTCGCATATTGTATTTGTAAAGCATTCAAAGGTGCGTGGTGCATATTGTCTAGGAATTTTCCAAAATGGAAAGGATCCAACTACTCTTCTAGGAGGTATCTAAGCTTTACCAAATTTGTTCTCACGATTTTCTCACCATATTATACCTGAATACTCTTTTTCAAAAGCTATACTTGTTATTATTTTGTTCATCAGTTTTCAGTCATTTGATTTGGGATGTAAATATATGGTTGTAATAGGTATCATTGTTCGCAATACTCTTGTTATGTATGACCGTGAACATTCAAAAATTGGTTTTTGGAAGACTAATTGTTCCGAATTGTGGGAAAGACTGCACGTAACTGGTGCTTTGCCACCAGTTCCTTCATCTTTAAATGGGCACAACTCAACAACTGAATCGCCTTCTAGTGAACCACCAAATCATGTTCATCCAGGTACAACAAACTGTGGGACTTGTAAATAATATGTTCTTGTGTACTTAAATTCCATGTTTGATAAACCTTTCTTGTGCTCTTTGTTGTGTTGTTAGTGAAAGACTTTCTATTCTGGTGGCAAAGTAGCATCATTTTATGTGGAAGGTCTTAAAATCATATCTGAATAGATGCATGAGGTTGATTAAATTATGTTATGATTGCTGGATATTTGTTCTACATAGAAATGCATATTCAAACAAATTTAGCTTAGTGATACTTAGAAGAGGAAGTGGTACAGTGGAACAAAAAAATATGTGGTGACTTGAGAATGAAAAGGGAAGAGATAGGGACATTTTCTATTTTATCATTTGAGAGAATTGGAACTTTTGTTTCATTTTATTTATTTTTTGTTAATGTTGATTCTGAATTTATGTATTTTTTTCTGTTGCATCAGTTGTAGCTCATCTTGCCTATATTTCTTAATTTGTGTCATATGAGGTTTTTTAACTTGAGTGTGATCTTTCCAATGATAATTTCACATCTACTTTTATTTGCAGGGGAGCTCCAAATTGGTCAAATAACATTTCAGATGTCTTTGAGCATCAACATTTCTGATCTGAAACCTCACATCCCTGAGCTTTCTAAGTTCATTGCTCAACAGTTACATGTTAATACTTCGCAGGTTACACAAATACATTATTACATTGCTGATTCTGTGGCAGTGTTGGATACAAATTTTGTTCAAACTAAAAGACATTTTAGTTTTAGATATTCAAGTATGCAGTGATTTGTTGTGTATTTATTAATTCATATCACCAATATTTTAAACGCTTCAGGTCCATTTACTGAATGTTATGTCACAAGGAAATAATTCTCTCGTTTCATGGGCCATACTCCCTTCAAATTCTGCTAGCTTCATTTCTAATGCCACTGCAATGGTAAGCTTGCTTTTTTCCTTTCAATAGAAAGTGTAGATATTTAGTATTGTTTGCTTTATCAGTTTGTTCTCTGCTACAGAGTATATATTCCCAGCTTTCAGAGCATCGTGTACAACTTCCCAACACTTATGGAACTTATCAGTTGCTTCAATGGAAAATCGAGCGTCCAGCAAATCGGTATGTTTGGCTTTGTTGGGATCAATTAGTCAATTTACTTGAGTGGTTGACTACATTATGGGTCACTCTCCCCTTTCCTTTCTACTATTCATTTATTACTTTTTCACCTTATTGGATTGGGAAGGGAATGGAGTAAGATTGCAGGCCGTTCTATTAGAAGTAGCTTCCTCTGATTTTAATCTTTCGATTTTCTAGGGATTTGTTCATATGGATAATTATTTTTAATACATAAGTTGCTATAAGTGTGACTGTTGGGTAACTACCTCACCAGAAGGCATTTTGCTCTTTCTCTCAGATGTGCACGCACAGAAGAAAGAAAATAATGAACAAAATCCAAAACTCACATTAAATTCCATATAAGCTTACATTCCAGTATGTTCTCACATGCTGCAGATGCTAGTCAAGGATAAACAATGTTTGAGACATCTAAACATCAGTTTCTCATTTATCAGTCTCTTCTAGTTACGAAGTTATTTCTTCTGAAATGATGCAGGACATGGTGGCAACAGCATTATGTGGTGGTTTTAGCCATTACCACCATTGTGATTGTTGCTTTGTTAGTTTCTGGAGCATGGTTCATTTGGAGAAAGAGACAGCAATCGGTCAATTCATACAAACCGGTTAACATAGCTGTGCCAGAGCAAGAACTGCAACCACTATAATCTATTAGGCGATGTGTTTGCTGGTTGATATCTGCTGAAGTATGTCATGTCAGCAAATTTTGACTCGCACTGGCTGTGAAGTTCATGATTTTAGCCTACATAACTAATAGAAGATTTTTGTCCAGTAACAGGGACCATCTTTTCCAAAGCTATTAATATGTTATTCATTAAACCCAGATTGAGGTATAGAAAAAGTTGGTCAAAGTTTTTTTTTCTTTTTAAATTTTGTATGTGAATATTGTAACATACAAAGTGAGTGAATGGAAAAGCTTGTTCAATAGAAAGCCTATCTACAAATTGTATCATGTGGATTTAACTGTCACCTTTTATGAATATATGTTAGTAGTCAAAAGTCAAAAGGCCCACTCAGGCCTGCTTATTTGATTGAATTAAATATTGTCGAGAAACGTTGATTCGATAAGTTGACATTTTTTATTGATTCGTTCTTGGCATTGCAAGTGGATTCAAAGTGCACCTAAAACATTACCTAAAACTAACTTGGACTATTCTAAAGTATTCTTCACTCGTGGACTTTTCAAAAAAGCAGAATTTAATTGGTCAAATATGTCGTATGAGGTCAGCGTTAACAGTTTCGGTCTGCCGTATTATGCATTCAATTGTAAGGGCATATGTTTTGATGTCAAGGGGTGAGGTAATTTAGGGCATTATTATATGTTGGAATAATTTCGATGTCATCAAGTCACATTACGGGTGTGGATATTTTTATCCACAAATCTAATTTTCACACCCAAATTATTAATACACTCATTGATTAAGTTTAAAAATTTACATGTATAAACATTCAAAAATATGTCAATAATAACCTTATACAGACAAAATTAATTAAATTTCTTCAAAACAAACTTTCATCTATATACCAAATTAATTATATTTCTTTAAAATTTACTTAATTGAATTCTTTTAATGCAAACTTTCTATCTTTAATATTTATCTTTATCTCTTTTAAATATAGATTTTTAACCTTAACCTTAATTTTACACTTTATCAAGAAGAAGAAGAATAAGCATCCATAGTTGAAAGTTAAAGCCATCAAAGTTGTCATCAATAATAAGACTTTAATATTTGTTTTAAGAACAGTGTGAGACTTGAACTTTTGACTTCTTAAGATAAAGAAAAATGTCTAGTCACTTTATTAGAAGGTGGTGTACAAATTTTAACATGAGCTTTACTATGCTTATATTCTAATAAAATGTAAATGTAACAACACAAAAAAAGGTTAAATGACAATTAGGAAAAACTGTTGCTCAGTGATCTAGCTTCTAAAAGATTACGTTCTATTTTTTTTTTTTACAGGAAATGTTTTATTTGTAAAACTATTTTCATTCATCCTATATTATCAGTAATCAAACATCTAATCTCATCCATACTTTCATAGCTTTCAAATGTTGTTAAGTTATTATACTTTAAACTACAAAAAGGTGATGATCCAATATTCTATCACTAAACAATGAAACAGACAATTCCATATTTCTAAACTCTTATCCACAATTCCGTCAGGACATTTTTTTTTTCCCTTGGTAATTTAAGTTTAATTAAATCAGTCTTGAATTTTTCTTCAAACAGATTCTAAGAAACTTCTAGCCAAAAACTACGAAAGGATATCCAAAGAAGTCTCATAGTTTCCATCGAACTAATTTCGAATAATATTTTGAACAGTGGAAGTGGGTAACAAGTAGCACAAAATCCAAGTACAAAAGAACATCTTGGTACAAATTAAAAAACAAAAAAGAATATTTTTTTTTTCCTATTTGTCAATAAAAAAGAGGAATAACTATTTCTTTGTATTTATTTCACCATTATAAAATCAATCAGAGATATATTCTCTAATGGTTTTAAACACTTTTCTTATAAAGTAAAATAATTTAGGTTTGATAAACTTATTGACCAGATGGATTCTAAAATTATATATATATGCGTGCGCGTGTGTTTTAAATTATTAACATATACCGATACTATGACCCATAATTTATTGAAAAATAGATTGAGCTTCATTTTTTCAATATGAACAATTGTTTCATACTTTATTTTACATTTAGAGAATATAAGCTTTAACTATTGACAATTTATTATATATGTGAAAGTTGTAATGTTTTAAAATATATAAATAAAAATATGAATCCATATATATGACTAAAAAAATTTAAAAATGAACTCACATTTTTACTAACGAGAGTGGTTGAATGATTTTTTTTTTTTTTTTACATAGAGAGTGGTTGAACGGTAAAGCTTTACTGGAAATAAAAGAAGCTATAAAATAAAGCTTTCTTGTTACACCCACTAACAAAAATAACAATAATAAAATGAACCGGTTGAATTTAAGTTTTTAAAGTGTGTGAAACTGGTTGAATTTAAGTTTTAAAGTATAAATTGCTTCTATAATCATAACGTCTTCACTTTAAAAAGTAAGAATCAATCGATCAAATTCATCTATTACATTATTTCTTCTAAAATAAATTTTTTTCTCTTATTTAATTCAAATGAAATAGATGAATTTAATTGATTAGTCATTATTTTTTAAAGTTAAAACATTCTAATTGTAAAAGCCCTCTTAAAGTGTATATATATGTCAAGACTTTTATGATTAGATATACCTGATTTTAAAAAGTAAGGACCAACCAATCAAATTTATTATTTGTATTATCTTTCCTAAAATAAATTCTCTCTTCTATTTAATTTAAATACAAATGATGAATTTGATTAGTTGGTGCTTGCTTTTTAAAATCAGATATACCTAATTATAAAAATTCTTATATGTGTGTGTATGTGTATATATATATATATATATATAGTTTGTATGGTTAATGCATCACAACTTTAAATTATTAGGACAAATTATTTTAGCTATTCATTACATTCTCTCTCTTAATTTTTTTTTTTTTTCATTTAATTCAGATGTGATGAATGATTGAGATTATTATAACACATTTACCATAATATATATGTATATATATGCATGCCTGTTTGCCTAATGGCCAATCACATTAAATTGAATTAATTTCATTTTAAACTTTTTTTTTTTTTAGAATTTTATAACTTTTGGTACTGTACGGTCAATCACATAAAATTGAATGAATTTCATTTAAGCCTTTCTTTTTTAGAATTTTATTACTTTTGGAACTATAAACTTACTTTTTACTTACATGATCCCTAAAATTTTAAAAATCTCAAAATTTTAACCCTTATTACAGTGTCAGATTTTGGTCAAACTTAGTGAAGAGACTATAGAGATCTTTTAGACGATCTCTATCTTAGACAATGAAGGTTTGATGTAGATATTTTGAGTATTTATGGGTAATGGAGATAATAAGTTGGATTTTTTTTTTTTTACATTTTTTTAAATTTATGATTTAATGCATTTAAAAAAAATCCACTATTCATTATATTTATGAGTTGAATCACACGAATATGTGGTCAATTTTATTTCATTTTATTTTTAATTTAATTAATTTAATAATTAAATCTCCGTCATTCACTTTAATTCACGAATAATAAATATCTAAATTGTTTTATTTGATCAATTGAAAGAAAAAAATAAATTCATAATTTAAAGATGTCTAAATACAGCCAAAAGCAGATGATTTTTTAACATTTTTTGTTAATATTAACTATTAAAATTCGGATCAAAATAATTAAGATGATGGGCTTTCAAAAACTTGACAAAATAAATTCACAACTAAAAAGGCCATAGAACTGTAAAATACAGGAACCAAAATAAAATTCACCACTCAAAAATTTTGGTAAACCGGCTCCTTTAGGCGGCTAGTCGTCGGCTAGCGGCAAAGACCTACCAAATTTCCCAGTCAAATCCGTCTAAACAACCGTCCAAGCGCAATTAACAAATTTCCACTAACATAACCAAACAACAAAAAATGACATCCAAATGACGAGAATGTCCCTCTCCTCCGAACCCAACCCCCAACTATATTTCCAAATCAAAATGCTCCTTCCCACGCTACCCCATAAAATGACTGTCCCTTTTTTTAATGTTTTTCCAATAATTAATTAATCAAATCCAATTCAATAAAATATTAGTATTCTACAAACAAAGAGGAAGAACAAGCGAACAAACGAAGAAACAACCCAACAAAACCCAATAACAGAGAAGAATTGAAATCTGGCAAACTCTCCTTTTTCAACTGACACCGCCACCTCCTCCTTCTTTTTCCTCACTCCTCTCCTTTTTGTCACTTTCGCTGCATTCAGGTACTGGTTCCTTCTTCTGCTCTCTTATTTGATCTCTCTAGGGTTTCTATTTTAATTTTTAATTTTTTTTTGTTTGGATTGTTATCTGCTCTAAATTTACGTTACTATCATCACTGTTTGGGTTTTGAACTGTCCTATGAAGTTCTAGTGTTGATTTTAGTTGCTTTGATTGGTTGCGTTTGCTGAAATTTTTTTGTTTCCTTAGAGTTATCAATCGAGGAATGGAATTTGAGAATCAGTGTGATCTAAGGATGTTTTGTGTGTTTAGTAGGCGTGATTGATTTCAGAGCTGAGTAGCTTTTGGTGTGGATAAGGTTTTGGATTTTGATGCTTATTTAGGTAGTTTGTGTTGTTGGTAAACTAGTGTAATTTACGGTTCATGTAGTGGAAAACGCATGGTTTTGATGCTCATGTAAGGATTGGAAGGTTTGGATGGGTGATTGTTGTGGATTTGGATGATAGGATGATGACTATGTGTGTTTGAACGTGTCGGATGTGTTTTAAAGTGTAATAAATGTTTGTTCACTGTTGTGGAAAGTAAAGTAAATGAGGTGTATTGTGTGAGAATCGTGTGTATTGCGCCCCTTGGAGATAGACTAGGTAATGTTTACTGCTTTAGGGAATTTAATAACTAACCTCTATTGTGGAAGTCGGAGATTTTGGCAGTAGGAATAGCGGTATTGGTAACTTACAACATCTTCATATGTTGTTAGCAAAGGTTTGATGAAGTAGAGAATGTGTAGTGCATGAGTTCATAATGAAACGAGTTTATCCATCTGGTGAGATTTTGTCTGTTTAGGCACACAACCTTCATGGTTTTGTTTAAGGCTTTTGAACCAAAAATGCATTTACACTAGAAGGGAATACTAGGAGTCGACTAATTCATTAACATTTCCACTAGCTGCGTGACTTTGGGTGGCTTGTGTTAATTTAACATTGGTCCTGATAAAAGACGTTTCTGAGCAGGGGACATATGCATTGTTGTCTATAAGCTTTTTGAAATTTGTAGCGCTGTTGCTTAATTGTGTTATAGTTACAATTTTGTAAAAGTTTGGTATAAACTTAAACTTTTTCTATCCATAAAATTAAACTTAATTTCTGAAGGATTGAGTAGGATTTACATAGAGGAGAGATTACAAGAAATATAGTGCCTGAATTTGGAAAATAGTTTGACTGATGACATAGTTTAAAAATCGGTTTGAGGCGTGCCTCAACTGCCTCGGCTTCGAAGGCAACCCAAGGCGAGCACCTCAAAACACTCCATGTATGTGACCGCCTCACCTGCCTGAGGTGGTCTCCCCCGCTGCCTCACCTAAAAATCTATTAAATGTTTTTTTTTTTAAACCATGTATATATGTATATATGTATGTATGTATGTAAGGGGTCCTCGGCACTTTCTAAAACAGAAAGGCCAACTTTTCACCCCTTTACTCTTCTTTTTTGCACTAACCCTAGAAATTTCCTTCACCAAAATCCTCTTCATCTCTCAACTCATCTCGTCCTTCACTCAGCAAATCTCCTCCACACAAATGATAGTTTATTTGATATATAGTTGTTATTAGAATAACATTTTTGTTGGTTTTGTTCTATTTTGTTTGATTTTTACGTTTCTAACATTGGTTATCATTATTTTGTTCAATGTTATGGATGATTTTCCATATCAGTTTTTTTTTTTTTTTTTCCAATTTTTTTTTTTCATTTCGAATTGAGGCGGCTGCCACGACTGCTTCAAAGCTGCCGCTTCGCCTTGTCTCGCTGAGGCTTGACCATTTTTCTGTACCTTTTGCCTTTAAAACCTTGGACTGATGATAATTCAGTTAGCGCAACGAAAAAAGGGTTAATTGTTTAAAGTCAGACTTCCATATTTTCTCCCATTTCCCACATTATAGTCAGCCATACTGAGAAAGATTGTCACTTTGATGAATCCATGCCTTCAAGTTGCCTGTTGTAGAAGGTTTCATTTTTAACATCGCTGTTTGACGTCATGTCATTCTCATTTTGCTGAATATCAGAGAACATAATTGAAAAATTCAGTTCTGCACATAATTTTTCTATTTGAGAATTTAAATTACAAGGACCTTATTTTTTGTTTGTTCTCTTGATAGTGGCTGCGTGGATCTTGTCGGCAGGGTTAAAGAGGATTTTCTTCATTTTATGCTTTAACATGGTTTCTCAAAGCTCTGTGCTGTGACAAAGATTATTTTGGTGTTTGAAATTTTCAGGTTTGTGGTTGAAAGTATATTCTGTGCCTTTTCTTTATGGTTTTAGCTTTTCAATCGCACCTAGTTAATGGTTTTACTTCATGCATTCTGCTGTAGTTTGTGTTTGGTTACAAAAGAGGTACAGAGAAAATCGACATCATAAAAAATGAGTACATAGTGATATGGTTTTTGATGGAGTTGACTAGTGAATTCGAATTTTTTTGATTGAGTCTGAGTAATCTGCATGCTTTGTTCATGAGTATTTAGGTCATGTTTTTGAATTTGAAATTAACTTCACGCTAATCTATTTGTTGACTTTTTTTTTTCCTGGTGGGAAGAACCGAAGAAGCATCTAATTTGTATAATTTTAGCCTTTACAAATGTTTCTAAGAATGTTTCAATTAGCTTGCTAATTCTTTCTTATGTCTAATGTTTTTTTTCCTCTGTTTCCTTTTACTTTTTGCAATATATTCTGATAATTTCCTTTCCTCTAAAGCTGCATGACATCCACTCATTTTGTTTGGTTCATTGCTCTAAATGTTGTATCAACATATGAATTAATTCATTTTGGGCTCACCAATGAGTTCTTTATTGCAGTGTAGTAATACATGTATGCACGAGAGTGGTATTGTTACTATGTATGTCAATATTATACTATCAAGGATATATCTGCCAGAAAATAAGTGTCAAAATTAAAGAGTTGGTCTTATCTGAATATTTGGAATTATTGGATTACATTGAGACTGTTTTGGTCGCATTGAATTCATCTTAAAATTGGAATTGAAGGGAATTTTATGTCATCTTTTTTGGAAAATTCATGATTGCCTACTTTTCAAGTTTTGAATTACTAACTTCATGCTACTTTTAATAAAAAAAATGCATGCTGCAGGACACAACAGAAACAATGTTTTGTGACCTTGAATGAACCTGTCAGTTTGATTGCATGATTCTCTACAATCTAATTTAGGTATGATTTAATTAACCCTAGTATTTGCTTCTGGTCAAATCCATGATGAATCAGGTCTTAATGTTCTGTCCTGAAAGAATTTCAGTACACATATGTGAAACTGTCTAAGCATTTGCTAGCAATGAATGCTCAAACCTAGGTATCTGATTATGAAAGCCAGTATCATTAATTTAAAGG
Organism: Nephelium lappaceum; assembly: GCA_021234005.1. Taxonomy (NCBI): domain Eukaryota; kingdom Viridiplantae; phylum Streptophyta; class Magnoliopsida; order Sapindales; family Sapindaceae; genus Nephelium; species Nephelium lappaceum. The sequence goes on from CM038008.1 coordinate 5,409,412, forward strand.
TCCACTCACTCTGGTTGTTAGAGCTCTAAACAGTAATGTCTGTATGATACTTTGTGTATGTCTGTTTGTGCATGTGCATGTAATACATTCGTATTTGTGGAATTTATTCTGCATGCTGTGTATTTTTTAAATCATCTAGATTTTGTATTACATTCTTGAGTTTGCTTGATAGTATGATAATGTTAATAAATTATCTTCAGTTATAATTTGTTGCTACAAGAAAAGAGAAGCATTTTGAAGATTTGTCATAGTATTATTACCTTACTGTTTATTTTAAAGTTTAAATGGCACTTATTCTTCCTAAGCATTCAGATATTAGGGCAAGAATAGGATGGATAAAGGTAACAGTGCTGGTTTTATAAGTAGCCCATAAACCACGGTGTACACAGAGTGATGTTGTCGGTGCACTTTTTCAAAGGCAAGCATTTTTAAAGTCAACAAGTTTTGTCAATTTAATAATAAAAAACCAGCTCTATCAGATGGTATTGGTGGCTTATTTTTCTGTCGTCTTTCTTGGTCTAGGAATAGTGTGATTTCCAGTTTAGGTGGTCTTCTATATGAAATCTACTTGCGACTGCTGAAGTAGCCTTATTAACGTATTCTTTACAGCTGCAAAAGTTAATCATTTGCAATGCTTCCCATTCTTTGCAAAAAGCTTTGATGAGTGTGCACGCATTTCTTTGGATATTGACATTTCCAGAAGTTCAAAAGCAAAACAAAATCTAACAAGATCAATCTGACATAATTTTGTGGTTTATCACTAAATATTACCTTTCTGCTGAAACAATTTAACTTTATTTCTACATATTTTAGTTCAGATTTATATTGATCATTTTGGTTGATAAATATATGATACAATTTACATAAGCTTTAATTTATATGTTTTTGAAAGTTAATTTATATGTTACATCACCATTCAATATCTAGTAATTTAGTCACTTTTATTCATAGTCAATCATTACTTATCCCTTTCCTTATTGGGACTGTTCATAACTCTGTCATTGATGCAGGTGATGGAGATATCGCTATTAAAAGTTCTTCTTAACAACATCTCTTCATTCTTACATTTATCATCATATGACAACATCAACTTGGACCCAGTTCAGAAGTACTATCAGAGGACAGAAGAGATATTAAAGTTGTTGAAGCCAATACTTGATGCCATCATTGATTCAAAAGTAGCTTCTGATGAAGTGCTGAATAAGACATTTGAAGATTTCAGCCGCTCTGTTGATGAATTGAGGGATCTCTTTGAGAACTGGCAGCCATTATTGAGTAAAGTGTATTTTGTAAGTAACAAACCGGAGTTTCAGTTTATAGCTTTGTAAATCTAAAGCTGATTCTAGTTTTCTCGTCAAACTAATGATAAAGCACCTAAGCTAACTTGTAGGGATTAGCAATTAGATGATTAATGCTTGTTGGTTGATACAGTTATCTTCCTACAGCGTGTTTAGCTAGAGTCAGAGTGGTCAAGTCATGCTTTATTAGTGTGCCATAGAAGAGGAGACCTATTCTTAGAATTATCCATTATATTTTTTGTTTTAATTTTCCCTTTTTCCTTCATTTGCTCTAGATCATCTTTCTTTGTCACGTTCTTACTTAATTCTTGTTCCACTTTTATCCTTTCCTTTCTCTGAATCTCTTTATCTGGAAAAATAAATTGTTTATTTATTCTTTCTCAGAGAATTTATAAAAGCTAAGAGGGGTGGTAGTAAATATTCTAAAGAAGTGGTGATGGTGGCAATGGTAGTAGTGGAAGTGGTGTTGGTGGAGGTGCTGAAGGTTGAGTGATTGGTGGTGTTAATGTGTGATTTTTTTAAGGAAAAAAGTTCAAACATGTAACAAGCAGGATATGGATAAAAATATTTAAATATGTAGAGCTTTTTTAAATGTTGCACCGGATGGAATTTATGTAGAGCTTTTTAATATTGCATTGGACCGCATTTTTACTTAGCTTCCCCTTTATCTCCAGGTTCTGCAAGTAGAATCATTGATTTCAAAGATACGGGCTTCTGCCTTGGATATTTTCCAGCTGCTAAAGTCTTCTCATCAATCTCTTCCCAATGAATTGAGTTTAACATCTCTTGAGGTACTTTTATGACAGAAATGTTAATTGAAGTTTCTTACTTTTGTTTTTTTTTTCTCTTATAAATATAGTATAGCCTTTAGCTTCTCTGAATGATTATTCACAGAGTTACATTGATTATATAAAAAGCCATCTGTTAGATAGTTGGAGTATCAGAATTTATGCAAAAGTTTTTTGAATGTGAGAATCTAATGATAGCCCTTTGATTAAATCCCTGGCTGGAGAGTTTTATTGGTTAAATTCTTTTTTGATGAAAACCAAGGGGCTGGGGTTCAATGGCTCTTCAACTTAGGTTCGGGTGCCTTGTGAGGCATTGGGCCCATGTTGGATTCCTACCAGCAACTTGAGGTCGTTTTCAAGGATTTTTCTTGCAACTGACCTGTGCATGTGGAATTGGTGGCTACCATGTACTTCAAATTAATTTGGTGCCAAAAGATCCCTGTCAACCTCATTTGCAGAAACAATAAATCTATTTCATGTCTAACAATTGAAATGACTATTTGCAGCATTACTCACAGAAAATTAAGCATATTGAACATGAACATACATCGTCTTTCATCAAAGATTGCATAAGGGATCAAGTGGATGGTATAGTGCCCAGCTCAGAAACGTTGGTAAAAATTGCGGAGAGCATGAGCTTGAGGTCAAACCAAGAGATTCTAATTGAGGCTGTGGCCCTTGAAAAATTGAAGGAGAATGCTGAACAAGCTGAAAAGACTGGGGAGGTTGAGTTTATGGATCAAATGATTGCTTTAGTAACTCGCATGCATGAGCGCCTTGTTACAATAAAACAGTCACAGATCTGTAGCCCCGTCCCAATACCTCCCGATTTCTGCTGTCCCCTTTCACTTGAGCTAATGACCGATCCAGTGATTGTAGCATCTGGGCAAACATATGAACGGGCTTTCATTAAGAAGTGGATTGATCTTGGGCTCACTGTATGTCCTAAGACACGTCAGACTCTGACTCATACAACTCTAATACCAAATTACACTGTAAAGGCACTAATTGCAAACTGGTGCGAGTTAAATAATGTGAAGCTGCCCGATCCCATGAAAATTATGAGCTTAAACCAGCCCTCGCCCCTCTTGCATGGAGATTCTACCCCACCTAGAGATTCACATGTTTTTCCTCCTAGCAGGGGCAACCAACCAACAATGCCCGAGTCCATGCGGTCTGCAGGTTCGCCTGGTAAGAACTTGATCTCTTCCACTGGGAATTATCGAGAGGGAAGTTCTCCTTTACATCCCCGTTCTGCCTCAGAGGTTAACTTGACAGGTACAGCTGGAAATGGACAGGGTTTGGATATTGCAAGAATGCCACTAAGAAGTTCTGAAGAGAGGTTTACCAACTCAGAAGAAAGGAGTACAGAGTTGGATGGCCAACACCCTGTGTCACCTTCTAGAAGAGCATCTTCTACTGCTGCTGATACTGTTGAGGAGTCATCTCAGATCCATAACAGGACTGCTTCAGCCTCCAGTGTGCTTTCTAGTTCAAATCTTTCTCAAGGAGTAGTAGGAGATGCCAATGAGACGTCCGAGGGGCCAAATTACCACACTGAAGCTTCTGGAGAGGTAAAATCAGAACCACAGGCTTCTGGTACCTTGACAACAGCACCAAGAGAACCTGAATTCGCATCCCGTTTTTTGACTCGGAGCCACATCTGGCGTCGCCCATCAGAGAAGTTTGTTCCCAGAATAGTTTCTAATTCTAGTGAAACAAGACCTGATCTTTCTGGCATTGAAGCCAAAGTAAGGAAGATAATTGAAGACTTGAAAAGCACTTCAGTTGATACACAAAGAGAGGCAGTTTTTCAACTCCGTTTGCTTGCCAAGCACAACATGGATAATCGGATGGTAATAGCAAACTGCGGGGCTATCAGCTTGCTGGTTAATATGCTCCACTCAAATGACACAATGATTCAGGAAAATGCTGTTACAGCACTTCTTAACTTATCAATTAATGATAACAACAAAACTGCTATTGCTAATGCGGAGGCTATTGGACCTCTGATTCATGTTCTTCAGACAGGGAGTCCCGAAGCTAAAGAGAATTCAGCTGCCACCCTCTTTAGTCTCTCTGTGATTGAAGACAACAAGATCAGGATTGGGAGGTCTGGGGCAATTGGACCTCTTGTTGATTTACTGGGCAATGGGACTCCTAGGGGGAAGAAAGATGCAGCTACAGCCTTGTTTAATTTATCAATATATCACGAAAACAAGGCACGGATTGTGGAAGCTGATGCTGTAAAGCACCTTGTTGTGTTGATGGACCCAGCAGCTGGGATGGTTGATAAGGCAGTTGCTGTTTTGGCAAATCTTGCTACAATTCCGGAGGGAAGGGCTGCAATTGGTCAGGAGAATGGAATCCCTGTTCTGGTCGAGGTTGTTGAGTTGGGCTCTGCAAGAGGAAGGGAAAATGCAGCTGCTGCCCTTTTACAGCTTTGCACAAACAGTAACCGGTTTTGCAATATGGTGCTCCAAGAGGGAGCCGTCCCACCATTAGTTGCATTGTCACAGTCAGGTACCCCGAGGGCCAAAGAAAAGGTATTGTACTGGTTACAGTTTTAATGTATTCATCCTTTCTTTTTATTGAAATAAAGAAATGAACAATTTCCTTTTTTCTTTTTCATGCAGGCACAAGCATTGCTTAGCTACTTCAGAAATCAACGGCATGGTAATGCTGGAAGGGGCTGAAATAGAGCACAACTATGGTGCCATGCAAGATTTTGAGTCTACATTCGATATAGAGTGTGTACATTTGATGTTGCAAAAAATCATTACGAAGATTTTGCTGCCTGGCTTTTACTTAATTTGTAGAGAAAAGATAATGATTTGTGAAGGATTTGATTGATTAATTCTGTGAAGTATTTATTCTTGTGAATGTAAGAAGAAAATTTTATACGTGCAAGTTTGGTTTTTGCAGTGACCTTGAAGAAGATGATGACCAGATAAAATCAGTTTTATTTGGTTTATCCTTTTTCTTGCATGTTTATTGTTTTACTCTTTTTTCAATTTTAACAGATGGCTGGCGCTTGAAGAGGCTGATATTAGAAGTACAACCTATAGTGCCAAGCAAATTTGAGTGAGAATTCTAATCAAACTGTGTATATTATTCAGTGTACACAGTTTGATTAGAAGGTTTTGTTGCTTTGGTTTTTCCTGATTCATAAGAAAAAAAGAAAAGACATGAATCATTGGATCTGATTTAATCTGCTTGATTATTTTGTGCCAATCCTCCGAATTAGTCTTCTTCATTTGAGTTCGGTCTTGCAGTGAGGATAGGACGATGAGACTAATATTGAGATTGCTTTGTAATATTTGCATTACGCAAGTGGATGTAGTTGTTTATTTTGTTTCGGAGTTTTGACTTTTGACTATAAATTTCTACAGTTTCTGCTTTGCATTTAAAAGAAACGATACTGGTTTTGTTGTAATCAGATGCACGCTGTCAGTTTCTTGGTTTATCTTTTCTTCATCAGTATAACCTTGATGCATTTTGGATTGTATCATAAGTTCAGGACTGGACTTTTCTCTGAATGTTAAATGATAGGAGGTTTGAGAAATCTCTTGAAAGTTGCTTTCAACTTGGTTAATCATGATTGCGTTTGTTGAAAGATGATTTTCATGGCAATTATATTCTCAAGGGAGATAGTGTATCTGTTGTACTTTTTTTTTTCAATTCCTGGACTGGATTGTTTCGTTTATTTATCACTTAAAAGTTTGAATTCGTTAGGTGATTTTGTTTGTTTTACTCGAATGGATATATTGTCTGAAAAGGGTGCTAAGGTCATTCAACAGAAAATGTATCTTCTCACTCGATACAAAACCGGTTGATTCAATGGCCTTTTTTAATTTTTTATTTTTTTCAAACCATTCGCGTAAATTGATTCTAAAATAACTCTCCTAATTTAGCTATTTTCAAATTTATCCACATCTGTAGTGCACCTAAAGTTGCATTTGCATGATGATATCGGATAAGATTAGATTGGCTGGTCATCGGTTGGATTATATTATGTTATATTTGTAGAGATGAGAATGGTTTGGCTGGCGGTAAGGACTTTGGCCTATTGACAGTGATTATTGAGCCTGATGATACGGCTATGGTGGTTAATCTCATCCTTTCCAGGTCGTGTACTAAGTCTGAGTTGGGGAAATTCTTAAAAATGTTTTCAGTTTATTTACCTGATTTCCCTTATGGTTCTTTCTTTTTTGTGCCTAGCTAGTATACCTACTCATAGGCTCGTTAGGATGGCTCTTTCTTCATAGAAAGATCTTTTTGGGTTTAATATCCTCCTCATTTGGTTTTTGTTTTGGTTATTGACAGTCCCTTCTCCGGATAGTTGGGCTCTTTATAAATTAGTTTTCAAAAGAAGATAATGGTAATTACTATTAAGTTAGAAAGATTATTAATATCAAGCTTGCAGTGTACTAAAATTTTGAAGAAAAAGTAACTCTTAAGAGACATTTTCATAATCACTTTGTAAGCAACGATGAAGTTAAGGAATGGAGCGTTAGTATTGAAATATTTTTAGGTGTTTATAATAGGATTTTAACGTTCAAATTTTATTTTTCAGTTTATTTGTAAATTGAGTGTACAAACCATTATTTTGGATGACAGTATTGGCACTGTTAGCTAAAAGAAGTTGTAGGTCTGTGTAGGGTATCATGATCAGAAAAGTTAAAGCAACATCTAAAGAAATTATTGTTTCCTCATATTGCATTCTTTCCATATAAATCTACTAAAAACAGGAAAATAAATAATAATAATTTGATACAATTAAGAAGTTAATAATTACGAGAGACCGTCATTTAGAAGATGATATTTACCCAATAAACTCATAAATTCATCATATTTACCACATATTTGGAGTTTCCATGCATCATAAACCATATACCCTCCCACCCAGTTTTGTTCCGTTGATTCAGATATCATACATAAATGGAAAATTTTTATTATAATCTTTTTATTTTAACAACTTCTCCAATTTTCAATCACGAATTAAAAATCTTAATCCTTAAAATTTTTAAAATCCATTAACATGCTCTTTTCACTCAAAAAATTTGTTCCCTTAAATTTTTACTATAACCTTTTAAACTTTTACTTAGAGGGATCAAATTAATGAATTTTAAAAATTTTAAAAATTATAATTTTTAATAGAGATAACTCCATTTTTGTTTTTATAATTTTGACATAATTGCTAATTATCTCTATAGTTTCGAGAAATCTCATTTTACCTTCTGTCATTATTAATATTATTGAAATAATCAAAATAATCAAAACATTCCTATGATTTTATCTTTTTATATTGATAGTCAAAATATTATTTCTAATATCAATTTTGATAATAAAAGTATTTTTGAATATTTTTATAAACTATAAGAGACATTTGATCTATTTTATAAATTGATAACGAAGGTATTATAGATTTTAAAAAAATATTAAGGTATTTTGATATTATTTAATGTCAAATTATAGTGGGAAAAAATAAAATTATCCATTTTTAATCAAATAAATAAATCCTTAAATTATATTAAAAAACTGAAATGAAAATTTGCGACAAATCAATACCGATAAAAAAAAGATACCGAAAGTGAAAACACGTGAATGAAGTGGAGCCCACAAGTGGTGATGATATTGAGTTTTTTTTTTTTTTTTTTTTTTTTGGAGGTAGGTGATATTAAGTCTTTTATGTTTTTTTGGAAAACGATGATATTAAGCTATTGACTCTACTTTAGAACCAAACTTGTCGCGCAAGTCCATCAATCTTTGCTTCTTGGGCGTTTGAGCATAATATATATAATATAAACAAATTTTCACAATCCCCATTGGTTCACCGTCGCCGTGTCGCCGAGATCAGCAAAAACCCCGTTAAATCTGAACCCAGGTATCTCTTTTTTGGTCCTCTTTTCTCTGTTCTAGGGTTCAGGGTTTTACAGTTTCTTCTAAATTTTCGATTTTCTTAACGCGGTTTCGGCTCTTTGGTGGTGGGTTTTTGTGGGGTTTCTTTAGTTTCTTGAATTTTTGGTTGTTGGAAGAATTGTTTTTGGTGGTGACATGACAGGGTGTTATTTAGTCTAAAATACATTATATGTTTGAATTGTTTGTTAGTAAAGTTTATCAGTCAATGTTTATTTACGTTTAGCTTTTTTTATTTTATTGTTGGAAATTCTTTTGGAGTTGTTGGGAAGTTTGATGCTTGATTGCTTAAGGCTTATCATAGATGTTAATTTCTATAGAAAATGCATTCGTGGTTGCTAAAGATGTCTACTTCGCTGGAATTTGATTGTATTGGTTCACAAAGATGTTTTGAATCATTTATGTTTTTGGGTCTGATGGTTATTAACATGTCAATCCTAAGGTTCGAGACCCTCGTTTGATTATATTTGAATTTGATATTTCATGTTGTTGTGTATTTGTATTTGGGCTTAATGCACATGTCAAGTCAGTCAGTCTAACATGTGAGGGACGGTTGAATGCTCGAATACTATTATAAGACTCGAACCCCATATGAGTATATTTTAATTTGATATTTGATATTTGACATTTGAATTTGTTGTGTTTGTATTTAGTCTTGATCCACATTCTAGGCCAATCTGCCTGGCATGTGAGAGACTGTAGAAGTGCTTAAATACTAGTGTTAGACTACTTCCCATCTGCTTAAGTTTTTACGTTTGATGATTACTAACAATGCTATCTTTTGATCCATTTTCATGTTTTAGATTGTATTTGACTGAATCACAATTTGTGTAAATGTGCCTCTTCTCTCTGCATACTTTCATCTTCTCTGTGACTTGTATAAGATTATGATATGGTTTGTGGTTTGCAGTCAATGGGAATATGCGGTTTTGTGAGCATTTGGAGTTTATGAGTGAAGTAACTTTTTGGGTTATTGTGGTGAACAAAATGTTCTATTGAGAGAATTCAGTGTGTGGATGGCCTTTTCGGCTTTTAGGAGTGAGACATATTGAAAAGTGTAGTGCAATAGCTGTTGGTAATAGCTGTTGGTGGTGCAATGTTTGAGAAAGAAAAAATGAAAGAGGTTTAATTTTACTCACTAAAACAGCCTGTTAAATCTTTTCCCTCTCAAATGCATAGGTTCCTTTTTTTTTTTTTTAACTTGTAGATTGACAACAGAAATCCTTCAATTTAGAGTCTCTTCTGCCTTTATCTTTGTTGTTTATTTCCTTTTTTTGAAGTCATCTTCTTCTGTTGTTATTAGTAATTTATGTTTTACATAAAAAATGCCATTATATTATATGTTACCGTTGGCTATATGCTGTGATAGTTGTTAAGTAAGTCTTCTGAAACTTTTGTTTTATTCACACTATAGTTTAAGTTAAAGATTGAGGATCCCATTTGAGTGTGACACCATTTGATGTGAAGTACTGAGATTTTAAGTAAAGGTGATGTTGCAGAATTGTGATTTGGCTGGAAAGCAATGATTTTGGTCACCCTATTAATTATGTTAATAAAATTTCTTAAAGGGAAATTATCATTGTCCACCCCGTTTTAGAAAATATTATGGATTTCGAGACCTGCAGTTTCAAAATTGGCTAAAATGCACCTTGCCGTTAGGGAACTGTTAAAAAAATCACTTTGATCTGAAAAAGACGAATTTACCCGTATTATTTGAAATACCTTTTTTACCCTAAATATTGTTAAAATAATAGTAAAAAACTTAAAAAAAAAAAAAAAAAACCACCACTATTTTCATCACCGTCTCTTTCCCTCCCCTCCCCACACCGGCACACAAATCTGGCAATCAAACCTGACCCTGCTGTTTCCGAAACCCACCACTCAAACTCACCCCAACTCCTAACCTGTTGCCTCCAAAACGCATCCCACCAATCCCGATCTCGCTAACCCATCACCACCAATCAAACTAAAACCAGCCAAACTCCCACCCTGAACCTGCACATCTCAAAATCAGGACCTCACATGAGATCTGTGAGGGAGACAAACCCAAACAAACACCAGCCATCATCTCCACAAACCAAAACCCAACTCAAAGCTGGGCAGAAAAACCAAAACCAAACAAATTCATGGTGGATGGAGAATGGGCAAAGAAAGGAGAGATTTGTTGGCTTTTTGGTGTTGGTGACCGGCATGATCATCTTCGTTGTTGGGGGTGAACAAACATGTGGGTTAGCTGGGGTTGAATGGAAAAGTGAGAGAGAAGAAAAAGGGAAGGGTTTGCGTTAGGATTTTCTGTTTTTAAATTATTATTTTTTAATATTTTTTTTCGTTCTTTAATTAAATATATATTTTTAATTATTTAGGGTTTTAATATTGTAAGAAGGGAGGAGAGAGAAACAGAGGGCTTAGAGAGGGAGGGAGAGTTTTCAGATTTTTTTTTTTTTAATTTTAACTTGTTTTTTGTTTTTTGTTTTTGTTTTTTTTTTATTTCATTTTTTATTATTCAGTCTTTTTTTTTTTCCCTTAACTCTTCACTTCCATTTGGAATGTACGTGGCACACTTTCAGCCACACTTCTTTTTGTAATTTTTTTTATTGTTAGATAAGTGTTATTTAATTCTAAATTTGAGTTTCCAATTACTTATTGACCCTTGATCCCCAAATGGCAGCAACTACTTTATTAATGGAACCCTAACGATAGGGTGCTTTTTCACCAATATTCAACATTTTGGGGTGCATTTTGGCCAATAATTTGAGTTTCCAATTACTTATTGACCCTTGATCCCCAAATGGCAGCAACTACTTTATTAATGGAACCCTAACGATAGGGTGCTTTTTCACCAATATTCAACATTTTGGGGTGCATTTTGGCCAATTTTGAAATTGCGGGGCTCAAAAACCATAATATATTTAGAAATGGGATGGAAAATGATAATTTCCCTTTCTTAAAGTTGGAAACAATCTATGGATTCTACGAATCTACATCAAACACTTTATTGATATAAAAACACTACAGTTACAACTAAAACTTTTGGATTGTATCCGGAATTTTGAAAAATATTTTGAATTATGAATCAGAGTTCCCCATACAAAATCTTTTTTCCTTGTTGAAGATGTGTTTTTTATGCCTTCTACTTGTCGTTACAAATATTGTGTGCTTATTCAAGAATGTGTTGTTTTGATTTGATCCATTTGTTATTTTCGATGCTCTATATCGAATTACATTATCACAAATTCACAATTTTGACTTTCGTTGATTTGGTCTGTTATATTTTGTATAGGAATCGTGGAATCATTGCTTGAAAGAATGAACTGACTTGCAATATTACAGGCATGGGCCCTGCTTTAGAGATGGAAGGAAAGTCACACATCATGATGAAAATTTCTTCTACTAAGCCAAATGATGGTAGTGTCCTCCAGCATCATGAAGGCACACTTGTGCCTTGTGCAAGTAATGTTGAGGACAACACCTTTCACATGGGAGCTTTATTTGATGGGCCAGCTAAGGCACAGAATGGAAGTGAGGAGGTGGAAGTTAATGTAACTGATTGTACAAAATCTTTTGACCTTGTGCTGGTTGAAGCTGAATGTAAGAATGTAACTGAGAATTCTAGCTCTTTTGGTGACACTCTATCTGGGACTGACAATGGCTCTGGTATGGGTGATATTGAAGTTGATTCACCAATTTGTGGTGGAAATGGATTGGCATCAGTATTTGATGGAGTGTTGCCTATGAGGTATTCTCTAATATGAATTAGTTTATGCATGTTAACATGTCTCCCCTACATCTGATTTTGCTGTATAGTAATAAATATATAAATTCAAGATCACAGCATTCCAAAAACCCTTAAGAGTGTGATGTATATTGCGTTGGAATTTGGTCATATAATCAAGTTACTTCCTTTTTGCTGGAAAAGTTTTGCCATTGTAATTGGATTGGAGTTTAGGTTGCAGAACTGGTCGAAAAATTGGACAGGGTAAGAAATTATGTATTCTACTTCTAACGGAAATGTGGAAAAGTTTGTTTGAATTTCCTATGTTGAATTTGGGATTTTCTGAATTACTGGAGTAATGACCAAGGTACATACAATTATTTTGTATTAGATAGTGTGCCTCTTGTTGTATTATGACAATTATTTTATATTAATTAATACAATCTTGTGTTAGCATTACTTTAATACATACTTGCTTCTTCTGTAAAGTAATGTGGGATGCCATATGTGTCCTAATTCCTGTATTTGGGCTGAATAATAACATCTCAATTTTCTTATCTTTCTCTCATTCTCTTATTGTATATTATTTTTGTGCTCTTTGCTAACAAAAACAAAGTCAGCGAAATAATATCAATCTAGATGGAATGGTCTTTTTTCCCATTTTAGCTCACTAAAGTAACTGCAAATCCATTAATTACCTATTTCATTCTAAAATCAGTTTATAGAAGTTAGCACTGATCTTAGCAATTTTGTGGGTGTGTATAGTCTTTTCTTGGTTTGACTTGAATTATTATGTGACAGGATACATCTAATATATTTCTGCTTCCCAACTTTCAGGAAGAAAAAGTTGACAGATCAATGGCGGAGGTTTATACATCCTATTATGTGGCGGTGTAAATGGGTAGAACTCCAAATTAAGGAATTTCAGTCTCAGGCACTTAAGTATGATAGAGAACTTGCAAAACATGATCAAAGAAAGCAGTTTGAATGTGAAAGGTCAACACTAGAAGGTTATGATGCAAAGTCACGACCATTTTCTTGTCAAAACGGAAGAAATCAAGTAATGAAGAGAAAAAAGAGAAAACTAGTTGAAGAGACAACCGATCTAGCATCATACATGTCCCGCCATAGCCTCTTTTCTTATTATGGTATTCAGTTCATAGTTCTTAGTTGCATGCCAGGTTTCTATCAATTACAAGTCTGATTGGTGTCTTTTCTTTTCTTCTCCCAGAATATAAGAGGTCTGTTGCTGATGGTGCTTTTGTGGATAATGCTGGTGGTAATTTAGGTAAGAAGCAAGAATTTTGTCTGAGACTCAGTTTTAGCGATTGTATAGTTTGTGGAGGAAGTATCTGGAACCTGTTTATACTGTAAGTAGTTAGCACTGTTGGGTGTTGTAATGCTTTAGCTGCATGAAACCAACTATTTAGTTCTGTTTGATCTGTGACATCTTTGTGTTTTGAAGCTGAAATAATAATCTTAGCTACTAGGCTGAAGTTAATTTGGTTTCTTACACTCTGGATTTAAATGTGTTGTTGTTTCTTATAATTTTTTCACTAACCTGGGGGCAATGAATTCTCTCAGTTGTTTCTATGTTATAGAAAGTGGACTTGAGTGCATGAGGATAATTTTTCAGAAGCTAGAAGGGCAAGTTCATGTGCAATATGTCTGCATTTCATAGAAAGTGTGTTCAACAACTTGATTTTTTAGATTTTATTTATATGTTTATTCTATTAAATTATAACAAATTTTCATTGCCCTCAAATTTATTTTTCCAAAATATTGAAAAATATTTGTCAGCAAAGAGAATGATGAGCTTTTCGCAAATTCTTGGTTTTGGTGGAAAGCTTTGAAGCTGCTTTACTTATGCGATGATGTTGTATAATGAATTTTTCTTTTATGGATTAGACTGATGAAATTTACTTTGGCAGATCTTTGACATTAACATGCGACATTCAGCCAAAACTATAGTTTGTGTTGCATGTGTTATTTTCATGATTTACTTAAGATTAATTTTTCTTTCTGTTTTTGACAAAGATTATGTCTTTTAGATGCCTCAAGGTTATGTGGTCATCTTGTTTAAGAGACATCATTTAATTTTGAATATCGAGTAAAATTGAATTTCCTAGCTGTATATTAATATACTCCACTTGTCCTCTTGTGATCTCTGCAGATAATAAGATGGTCAATCGCAATGATAATTTTGAGTTTGAGGAAGGATTCCTTGAGTTGAGAGAGGGTGAAAATTATTTGGAGCAAATACTTTGGAAGATTGAATTGGTACAATCAAAACTTAGTAAATTGAAATCTCGAATTGACAAGGTGGTGAGTGAAAATCCTGGAAAGTTCACTTCTGTTAACAGATTGAGCTTGCTTGCTCCATGTGATGTGTTGACTGATTCTGATCGAGCTATTTCTACTCCCAAAAGTGTGAATGGAATTCCAGATAGATCTGTGTATATATCATCCCAGCATATATCTGAGTGTAACATGCAAGATCTTTTTATGCCCGAAAGTGCAGTTTCAAGTCATAGAGAAGTTACCCCTTTTCCTGATATGATTGAAAGCATTGGCCTACCACAGGTCGGGGTTTCATGTGAAAATGTATTATTTAAGCCTTTTCTTTTCACTAATTTTCTTTTTTTTTTTTTTTTTTCTGATAGTCAGTTAGTTGACATGAGCTGATCTAAATACATATTTTTGTTTCTGCTGGAGATAAAGTAGTAGTCTCTTGCTTTTTTAGTGTATCTGGTGATAAATATAGATTTGCCCTGATGTACCCACCTTTTGATTTTTATGTAAATGATGCCCAAGTTAGATTGAAAATTGATCAGATTGTGGTAATGTTAGGACTTGGGATTTTATACTGGCTTAATGAACTAAATTGCATTGTGTTTTCTTTATTTATTCACCATACTGGTCCTTCATTCTTACAGATTGGAGAAACGATCCTGATGCACAATCAGACATCCGAGGAGTTGCATAATTTTGAAAGAGTTATAAGTCAGTTCACAGAGAAGCCTCATGTATCAACGAGTAAGCTGGAAGACCTTCCTCCAGTTATGGCTCCAGAAGCTGACTTGCCTGCGGAGATGTCTGTGCCTGATGGTCAGCCTTCCTCTGCCAGGTCCAATGTGCGTAACAATAAGAGGAAGGGGGGAAGACAAAAATCACGCACAGGCAAGTGGAGCCGGAGATCTTCTGGTTAGCTGGCCTGGAAATGTGTTGGATGATTCTTTTGTTACCTATGTTTTAAGAAACGAAGTTTTATGGCAAGAGGAGATGTTGTCAACTGGCAGCAATTCTGTTTATTCTGTTGTGTATATACTCCACCTTTCTCACATAGGAAAAGAAGTATGATCTCAGATATTCTGCATAAATGGAAATATGTACATGTGGTTTGCATCTTTTACTATCACTCTTTTATCTTTATCTCTCCCCTCCCTGCGGAAAGATGTATGATGTTTGGATGTTATGCATTAATTGTAAGTAGAAGAGCAAGTTCCAGTTAAAATGGTGTTTATTTTTGTTTAAAGAGCATCATTTCTTTTGATGATGGTTTTGTCAGTATGCTGCTATGTAAGCCTTTTACAACAAAATGGACCTGAATTTTTATGACAAAGTGGATTGATGCCTCTTGCCTTCACACAAAACCTCAATTGCTGCATTTTTGGTGATTCATATTTACTGTTTATACATATTTACCATCAATCCTAGGAAGTTTAAACGGAATGATTTATTGCGTGCATGGAAATATCTCACTTATCAACATGACTCTTCCATGGAAGTCGGAACTTGATTATGGACGAGGTGCAGATGAATATTGTGTCGGAGGTTGCCGTGTTCTGGGAAAGCCTGGCTGAGGTGTGGGCGAATACCATGTCCAGGATGGTCCTTTTGTCAGAACGGTTGGCTGAGCCTGAGTTGAGGGTGGAGGTGGTAGTGGTGGAGGTGGTACTATTGTTTGATGGCTTGACTGAGTCTGAGGTGATGGTGGAGGTGGTTCTCTTGGTGTATCACTTGACCGATTCTGAACCTCTACTGGAGGTGAGGCAAAGTCTCCTGGAGGGACTGCTGGTGGAGGTGAGGGAAGCACTGCTGGAGGTGATGCTTCTGGAATACTAGATTTCTTTCTCTGGATGATCTTTCTTGAAAGCTTGGCTGTGATGAGGGCGATCAGTGTAACCGAGGGCACAAAGATGACATCAGGGATGGCCTTGATAATACTCATTTGGGGAACATTTTCTCCTGCTTTCTTGGCAGCCATGGCTGCCGGAGGTGTTACGATGCCAGTCATCATAGTAGCATCATCTAGCCTACTAAGATTCATTGTCTTCTTCACAAATTCCACAAACACACGCTTTCTATCCGACCGATTGGATTGTTCCCATGTATGGTAACATTCCTGAAATATGGTAGTTTATATGGGTGAGAACATAATGGAAAAAATGGCACACAAGGTTCAGGAAATATTACTTACCTCTACTTCTTTTCGCGATGGTGTATCATAATGTCTGCCAGGCAATGCAGAGTTAACAGTGCTGACAAGACAATATGATGGGGGTGAAAATCAGATCGAAAAACAGTGGTCTGGTATTCAACCAGAAAAATATACACCTATATTCATTGAAGAGTTGTTTTTGCAATTTCTTACTTGAAGATGTCCAGAAAAGCTTGGTGGAAGTCTTCGAAGGTGTTGATATCTTTCTCTGTGAATTGACTGTAGAGTGTACCCATTAGCAGATTGAACATCTGTGAGGATGGCATCCCTATCATATTAACAATCACCTCTACATGGTTAGTAATGTTGACAAAAAAAAAAAAAAAAAAGGCAAAGAACAGAGGAACCAAAGTTAATTTATGGCCACAATGGAATCACAATTGCTTCATCCAAATATAAAATTAAAATAATCATGACATCAAGCATTCAACAAGAAATGAAATGACAGACCCTTGCCCATGAAACTCATGACCATCCCCATGATTTTGCAAAGGACTTGAAAATGATAGAATTCAATTCAATGACAATGTAATATAATATGGGTGGGCGAGAATAGCTTGTAAGTCAGTTTGGTTAATGTAAGAAAAGAATAGATTGTTGTCTTACATTTTCCCATTCTCAAACCCGATTCCTCGCTTGCAGATAGCCGTTAGCTTCAACTTCAAGAGGAAACTCTCCCCAGTAGTAGCAATTTTGCTTTGGAGTTAAAAAAACTCTAGCCCAAACTTGGTTCACTATGATAACCTATTAGGGCCTCAGGCCTTGTTTGTTAAATCGCACTGGGCCTGGGCCTGATTAATTAATTCTATCTATAGATCAAAGCAACAACGTTTTACCCTCTCCCTAAACCCTAAAAAATTTCTCTAATCACAAAAAAGGGCCATCGGCAATGCCTGCGCTGCCGGTGGACATAATCGTCGAAATCCTTTGCAGACTTCCAGTGAAGTCTCTCCTCCGCTTCAGATGCTTGTCAAAGCAATTCCGTTCCATAATCGACGGCCCAGATTTTATCGACCGCCATCTTCAAAATGACTCCTTGGATCCAAGACTCATTGTTCCCGGTAAACCAACTCTACTCCTGTCAGAACTCTTCTCCTTAGACTTTGATTCAGCAAATAACGTTTTGAAACTAGAACACCCTTTTGAGAGCTGGGGGATGATTATGTTCTGATTGGTTCTTGCAATGGTTTGCTTGCTCTATCTCACGTTGATGGAATCAATGTTGGTCTGTGGAACACATCAACTAAAAGCACCACATTTTGTCCAAATTTTGGACTGTTCCCGATCTACCTCTTAACACCTTCAATTTATTTGATTTCTTTGAGGGGTTTGGTTATGATGTTACTACCGATGACTATAAGTGGGTTAGAGTCATTCACGTTGATAGAAAAAATTTCAGTTTCACTTATGTAACTGTTTATAGTTTGAAAACTAATTCTTGGAGGAAGATTGAGGATTTACCTCCTTATCATAACTACTAGGTTGAACAAATCGGGGTTCTTGCTGGTGGTGGTTTGAATTGGGTGGTGGGACTTGGAGGTGTAGCTCGCAAACGCAGCGTCTTGTCATTTGATCTAAAAGGTGAAAAAATCTGCCAAGTTTCGTGTCCAGATTTAGCTGATGAAATTGCGGTTTTTGGAGGATGTTTGTGTTTGTGCCGTTTCTTTGATCCATTTAATAAGGTTCTAGACATATGGGTGATGAAGGAGTACGGGGTGAAGGAGTCTTGGACTAAATTGTTTTCGTTTATGAAAGAGACTCCACTTGAGCGTATAGGTCCTGCTGCAGCTTTGGTTTGTTTGAAGTGCCGTGATAAATTATTTTATCGAGCAGATGGGAAAGTTTTTTGGTATGACTTTGAAAAGGAAACATTCAAGAGTGTTGAGGTTAATGAACTGCCGACATTTATTATCTCACGTGCGGCTATTTATGTGGATGGTTTGGTTTCACCTGTCGTTAATATCTGATTAGATGGTTACGCGGAGAAGAGGAACTGGAAAAACGTGTCGAAAGAGTTTGGTGAGTAATTGTTTGGGTAGTAAATGATTGTAATAGATACCGGTTAGCTTGTAGATGTTTAATAAAAATTAAAGATTTCTTCAATGATTTATTTAACATTAATTTTGGTGATTAGGGCTCTTGTTGAGGGGTGCTTTGAATTGGGTGTTGACAACTGGAAATTCTCTCATCATTTTATTTCAAAAGTGGAAAATTTTGTTAAGTGCCATGTCCCTAAACAAGAAATTGGTATATGTAGGTGTATTTATGTTCTCTGGAAAGGAATGTTTTCTCACTTCGTGTATTTCTTCAATCTTCTACTTAAGTCTTCTACATGGATTGTGTCCTTCATTGTTTGCCAAGTTAAAACAATACGCAATGATAGATGTCTTGACCATACATGCCTCTAACCAAAGGTGCAGTCAATCTTGCAATTGTGCACCCAACTGCTCATTTTATATCTTTTGTTGGTCTCCGTTGTTTTACTCCCCAAAATTGTGGGGAATGTTCTTTGTTCGTAAATACGGCCGTATGCGGTTGTATATACGTCGGTACGAGTGTATCGATAGTGAGACACACCGGTACGCCCGTATCGAAGTCAAAAGATGATAGAATCCATTTTCTGCGTACGAGACAGCCGTATCTGGTCGTCTCGAACCGATACGGTCGTATATGGGCATATACGGCCGTCGGGTAAACTTTTTTTTTTCTTAAAAAAAAATCAACTATACAATCGAAAAACCCTAAAATCACTCAAAGCAGACGTGATCGACACACCTCTCTCTCAAATCGACACTCCTCTCTGCTCACCGACGACTGTAGCTTCGAGTTCCGGCGAGTTCTCTCATGACCTGAAGTTTTCCGATGACTTCTCTCACATGCAGAACCTTTCCGGTGGCTTCTCTCACATGGGATTGAAGGGAAATAGAAAGCAGAGGAGAGGAGAACAAGAAGAAGAGGAAATTGGTGAGAAAGAAAAGTAATGGGAGAGGAGGAGAAGAAGAGATAATATATGAGAAAGAAAAGTAATGAGAGAGGAAATATGTTGACCGTTGAATGTAAAGTAGATTTTTATTTATTTAATACATGTAAACATTATAAAATAAAAAAAAATTAAGTAAAATAAAAAATAAATATTTGTTTAATATAAAATAAATATAAAAAAATAAAAAATGTAAATAAATGATATTTTTAAAAAATAAGTATTAAAAAATTAGTATTTTTATTTTTTTTTTAAGCCATTTTCGATCAATACACTCGTATCAACTATGTCAGACGTACCATATAGTGCCACAACGAGATGTCCATATTGCATCCTACCACTTATTTTCAAACATTGGACATGCTATATTCAATAAATAAACATCATTGAGTGACTATTTTGATGCACGTTTTGATCTTTAGTTGATGTTCGTAGTACTGTAGAACTTGACCAACTAGGTCGAGTTCTCGCCAAGCGACAATTCAAAAGCCTCCAAGTATTGAGGTTTTACTTGCCTCTGACGAGTACTCGTCGAGTTGGACGAAATACTCGATCCAATTTGATCCAACTCGGCCAACTTAGGCACAGTCCAATTTTTTTTCTTAAAATATGAGACGCCAAAGTGGTGTCATTTTGGTGTCCAGAAGCTTAAAAAGGTAGGATTTTCTCATCACCACCGGTCATCACTTAGAACGAAATACATCACCAACAGTTACCAATTTCAACAGAATCGCCCTCAACACCCTCTAACTCATCACCAACAGCTGCCACTTTCAAGGCCAAAATCATTTACACCGTCAGCCAAACGAAAAAAGAAAAAAAATCTGCCACCCATCACCGATCTCCGCCGGAACCCGACCCTGACTGGCCGAGCCATACCTCTCTCTCCTTCGATCTTGCTCTATGTCTCTTCTCTCCAAGTCGATCTCTTCCTCTCTCTCTCCCTAGCACTAGCCTCACTTTTTCATTTGGTTTTTCAGGTTTGAAATGGCTGAGAGATAAGTGGGATCTGAAATCACCATCTTCTGTAAATGCTGTTTATTCTATTGTGTATATACTCCACCTTTATCGCATAGGAAGAGAAGTATGATCTCAGATATTCTGCATACACATGTGGTTTGCATTTTTACGAACACTCTTTATCTTTATCTCTCCCCTCCCTGTGGAAAGATGTATGCTGTTTGGATGTTATGCATTAATTGTGCGTAGAAGAGCAAGTTCTAGTTAGAATGGTCTTTGTTTTTGTGTAAAGAGTATCATTTCTTTTGATGATGGTTTTGTCTCTATGCTGTTATGTAAGCATTTTACAACAAAATGGACTCTGAATTTTAATGACAAAGTGGATTGATGCTTCTTGCCTTCACACAAGACCTCAATTGCTGCATTTTTGGTGATTTATATTTAATGTTTATACATATTGACTATCAATCCTAAAGAAAGTTTAAAAGGAATGATTTATTGTGTGCCTGGAAATATTTCATTTATCAACATGACTCTTCCACGGAAGTTAGAACTTGATTATGGACGTTATATGCACATCATATACATGTAACTTGTCAGGATGCCATTCTTTAGAGTTTAGAGAAGCTTGGCTGAGGTAAGAACAAGTAGCTTGAGTAGGTAGATGCACGTAGAGGAAGTGAGTATGAAATTTGTGGCTGAGGTTGCCGTGTTCTGGGAAAGCCTGGTTGAGGTGTGGGTGAATACCGTGTCCAGGATGGTCCTTTTGTTGGAATGCTTGGCTGATTCTGAGGTGAGAGTGTAGGTGGTAATGGTGGAGGTTGTACTCTTGTTTGATAGCTTGACTGATTCTGAGGTGATGGTGGAGGTGGTTCTCTTGTTGTATCACTTGACCAATTCTGAACCTCTACTGGAGGTGATGATAATAAAAACAATTTATTATCAACTTTTAGTTTAAAGAGTTGTCTGGTGGGCTCATGAAAAACTACTGTGTAAACAAACGCATAAGGCTTTGAATTCATCTCTAATCTCAACTTACAAATATAAGAGAATAGGGAGAATTTAATAATATTTGGCTTTGTTTATGAAGTTTCAACCCAATATTTCTGTCAATAAAATAGATAAATTAAGAGTTAGTATGTCATTTTGGGTCAATTTCGATTTGGAACACAAATGCATGTAACTTCCGCATTATTTTCATATTAATGTAATTCGTCTATATAAATAAATCATTTAAAATTATATTATATTATATTATATGAATAATTAATCACATAAAAAATTATACAACATAACATAATATAAATAATTTGAATATATATATTTGATCGCATCAAAGCTTTTTTCTTCCACATCAATCCATAATCAAAATGATTATTACAAAATTAACTTCTCAAATTATTTTGTCAATAAGTTTTTGAGAAATAAAACAATATCAATGTATATACTAAGGGCTAGCACCTCTTTTCTTGATCTAACGGAGACTTCATTCTTTTGTTTATCTTGGACTTTTAAATAGTAATATAAAATTTCCAATTAACAAAAATTGCAGAGATGCCAAAAACAATCCCCTGAATACCATGGCAAATTAAGTGAAATTTATTAAATATATGAATCCCTTAGCTAATTGATGATTACATTTCCTGCTCATAAGAGTGAAGAACATTCCTTAATCAAAAGCAAGAATGGCAACCAAAACCTAAACTGAGACAATACAATAATACATATAATGTGATAATGTCTAGAAAGATCACAAAGACAATGAAATTAATGGACATAAATTATTTTTTCATGGAAAAATAAAAATAAAACAATCAAGGGCACTTAGGCTTGCCCTGGGAGTTCAACTTGTCTCTATAGCAAGGGCATTGTGACTTGTTTCCATAGGTCCCAGAAGGAACACATTGGCATTCTTGGCAACATATACCACAGTACTTCAAGCATCTTTCCTGGTATCCAGCTTCCTTACACCTCTCTGCGCACTTGCCGTCGCAAAACCCTTCAAATATACAATGAAACCCAATAAAGTAATCTTCCATCAGTAAAAGATTCCCACAAAACCAATTAACATTTTATATATAACAATGATCTCCTTACTACATATTCAATTTAATTTAGTGTAGTTTTTTGGACACACATAAAAAATGATAATAAAAGTCAAAATATATGAAAATACTAGAACCTAATGGTTAATAATATGAAGACTGAATTAATTATATCAATATACTTTCTTAAATCTGACTAATTGAAAATTGAATATTCACATCCAAATGCACCGGGGAATATATATATATATATATATAGATATTTCTTCCCAATGCTTATATGCCATCATGTATCATCAACTTAGAAGTCGACAGTGGAAAGAAAATGTAGTGTTACCGGCTGGACCAGGAGCCACAGGAGGCTGTACTGGAGAAGAAGCGATAGCAGACTGCAGGAAAGAAGAGGATAGAACAAGTGAAACAAGCAGCAAACTTGTTATTACAAGCTTCATTTTTACTTGCTGCACTCTCCTCGCTCTCTCTGAGACTGAGTGTATGGGATAGCATGTTAGAGTTGGCATTTATAGCAGTCTTTTTGAAGTGGGAATTTAGACGGGGAAAGCGAGAGGGGTCCATTAAAGAATTATAAAAAGAAGTGTACAGCTTTTGTACAGACTGTAAGTTGGTGGGTTTTAGTTGCGAGGTGCCACCTTGGGTTGAGGTCGTCTTGACTTTTGAGTCTTCACTGCTTGCTCATTTTCTAAAGGAAATTTTGTAGTAACCCCTCACTTTATGTAAAATTGCACCTATATATAAGAGATCCCTTAATTGTACAAACCTTCACTAGATTCCATTGATCAAACGTAGATAATTCATTGACCAATATTTTCCCATTAAAAGTCATTTTTACCCCTGTTTTAATTATGAAAAGTCACTTTTATCCTATTGTAAGTAATGTTTAAATATTTTTTATAACAAAACATAAAATTTATGAAAAAACAAAAAATAACAAAATTAAGAAAATTGAAGTAGATCTAGATCTTTTTTCTTTTTTCAAAAGACAAAAAAAGTTGAAAAGAAAAAAAAAATAGATACAACATCATCTTATTTTTCTCCCAAATCAAGTTGTATGTAGAAAATTTATGTTTTGATGATGATTTTAAGGTTAAATGAATAATTTGGAAATGATTTGAAAACAAATGAATCGGTGCGAATTTATAGAGATGACTTTGACGAAGAAAATATATTATTTTGGTGGATAAAATTATGGCAAGTTAAAGGGGTCACATCATACCCAAAAGCCATCTTTGATTGTTCAATTAAAGATAGGAAACTTGGAGGTGTTAATAAAATAATTGTCTTTTAAAAAAAAAAAAAATCAATTTCAATGACTACAAATTCCACTAGACCAATATTGAAAGCAATGATCCAATTAATTTCATTCATATTTGATAATTTAATTCATATAATAATATGATAAATAATTTCATATTTGCCATTGAGGATTTTTTTCCATTTTTTTGATTTTTATGGCTTTTTAAAAATTTTAATCTATTTAATTTTAATTTTAAAATTATTAGAATGTGATGTGGCTTGCTCCAAATGGTTTAGAAGTATTGTTGTACTTATTTTATATCACACTAGAAAAGTCCAATTTACCCTCCCCACCGTTAACCATCCATTGGTCAATCATTTAGTCAACTTTTAATCTAAGGGAGATTTGTGGAATTAAGAGATCCTTTTGAATACATGTGGTAATTTCACCTAAAGTAAGGGAAAGTAAGTGCAATTTTCCCTTTTCTAAATTAGAGCTACAAAAGAAGCTCAGTGGCACCTTCCTAAATAAACTTACAACTTTAAGGAATCAATTTAAAAGTAACATAAATTTTTGCTGCTTGGATCATCATATATTTAAGTTGAAATAGTACAGTGGAACTCTGCCAAGAAATGCATTTTTTATAAACGAATCTTCCTGGATTGGTCTCACAAAACCTAATAAGGAGAATTTTGAATCCAAATTATATGTACAGGCTTGAGTCATTGAAAAAGTAGAGAGGACCAGCTGTGTAGTGTCCTCCAATGCAACCAATTTGCACTTCTTTACTGATTAATTTCTTCATCTTATTATTATTATTTTTTAATTTTGTCTTTCTGGGTGGGCAACGTACAGGGAAAGGACTTCAGAAAGATTCGGTTGTCGAAGCTTCACAACAAAAGAGAAGAGAGACATGAAAGCTCAGAAAGTGAAATATTTTACAGGCTGTGTGTCACCTTCCAACTTGCACTTATTTTTAGAACCTTGCTTGAATCAAGGTTTAGGAGAAGCTACATTAAGGGGGTGGGTGCCAACATACCATACCGTCAACTGCGATTTTCATTTTCAGTGAGCCTAGACTGCTCAAAATTACCTTTTTTTAACATTTAATTAATGAGTATACAGAGTATTTTCTTCAGCGCACGGGTACCCTGCCCGTGCCCGTGGTGTATCTAACCATCACAAATATGAAATACGGCAGTGTTGGAGTGCCACGTATATATATATATATATATATGTTATCACATCTCACGTCTTTAGTAGTTAATACACCACGTAACAGTACACTCATGTATTGAAGATTTTTCTATAAAGTTGTTTCGATATTTGATATAAATGTATACAATATGATCACTCATTTTATATCACTTGATACTTACATCTAAATCATTGTAAATAATAATGTCACTTTACCTAAATTGATCCTCAAAATGACTTAATGTCCTAAAAATTAAGATTAACCAATCAAATTTTAATTTATCAATTTTAAGTAGTTAATTCTCTTAGCTTTTAGAATATTATATTATTTATACATCAATTTGGATAAAATAACATTACTCAATGGTAACATATTACTTTTTAAACTAAATTTTAATAAACTAATGTCCAATTTTTTCAACAAAAGTAGAAATATATCAAATAGTTTTCAAACACTTTTCTGTATTCTAAAAAAAATTGTTAAAAATGTTTCTCCAGTTCATCAAAATCTCTCCGAAATTATCATGCCGTTTACAAAACTTATTATAACGTCATCATACAGAAATTCAACCTACATAACTCAATAACCTACTTCTGGATAGCAGGTGCACGAGTTTGGAATATAGCATTTATATGTAGTGTACTAGGAAGCATATAAAGTGAACTTAAACGTAGATGATTGAAATGATGTTGAATGACAGAGAAAGTCACAACAGTGAGAAGCATCATTTGTCAACCATGGAGGAAGCCAAGTTGTAATGATGTACATTGGCAACTGTAAGTTAGACCAAGTGATTGGACAAAATTAAAGCAATAAAACTTCACCTAAGCGATGGGGTCTGATGATGGAGTTGAAGGATAGATATTCTGAACATGCAGTAAGAATCACAGTTATTCTAAACAAGAAATTTATCTGGATGCCAAACCACTCCCTCATCCATCTTCAAGGGAACAGCAGAACTAGACCACGAATTGGACGAATTGATGGAATATTAAGCATCATGGCCCAGATTCATGAGTACAATGCAGTCTAAGACAAGTTATTTTTATTCTATATATCTCTTCCTCATATAATGTTTTCACTTTTTACATTCTAATTACTTATAAACGTATACAAGATGTGACAATTTAAGGATGCAAAACATAATTTCTTCAGGCCAAGTGTGAAAAATGTACATGTATGTAAAATACAATCCTAATATATACATGCCTTTCTAATACATACATAACAAAGAATGAACATCAACCTCCCAGACTGTATGAAGAACGGATATGTTGAATGTAAGAAGATTCTTCACCATGGCTAGTTGATGCAAGCAAATTGACCTGCAGAAGTACTTCATTTCAGCTATCCAGATGAACTTTTATCAAACTCAATGACGAAAAAAAAAAAAACAGTGGCCAAAAAAACATTACCTTGATGATCTCCGATCTTGACTTCGGACGCATAGACACTGCTAAGACACTCATGTGAAAATCCTGAACTCAAGAATATAGATAAATATGTCAAGATTTATATAAGTTTATTTGCATAATATATTATATTTATAATTGTCATAACATCAAAGCAGCAGTTAATGTTCTACATTGAATCTTGTTTGATAACAAGTTTTTCTTCCTAATGTTGGTGCTTACGAGCCAAATGAGTAGGGCACTCAAGAAGAGGGAGGAATTTTAACATTCAACATTTTCGAGATCAGGGTTCTAATTTGATAAAATACAAATATTACTATCCGCAGACAACTGATTTCAGCTGCATAAACTTTCCATTGAGAATGGGTCTGAAAGGAAAAAATTGACTGAAAAAGAGTGATATAATCATTTATGTTACAGAGAAAAGCTTACCCTGAACGGATCTCCCCTTAAGGACTGCACAAACATGGATTTTCCTGTTTCACTATCCTGTTAAGAACAAATAACTGACATCTTAAATAACATGCTCAGAGATGGCATTATGCTTAAATTGACGGCCATATACTGAACATCAAATACCTCCAAATAAACATCCCTAAGTCGCCTTCCAGTTTGAGCACAACATATGCGAACAACGTGCTCATCACAACTGCCACTGATAATATAGTCCCTTCCATTCATGTAATATGAGCGAGTATAGTTATAAGCACTTCCTGTTTTAGTTATGTCAAAATCCATGTGCACCCTCCCGTCTACAGCCAAAAGTTGCTTAACCTGACATGATGTAAGAATGAGTCATCTCATTAAACCCATGAAAAAAACAGTAAAATGTATAATTGCTATATAACTAAGGCTAACACACAAAACAAGACGAAGTGACTGGTTTATAAATATGAGATTTATAGCACATTTAGTTGCGTGGAAACTTCAATCAATTGTATGTGTTAAAATTTGGCTAACTTTATCTGTTTAGTTGATTCAATCATCAAGCTCTATCTAGCGGGCTTTACTGCGATGCCAGAACATAATGTTTACTGATTTTTGAGAATGTACCTCATTGTCAACAGCAGAAACAAGCAGATAGAGGTCGTCAGGAGAAAAGCAGACCATCACATTTCCACTTGAGCTTGAAGCTGTATAGCAAGGGTGAACTGGTTTCTGCCTTAAATCCCACATCTTAACATCACGGTCAAATGACGAGGTAGCAAACATGAAAGGGGAATGGTGTGCAAATTTAGCGACATTAATGGGTTCTCGATGCATATCAGTGAATAAGTCTAACCGTTTTCCAGTGTTAATGTCATACAGAGCAACATTTTTTGAGTAACCACTAGCAAGAAATTGATCATCTGTTGAATTGACATGAACTGATGTCAATTGTTCAAAATCATAAAAAGTTACACCAGAATTGACACAGGTGTCTGCTACTTTGGGTGATATATGATTGATGTCAAACAATGTCACACGTCCATTGTCTGAACCAGCAACAAGCTGACAGTTCACAGAATTAAAAGGCCGTCAGTTACTGTTTCACAGAAAAACATAAATATAGCAAAAATGTAGACTTCCTAAAGCATTTGATATCTATTCCCCCAAGTTTAGCTTCTATCAGTTATTAATTATTAATTTACATAATAGCTAAATACTGATTAAGATCTTCTGAATCCCATTTCAGAATCTTCAAGGTGTAAATATGCCACTAGTTACTTGATTATATAGCCATATGATAACCTGTTGAGGTTTAATTAGAAAAAGACACACTACATAGATCAACATGACTCATTGGGTGTTTCATATTAGCTCCTGAATTAGACAGCTTAGAGACACATATCACATCGTAACAGCTCATGTATTTGTCAATTATAACACTTTCTTTCTGATATATCTGCCTTACAATACTAGAGAACATAAAACAAATTCATTGATCGCTAGGTGCAGACCACTGCTATTATCAACAACTGGAAGTAAAAAATTGTGCAGTATGGAGTTTACCTTGGAGGGATACTTCTTTAGCCAACAGAGACCCAAAACACTGTTCATTGCCCCTATGGATGGGATGTAACCGGCAATATTCCCATTTTCATGGTTGATAACCACCACTTCACCATCTAGTGTTCCAAAAGCCATAAGACTAGAATTACATGGATGATACTCAAACTGCCTTGGACGAAGCTTCTTATTTTCTTCTTTATATTGGTGACTAAAGCTTGAGATGGGATGTAAGAGTGGCCACGCAGATGACCCAAGCTTGGAAGCAGTAAGAGACCTTGAGAAGAAAGACTGGCTGTTTTTGTAAGGATTTCGATGCCTTGACTTCGAAAAGTTTTGGTAAGACGTGCCACTTGTTCCCATTTCGCGCCTTTGCAACAGACTAACAACACTTTCTTTGTGCTTCCTTTTATATGGTAAGTACTCAAAGTATTTTGAAAAGACATAATTGGCCATGTCCCTGTCCATCCTTCTAATTGGCATATTATCTAAAACCTCCAAATTAGGCAATGACACAACCATGTACTCCCTGTAATGTTTCTCAAAGCATATGGGCGAAGGGTGATGTGATATATACTTCTCTAATCTAGTGGAAGCCTCCATCAAGTCCTGGTCATGCTCAGTGATTAGAATCTCATCACTATCACATATCTAAAATTTGCCAAAAAAAGAGAAAAAATTTGTTAGACAGAAACTGAACTTGCTCTCAAAACCAACATATCAACCTCATGACTATATAATGAACTTACCTTGTTTGGCATTTTCATACAACCACTCAGATTAGGAAGGGCATTAGATGATAGTTCCTTAAAATTCGTTCTTTGAATGTAGCTTGAAAGTTCAACTTCAAAATTGTCAGCCGAATTCTTATATCGTTTAGAATTTGTGCTATTCTCTACTTCCTCATCAGCAGCAGAAGCTTGAAATTTAGTATCTGCAGGACCAACTGATGCTGCATCATTGCATGAACTCTTACTCAACTGAGCTGAACCCAGTTTTGTCACACAAGAAAAGAATTGCCTTCTTACCTGCTAATGCAGGGCATGCCCCAGTGTCCTTGCAACACAAACAATTCTGGAATCGTAGTTCTGTTAGGGAAGGAAGTTTGGCTAGGGCAGCACTAGTTGTCCAGAGATTCAAAATTCTGGTCTCACACATTGAGACACTCATCAGATTTGGCATGCAAGAAAAACAGTCCTCATGCAAGCTAGTGAGGGAGGTACAGAAATCTAAATTTAGGGTGTCCAATTGCATAAATCTTCCATTTATGTTGAGCTTCCGGATATTGGTCAACCTCAAGTTTAGGACACGGCAAGCCAAGCCACCCTGACAGAGATCCCTGAAAAGAACCCCAAGACCAGGAGGTTAAGATACTTGTCAATCAATAATTCCTCACTGCTCATAACCTTCATGCTTTTAAATTGTATCAACAGGTCAAAATGGATATTGCCTAAGCAAGATTAAGAGGAGAATTTGAATGGGAGCAACACAAAAGACACTATCAATTTTCAGTCGAAACTAAATGCAAATTCCAAGAAACACATTATTTATTACCAAATCTGTAGACAATTGCACTAATGCAGGTGTTTTCGTTACAAGAGCATATGGAGAAAAGTTAACCTGTCAACACAAGCAATTGAATATTTTTCAATGATGAGACAAGCCATACAAGCAATACAAAGTATATGAAAGTGCCAAAGGTTCAAGTTCCCAACCCTCTCAACGATTATGCTCAAATGACAGCTATTACTTTACTCTTTTTAAAAGGCATAAGGCCGCCACTGCTTGATTACTCAGCTATGAGTTCAGTAGAAGGGGAAATGAAGGGTGGAGATGGTAGAAACTACAGTAATATAATAGACCACAAAGATGACAATGCATTGAAAAACTCAAAAATTCATATCCAATGATGATGGATGGGAAAGAACTAGTACGGACCGCAATGTATCATTCCTCAGAGACATGTCATTGAGATCAACAACTCTGAGCTTCTGATTTATTGCATGCATCAGAGATATAACATGTTCTTCATTCAAGGAACATGGTGTAAGGGTTTTATGAAGGATGTCAACTGCATCAACGTCAGAAGAGTCAATTTCCAGGAACACGTCAATTAATGGGGAGATATCAGCATCCTTTAACTGGTCTAACGAAACCACAATGACAGACTTTTCATGGCAGGATTTCTGAATCTTGGCCTAAAAAGATAAGAAACATTAGAATAAGTAAACTTTCTTGCATCAGCTGTAACTAAGAAAGAGTTTAGAGAACAAGGAAAGATTTGTTTTCAAACTTTAACCAGATAACATAAATTTCAGGAACAATGAACATGGTATGGTACGTAGAAATAGAGCTTCTTTTATGACAATCTATAGCAATGAAGAAATATAAAATTAAAAATTTTAAAAAATAAAGAAAAAGAAAAAAAAAAAACAAGCACGTAAAATATGACTTCATGCATTTCTCCAAGATAGCCTGAAACTCGAATAGGCCTACAATAGCATAAACTATAGGTCGCCAACAACTACACAAGTGTCATGAACCTTTTTGATGAAAGCAGCCCTAACAATTAATGGACTTAATTGTTTGAAATCTACATGAGTTCATCCTCATGAACATGTTATTATGCTCTAAATTGATACCGTAAGTTCACTTCATGGAAGTAGCACTCTGCCACACTACCATAGTTGCAACCTAGCCAGCTCCCTGTCCTTGCAGTGTATCAAACACCATTGACCAACACAGGCACGCACTCACACCTAAGCCATTAGCACCTGTAGTACATTATCCATAGAAAATGAATCTGCCTTGTACCAGCCATTACACTTATCCAACCTTAACCATCTAGCATAATCTATTGGCGATGTATATATTCATC
Source organism: Nephelium lappaceum (assembly GCA_021234005.1). NCBI lineage: Eukaryota > Viridiplantae > Streptophyta > Magnoliopsida > Sapindales > Sapindaceae > Nephelium > Nephelium lappaceum. The sequence goes on from CM038008.1 coordinate 5,440,347, forward strand.
ACAGCTTACCAATACTCAGATAATGTCCTACCAGCAAGCTTACACTAGCTAGTCAGTATGTTTTCTCTTAACAATATATTTCATATACTGCAGACGCAACCATCACAAAAAACAGACACATCTTTGAATGGTAACAAAATAGACCTCAGAAAACCATGATAATACAGTAGCGTTGGGCAGCGTCTCATGCTTCCTGCAAGAAGAAAGATACCTGGCACCAAAACGAAAACAATTTTTCAGCCAACTAAGCATCAATAAGAACACAAACTATAGTTTTACCATGCTTCGTTGCAGCACACGCATCACAATCAACATAATTCTTGAATTTAACACTACGTTCTCCGAATCTTATACCCATCGGGGAAACTATAAAGTTGTTAGTATTGCTTGCAGCACATGAAATTCAAGATTTGCATATCACTACAACTACTACTTCAATAGACATCAACCCAACAGACCTCCATGCCCGCTTGGCAGTCATGCTCACCAACCTTAACCAGCCTCTTCAACACGTCGACATTCAGGAAACCACAAAATCATTAACTTGGAAAAAATATAATTCTTCAAAAAAAAAGAGAAAAATAAACTGTTTATATATAGTTATTAATGCAAGGTAGAATTCTCTTCTTTAAATGACAATCCTACTAACCAACAGCTCACAACACCAACAGCTCATTTTACATAACCAATTTCCACTCCTTTTTCAGCTCTAAAACGAACAACAACAACAACAACAGAGCACAGACAGATACAAACAAGAAAGAGAAATAAATACCGAGCTTCTAAGCTGGAGACATCCATGGACACAAATATATAATCCTTCCTCTTCTTCTTCTTCTTCTTCTTTTTGTTGCCCTTTTACACCAGAAGTTAAAAAATAAAAAAATAAAAAAAGTTTTGGGGAAGCTAAGAGAGAATTGTCAGAGATAAGCAGAGAGGAAGAGAGAGAGCAGTAGTTGTGCTTTTATAACTTATAAGTAAAGTAGCTCCTGATAGAAATACATGTCAGAGTCAGACGATAAGCACCATTCTACTGCTCATTGGTACACATCAGTCTATGCACATGACATGTCCGCACGCTTCCCCCGAGCCTTTCTGTTCATGGTCCTGCACTCCTGCTGACTCCGTCCAACCCGCCCCGAATTTTCCAAATATATCTCAATTGTTCTCTTCGCCCACTTTACTTATTTTTGTACCCCACTATCAATCATAATAATGTCTTGTATAGGTGCACACCACCCTTCCTACGACTGGTTGGACAATCATTTAATTTTGTATAAAATAGAATTAAATTATCCATTTTCAATCATTTAAATGTGTTGAGGGTTTGCACACACACCGTAATTTGAGACGGTGGTCAAGTATTAATCTTAATCTTAATAAGTCAATGTTTAAATTTCATTTTTAACCATTTTGATTAAGAGAGATTAAAAATCTAAGTACTGTTTTTCATCCTTTAAAATATGAAGTGATTTGATCCGTAAATTATTAACGTTAATTATTTATGATTCCAACAATTATCAATCATTCATAGTTTGTCTGAATTAAAAAAAAAAAGTGTGTGGTTGGTGAGAAGATAAAGCTTGGCGGTACTATTTCGAAGCCTTGAAGACCTTTCATGACGGTAGGCGGGGTAGATAGAGTTTGACAAGTGCATGATTAATGGGTCCACTGATAGATGTTCGCGTCGACAACGAAATGCCGTGTAATACAATTTTTAATGGTTTAGCTAACCAAAACAGTATAGTATATCTATCTATGTTTTTATAAGTGTAACAAATGATTGAACACTTGTGCATCGAATGTTTAATAGTTGGCATTGGATACTTGGATGTCGTATTTGATAACAAAACCAGACAGAATTTTGAAAATGGGACGGGCACGGAGCTGGTTGACGAAGTAAATGGAACCTCAGATTGTCTTCAACACGTATTAGTCATACATTACATATTCACACATATGCACACCAAACCTGCTCGGCAACACCCGTAGACTTATTCGTTATAAGAGTGTTTCAACTGTTCTTTTTTTTTTGAAAGGAAGAGTATTTCAACTTTTGCCACCCATGACAACAACTAAAAAAATTCATTAATGCGAGTGCAATTTCTCTTGACCTTCGAGATTTTTTTTTAAATTTTTTCTGTTGTCGTTAGATTTCTAGTTCAGATCGGTGGCTGTCTGTGCTCAACTTCAATAAAATTAGCATTGTTAATCATTAAATGCAACGTGAGATTAAATTACTAGTATTGATATTGTGTTTGATATAGACATATATTTATGAGAACAGATAGTATAAAATTAGCTTTAATTATTTTCGGAAAAACAAATATTTGAAATTATTTTGTTATTCTATAAACAAATTAATTTTTTTTCTTGATATTAAGGTGTTGTTTGGATTTCTTTTTTAAAATGGTTTTTTGTTTTTAAAAATAGTAAATAGATTGATAGTTTAAATTATTGATAATGTGTTTTTTAAAATGAAAAACACATTTTTTAAAATGATAAGAAAAAAAAAAGTGAAAAACATTTTTTTTCACTATTTTTAAAATAAATTATTATTATTATCCAAAATAATTATTTTACTCATTTTTAAAATAATATGAAACATATTTACATCATTTTTTATTTTTGAAATAAGTTTTCGTGAAAGTCTATCAAAAATATTGTATTTTTAAAACAATAATTTTTAATTATATTTTTCATTTTATTAAAAATGACTTTTAAAAACGATTTTAAACCAACCTAACATTTTTGTGAGTAGGCCGGAGAGGACTCTAGGGTTAGGATGCCACTTGAGATGGGACAAATTTGTCCAATTCCGATCAGAAATTGACAGCTATAGCCTAAAATGCATATAAATTGACAGGGCACCCACCTTGATCACAATTTTATAGAGTGGATTGCTGATTTTTTTGGGCCTAAGCTAATCCCACTTCCCTCAATTATCCTTCTCATTGCGTTTTTCTTTTCACGTTTTTCAAGTGAGATTTAGACAACCAATAGCATTTCAGACTTTGGATGAGGCTGATTGATGATAGAATGCATTAATCGTCAAGACGTGGCCGTACGAACCCTTCTATTTAAATACACGAGAAACTTACGTAAATAATTTTTTTAGACTGAAGTTAAGAAATAATATTTTTTAAAATTTTTTATTTTTATTATTTTTTGTCCAAAAACAGTATTTATTGTAAGATTTAAAAAAAAAGATTAGTGTTCAACTTAGATTTATAAAAATGATCATTTATAAACAAAAAAAAAAAAAAAACCCTACTAAATACACCGACCAACAATTAAGCCCCACTAAATTTGCAGTTGTATGGTCATTTTAAAATCTTAAGGCCCATGACACTAGTGTTGTCTATGTCAGTAAATGGCGTTTTCAGCCCATTGACAAGCTCCAGCTCTATCAACCTTTGCCGCCTCCATGTTTGGAAAGCATTAAAAGAACTTTTTTATGATCAAAGGAGCTTATGATGGTTTACATTTCAAACTCCATTACAACTCACCCTCTATATTACTACCTCCGGTGTAGCTTGATGTTAGAGTTTGTTTATTCAGTCTAATAATATTTTAAATTTGAATTATTAAATTGTAAATGATATATATTTTTTTAAATGTTTTCCATTTAATTCGAAAAATTAATATATCTATATTTTTTTTGTCAAAAATTCAATTTATAATATAAACTTTCCTAATATACTTCTTAAAACAATTATAAATACATAGCACATATTAATTTAATACAAAACAGGTAAGTTACTTTTAGATAAAATCCTATAGACAAAGCAAAATAAAATTTATATTAAACATGAGCTCTCTACTCTCTAATAAGGCAATCTCACTTTCATCTATTCTTGAATTCATATATTATTTTTCGTTCTCTAGCAGTTATTTGAGAATTTTATCATATGATTGTACTTAACATATGTAATGGCCTGCCTCCTATAAAATTACGTAGCGCCAAATCAATGAACTTGATTACAGAGAACTCATATGGTAAGTATTGTGTGAAGTTAACAAGAAGACCAAAACAACTTCTGAATACTGGAAGGCAAGGGAAAGCTGCAAGCGAAGCTACATATATAGAAATTATGAGGAAGACAATGGCTTGTAAGGTAATACTGGGCTTGAGAGGGCAAGAAAATCTGCATTTCAAAACAGCCCCAACTGCAAATTTCATATACAATGTTATTATAAAAGTCTAAAACATCTTGAATTAGCATTTAAGTCACCACTTTGTGGCCATAACAACACTAACAAGTAACACTTTTTATTTGATCTAAATAATAGTACTACTGCTTATCACAAATGCACGTATTCCTCACTACAACTAAGCAAAGCCCATTTACCTTCTCTTCATTAAAATTGTGGAATTTGATTGATATTGTAATTTAAATTGGTGCCAAATTTTTGGAGGTGAATTATTTATTTATTTACATATTTATTTTAGCTTTTGCCAAGTAATCAGTTTGCCCATTGTAGACTGCTTGTAGACTGCAGTTTGCAATAAATTGGTTTTCTCTATGAGTTTTTCAACTCTATGTTTTGGTAAGGTGAGGGACAAACAATAAAAATGCTTAATATCCAAATTAGATCTCAAAATCAACTTCAAATCCTACCAAATAATGCCTACTATTTTCTCAACCTAAAATCTATAGAACTATACATGGTAAATTGTTGCAACAATCACATTAGTAATTAATCTCCAACAATTCAACATTCATAATTAGACTTCTTTTGATACATCGTATTGGATTGAATATAATCAAATTCTATATTTAGTATGTTATAGGATTGGATTTGTTGCATTCCTGTCATGTACTTGGTATATCATAGGATTGGAGAGAAATGTATTGGTGTATGAATTTGATAGTATTACACATTATTTAGTATTGTTATTATTAAATAAATTATTAATCCAAGTACAGATTTAATAGATATAATAGTGCAATTATTTTTAGCGGTTGAAATGAAGAAAATATTTTGTTTGAAAGTGACAAAACGAAATAACCACTAATGATCTGCATTTAACTATACAAAGGCAATTCATTTTTTTTTTTTTTAATTTAAATGATCTTCTTCAACTCAGTAGTTCAATTGGAAATCTGAACACAAACAAGAAATTCAACAAAACCTCCCCTATTACGAAACCATCATCCAATTATTTACCTTGAATTTGTGTATTTTGCAGCAAACTAGCTTAAATCGGAACTCATTAGCTGCCACACCTTAGGGTTTTGGATGTTTTACACTTTTTCAATGCCTGTGAGAAGAAATGATGATAAAATCTTGAGTTTTCTCTCAAGAGTTTTCTAATTTAATAAGAAAGAGAAATTTAAGTTAATTGCCCTAACTTTTTCAGTGTTACTGAATTTTATGTTTTTGGAGAAAAAGCTTTTGGATGGTTAAAGTGAAGGTATAATAGCTTTCTCTTTACTGCGCTTATATATAATGTATTTTACTTGAGGTCGGTGAGTTGCCGTAGTAGTAGCAACTCCACTTGTCCTTGCTTGAGCAAGGTTCGAAACTCATTAAGCCATAAAATGTGACAAAAATTTTCATTGTGGGATGATCTCTCCTGATTTTGAAAGCAGTATTTTGGATCACATGCTAAGAGAATTATATTTGTAGGTTATGGTAGTCATATGACCTAGTGTTAGAAAAGTCTTTTTTTTAATAAAAAAAAAAAAAAAAAAACGTCTAATGTCTTTTACAAGTAAGCCATATTATGAGAGTATGCATGTATAATTCAAAGATAAATTTTGTGGGTGTAAATTAATGGTGGTTTCAATTGTATAGGGAATAAACTCTATCATTTCAAGAGAAGTTGGTTGATCAGGTGGTTAAGACCAGCCTCACCTATCTCATTTCAAATGGTGGTTGGTTCTACTCTCATAAAGCTTACAACATATAGATAATTTTTCCACCTTTATATAGGTAGCCCTCTTCCCCTCTAAAAGTAGAATTCTTGACTGTGCATTAGAATACTGTCTTTGTTGATTTCAATAGTAATCTGATCTAATGTCAAAAGAAAGAAAAAAAAATAAAAATAAAAACTCTATCATTTGGGGTAATCGAAGCATGTGTATAAGCACACAAACTTATTTCTCAAGGAGAATGTGGGTCAAAATTTTGATTCTGCTAAGTCGTACAAGTTATCGAGTAAAAGACGGTATTAAAAAACTGATAATTCTAAAATTCTACAAGACTACAACGCAGTTGCTTCGCATGGTGTGGCTTCGTCACAAATCTTTTTACAAAAACGATTGGTGTCCAGAACTCCAGATAATGTTCACATCCGCTAGTTACATGTTGATTTTTCAACGTTAAGCCGCGTAATGAACTGTGCACGGATTGGCTAATTGTCAAACCAAATCATCAACGAATCAATCACAATCCTTGACTATAAATAGACCATGAGTCAATTTCTAAGACGTAACTGAGTCTTCTAAAATAAAATTACGAGTAATAATTTTCTATCAATCTTTTGCTTATATTAATATTTTTATAAAAATAATTTAAATTTAAATGATATATAAAAAAATAAAATAATTTTAATTGATCATTATTTTTATAATGATATGACGAAATTACAATTTAGCTACCCAGACGAAACTCTAATTCAAGCGGAGCACATGTTTGGATATTATTACAATTTACCTACCTCCCGTTATCAACTTTCTGTTACCGTGAACTGATTCAGGGGTAAAGTTGTCATTTCGATGGGCAGTGGTCTAAAAAATTAAAAAAATTAAATGAATTAAAAAAAAAAAATCTCAGATGTAGCAGATGGAAGAAGGTGAAGGAAGATGGAAGAGGTGAAGGGATGAACGCCAAAGGAAGAAGGTGAGGGCAGATTGAAGAAGATGAAGGAGAGAAAGAAGAAGAAGAAGAGAAGAAGAAGAAGAGGAGGACCGACGAACCGAGCAACTCCAACCAGACCAAGATCAACGCCAAGCTTGTCGACGCAGCCACGATCTCGCCACAAACCGAGCAGCCGAAGCAAACCAGACCCGTTGCTGCACCCCAACCAGACCGACGACGACGACGAGGGGAGCTGCCAACACGCACGACCTGTAGAACCCAGCTCAAGTCGACGCCAAGCACGAACTAGACCTCGCCGAACTCCACCAAGACCAGTCCTCAACGCACGCAGAACCGGCGACAGATTGAAGGTAGATCGGACCAGAACCGGCGACGGCAAGTGCCATCATGACCACCACGAAGACCCGAGGGGAGCTGCCGACGCGTACGACCTGTAGAACCCAGCTCAAGCCGACGCCAAGCACGAACCAGACCTCGCCGAACTCCACCAAGACCAGTCCTCAACGCACACAGAATCGGCGACAGATTGAAGGTAGATCGGAGCAGAACCGGCGACGGCAAGTGCCATCACAACCACCACGAAGACCCGACGCGAAAACAAGCTGATCCACGCCATTTTCAGCTCGAGATCAGACCCCGAACGCCACCAAATCTTGTCGGAACAGTGATGAAGTGTGACTGGAGCTTAACCAGAACAAAGGCAGCAGTTCAATCTCTAGTGCCATCACGACCACCACGAAGACCTGACGCGAAAACAAGCTGATCCACGCCATTTTCAGCTCGAGATCAGACCCGAACGCCACCAAATCTTGTCGGAACAGTGATGAAGTGTGACTGGAGCTGAACCAGAACAAAGGCAGCAGTTCAATCTCTATTCAATTTTTCAATTTTGATTTTTCAATTTTTTATTCGGTCAATTACGTCAACTTCAGCAATCAAGGGTATTTTCGTCTTTTTACTTTTTTTTACTGTTCACAGGCAATTTTAACGGAAAGTTGATAACGGGAGGTAGGTAAATTGCAATAATATCCAAACATGTGCTCCGCTTGAATTAGAGTTTCGCGTGGGTAGCTAAATTGTAATTCCGTCTAATGATATACCACTAAAATAAAAAAATTAACAAAAAAAAATTGTCAAAGAGTCTTGACTCCGATATTACACCCTCGTTTTCCTGTTACCAATTTTTTGATCAAGATGTAATTAGTCCTAAATATGAGAAGCAATGCCAAAGCCAGGAGGAAGAAAAGAACAAGAACAAATGAAAGAGTAAAGAGAAAGTAGTACGTACGAGTGTCCAAAAGTAAAAATTAAATAGTCAATATAAAAAGCCAACAATGTAAAAATAATAATAATAATAGTAGCAATAATGATAATAATTAAATCAAACAAACAAATGGTAAATAAATATACCAGGGATGAATCCGTAATTATAACAGAATGAACTGTGAACATGAGAGTAAAAAGGAAAAATAAATGAAAATAATAACAACACTGACATCTCTCTCTCTATCTCTCTAGAAGATGAGACCAAACAGCGCCCATCCGAAAGCCAATCCACCCGCCAACTTCTGCACGCGCCTGATAGACTCTGCACCACTCTGCAAAATTTGTTCCCCAAATTTAAAATGTTAGATCTCAAAAATTAATTTAATTACCAAATAACAGTTATTTATAAAAAAAAAAAAAAAGCAAATAACAGTTAATGCTATCATGCACTCCATGTGTTATGTGTGTATAGACTAGGCGCAAGAGTTCATGGATTCCGATTTTGATTTTTTTTTTATATTATAAATAAAATCATATTTATCTATCGAGATCACTTTAACAATATTTCATAGAATGATCGAAAATATGATATTATTTTTATTCTACTTTCTAATAATAAAGAGAAAAAAATTTATATTAAATGAAAAAATTATTCTCAAATTGAAAAAAATTATGAAGAATTTATCCATATATAAATAAATTAAAAGATAAATATTTAATTTTTTTTGGATAATATGAATACTTAAATCCTGTCCTTGCTTATAAAAAATAAACTGAATGTGTTTGACCGTTAAGTCAAATAACTTGAAAATCCGATATAATTCGAGCTCATTTCTAGCTGTCTTTAGATTTTTGGTAATAATATAATTTCTGTCTTTTTCAAGGAAATTAAAGCTGCCAGCTGCTATTCTTAAATGAACACATCTAAGAGCCAATCCCAATGTCATCGGCGGCGCGTGGCAACCAAAATCGGTGCACTCGCGTAGACAGTTCAGTTTGGTTCGTTTTAGATTGTCAGTAAAATCATAATGGGTGTGGCGTGTGTAATTTCAAAAAGAAGAAATGTTTGGCGTGGCCAAACCATCCAACCCGCTTTCTACAAGCAATGAACGGATTCGAGTATCCAAATAAAAAATGGATAATTACCTCAAATTACTCATAAGTTTCTCTAATGGGAGGACAATTTCTCCATTTAACGAGTCCATCTCTCCCTAATATTAAAAAGTAAAGTAAAAGCTAAAGTGTTGAGTTTCAGATCCTACATAAAATTTTTATCGAGGGTTCAGCGGTTGTAATTGTACTTGTAATATAGGAAAAAATCAGATAGTTCTACTGCCAGATCCGGGTGGGCATTTTAGACAAATGCCGAGTAAAAGAAACCAGAAAGTGAAAAGCGTACCTCATCGGCGGAGGCGAGAGATGGGCCAGGAGAGGACGCATCGCCATTCGGAGCAGGCGCCTCCGTCGGTGGAGCAGGTGGGCTATCAATAGCCGGTGAAGGAGCTGGCGCATTGTGCTTCTTCGGCTTCTTCTTGCTTGGTGTCGGCGCGGGGGTCTCCGCCGTCTTCGGCGCCTCGACTGGAGCTGTGGGTGGAGCCACCGGGGTAGCAACTGGAGCAGGAGAAGGAGGCGATTTCGTCTCGGGAGCCGGAGCGGGAGGAGTACTCACAGCGGGAGGAGTACTCACAGCAGGAGGAGTGGCCGCCACTGGTGGAGTCGCCGTCGGCGCCTCCACCGGAGGAGGTACCTCCTGTTTAGCTGGAGCCTTAGCCGGGGCTTTCGCTGGAGCCTTTGATGGAGCAGTGACAGGAGGTGGTGATGATTTGGGCTTAGCCGGAGCTGCGGCTGGAGGATTAGTCGGGGTGGCAGCCGTCACGGGTGATTTCGTCGGCGCAGCCTCCGGAGACTGGCCACCGACACCAGCCACAACGACGCACATTAACGCAAATGTGAATACAATTTTTCGATCCATTGCTTTCCAGAATTTGCCTTAGCAGAACCAAAAAACAATGACCGACTGACGCTCGCAATAGTGGCAGTGTGTGTTATATATAGAGGCCGCTTAAAAGCAACGGACGGATTTTGGTTAAATCCAACCCGTTGAAACATCGCAGGACCACCCTCCATGGGGGCCAGATTAGCCGTTGGATTGAGGGCCCCACTGGTGGTATCAAACAAAGTAGTTACTATAATATGGCCGCTTGGCACAGACTGGCTGGGGCCCAATTGAAGGCCCGTTAAATGCATGTGATACGCGGAGTATTAGATAATTAGAACAATAAGTAGGTATTATTATAATTGACACGTCACTAAGCTCGCTTTGGCTTTGGCTTTATTACAAGTGATTCTATGCTGGCACTTTGTTTTTGATCTGATGTTTCTTTTTGCGGAGGAGTGGTTGATACAGCTGGAATGATTGGGGGTGGGGTCCTTGGTCATGATGACAGACCAATAAGAGCTGTCCACGTGAGGAGTTGGAAAATGATTGCAGGGTAACTTTAGTTGGATTTCAGGCCCACCGCCAAATATGTGGGTCCCTTTGGAAAAGCTGTACTGTACTGGGATGGTGAGTGGAGCAACTGAGAACAGTGGCGTGTTAACCAACTTTCATTTTCCTCAAATGAGTCGTACAATTGTGTAAAAGTAGAAGTTGATAGTTGGGCATCGCAAAGCAAATTGGCCTCTTACCTTTCTTGCCTTCTACTTAGACAAATAGTTTCTACTTTACTGTTTACGGCCTCTTCATTTTTGTACTTTTGTCTTAGACTTGGCATCTATGTAACATCACAGTTTCACCTATGTAGTGATTGTGAATGGACTTTTGTGTTACCAAGGTGTAGGGTAGGGGCGTCGCGTGTCTGAAATTCGTTCCTTCAAGGAAAGGTCAAAATTCTATAACTTCAAAGCAAATACATATAGAAATTAAAAAAATTTTCATGGAATTATCTTACAATTAATATAATAAGATTAAATAATAAAAAAGCTAAAAGAAAAGTAAAGATCAACGAAAAAACGTAAGAGAAAAGAAAATTACTCCATTTCATTAGTTATCTTATCATATTAGATTTGAAACAATTTTTTAAAAGATTTTTTCATCTGGATTATGTTCACAACTAAATGTTCTTAAATTAACTTATTGACTTGGCTGAAGGTGATATTATTCACAATTCACATTTTTCTAACAGCTACTTTTAATTCGAATGACATCACAATTCAATGTATGGTTTTCATAATATTTCTTATGTTTTATGGAAAATTGTATAAAAGTTATAAGCAATTTTGGTCGTGTTAAAGAATTTTCTATGCTTATTGAAAATGGAGTTGTGTAACAGTGTGAGAATAGACAAAATTAAAATCTAAAAAAATAATAATTATTATTTAAAAAGAGAATTATTATATTAATAGCCTACTTTAAAAAGAGAAAAGAATCAATACAACTTGTTTTGTTGTCGAACCGCACCTAACTTTTTAAATACTTAAGTAACTGCAATAAAAAAATTCACATAGAAAATACTTGATTTTTTAATAAATATTAATTCATTAATTATTATATCATAAGTTGAAATCGATGTGAGATATCTATTATTACTCTTATACTATATATATATATATACATTATAAGAGCAATGATAGACATTTCACCTCGATTTTAACTTATGATATGATAATTAATGAATTGATACTTATCAATGATAATTATTTATTTCACTTAAATATGTATCCATTCATTTTTTATTATTATATCATAAATTGGGAGTAAGATGTGATGTTTAACATTATTCATAATATATAACAAATGCTCATATGGCTTGACGCTTCTTATTAAAAATTACATTAAACCCCAAAGCAATCAAAGACGAAAAATGGATGACAAACCTCAAGACGAGAAGATAATCTCTCAATTTTATCAAAGAATCTTTTTTTTTCCGTAACTTGATTAATAACTGTCAAACGATACCAGCAAGATGAGAGCAGACGTCGCATAAGATGTACTAGTGTTGTCTTGTAATAAGATAGGGAGATATTTAAACGGTCACCAAGAAAGGCAGCAACTATAACGTTCACTTAACGGTGCACGCTTAAGTCACTTGAACAGTTCAACCCGATAATCAAGGCAATCACTTGTGTAATTTAATTCCCTAAATCAAGCAGAGATGAGTTGGTAAAGAAAGATTTCACTTGGAAGGTGACTCACTAGGCATTGCACGACCATATTAAAACTTGACAATCTATGGTCAGCAGTGATTCCTATGAGGTCTAGAAACTGCTCAAATGTTCGTCCATACGAACACCCTGCATCCTTTTTAAATAGAGAACCCTCAAGCCCCAACCATATGCAATCTTACAAACAACAAAATTTTTCTCTTTTACTATTTTCTTTCTAAAATTATATATTTAACTATCTCGACAATTGAAATGTTAATGTCAGACACCGACTAATATATTTAATGTTTACGATAAACCTTTATGTAATAGCTCTAAGTTACAAATACATTTTAGTGTGGACGACCACAACTATTTCTTAAATGATTTCTACATCAAATTATTCAAACAAAGATCTTTAATTTCAACTACATGGTAGGTTGATGGGTTGAGTTACTTTATTACTTAAAAAATTTTTATCGTCCAAGACTCGAGACTTGGAAATGAATTGGAAAGAGGAGATGAAAAAAAGAAATAGAACTAAAAATCATGGACAGAAGAAAAACACATTTTATATTTCGTTTAAATTCGTAGAGGTAACATAATCTTGGAATGACACAAATAGTGATATAATACCAAAGAAAGATTCACTATCCGTCCATCCACCCTAATGTACAAGTTAAAAAAACTAATAATAATAATAATAATAATTGTGTTAACATCTACCCTAAGGACGCCATAATATGACACATGTTAACAACCCAATCCAAAAATAATTAAATTATTTATATTTGTTTTCTTAATACATCATTATATAATTCTTTATATCTGAAACAAATAAATATAAACTTTAAATTCACTTTTTAAAATTTTATCATATGCTCTGAAAATATATGTTGATATATATATATATGTATATACTGTAGAAAGTGATCATATGAGAGACTCCGTTTAAAATCATCCTTTAAAGTAAACATAATAGGATTATTGTGGTAAAGAAGATTAATGGTGTTTCAGTCTTTGAGAAAAGAGAAGGGAAAATACTCTGCACTGTGGAGAGAAAGAGAAACGTTACTGCACTGAAAATGTAACATAACAGTACAATCCCTTGATGATCATGGTTATTTCTTGAAGTAATACTCAGATGCATGCATGCACGAACATTCACGAGTCCTCAAATCATGTTTGTTGAGGGAAATAGGTGAGTTGTGTTATTGATTTGTCGGTTGACTAACTTGATAATTAAATTCTTGATCACAACCTACATTTCAACGGGACTACAATTAGTCTTGTTATTATTTCTAATAATTACTTTCAAACAAGATCATTATGCAACAAAGACGGACAAATATTCCGTGGGGACCAAATCATGCCAATAATAAGAAGCTGCACATGCAACAAACGCTATCCAAATGCAATTCGCAAATGCAGGGACAGGCAAGCTCTCTAGGCCGAAAGTGAGAGCTGGGCTTCGGAGTTGATTCTCGGACGGTACGGGTGTCTTTGTTTACAATTGGGCTCAATTTCCATGTAGGTACTATATTTCCATTGAGACCACAAACCTAATTTCATTAGTCATAATCCAATTTTCTTGTAGGGTACGACATAGAAGTTCTTTGGGAAATGCTGGACCCATCTAGCTTAGAAATTTAGATGCTGACTAGTTTGATACAATAGAACACTTTCAATAGTGATAAAATAGATTCTAGACATGTTTTTCATCTCTTAAAAGCCAAACTGTAGTTGCTTGGAGAACAATTTAAAAGAATCAGTTTCAATAATGTGGAACAATAGGTGTCTCACGCTAACCCAAATTTTCACTATTAATTTGTAGTCCTTAGTATGGGACATTGGGAGTGGGACTGTAATAGTTAAAGCCCTAGCACAGTCGTCAACTCAATCCACCGTAAGGGTGGCTTCACAGTCACTTATTCAATGCACTTATCTAACATATTCGAATTTAAATTTTTCTTTGTCTTTCTTTTCCCAAATTGAATATTTAAAATTATACACTAAAGTGTCTCTACACCCATTAAATGATATTTAACACAATTATAATTACACCGCCCAATTGTGTCTCGGTAGTAAATAGTATTTATTTGGTTTGATAATATTTTAGAACCGAGTTATCATCAGCACAAAGGATATATCAAGAAAACACAATTAGAATTAAAAAAAAAAAAAAAAAATTAAAGTGAGACCGAGTTTTTAATTTATTGTTCTTCTTCTGATGTTTGCTCATGCAAAATCCATGAATATTTCATGGTTGAAAACTAAATTCTTTTTGGCTAATTAGCTTTGTTCACATGTCTCTTCCAAATTAATTTACTTCCTTCAATCACGCCGAGTTAACAGTTCAATTTGTTTACTTGTATAAATGTGCACAGGTTATTAATAATATTTTCGGGTTATATGTTTGACCTCTTTGAAAGCATACATCTTGGTTTCTCAAACAATAATGTTCAAAAGCACATGATCTAAATACCTAGTGTTTGGATTTCAACCAAAAAAAAAAAAAATATATATATATATATATATATATTGTTTGACAAATAAAGGTAGGAAGGAAGTAGGTAAGACTACTGGAAGATTTGATGCATGGAAACACTTGTGGTGCGTTTATTTCCATGTAATCGGAATGACTTGAAATTAGAATGACTTAAATTAAATTAACCTATAATCAGATTGATGTATTGGAATCAAAATAATTTCGTTTACTTCAATTTCAGGTTTCACAATCAAAATCAACTAGTAAAGGAAATTCATAATTTGTTATTAAAATTATAATTTCCCCAATTTTATATTCTAATGAAGGACATTTATAATTTGTGATTATAATTATGATTTCCTTAATTTGTAATTGTCAATTTGTAATTGTCAATTTAGTTTCTTGTAATTGTCAATTTAGTTAATTTGTAATTGTCAATTTAGTTTCTTGATTTCAAGTTTCTTTATTAGAATAAGTCTAAAATTGTAAACCATATATTCAATCTATTCTAATGGGAATGATATGCCATAATTTATTTTCATTCTCTTAATCTCTTGGTATTAGAGCCAATTCCTAAAGCTCTTAAAAAAAAATAAACAAAAATAAAAAATTCTTCTTCTCCCTTCTCCTCCTTATCTACAATAGTTTCATCATCAACAATGGCCAACGACAATAATCAACTTATAATTCCCAACACACATGAATGGGCCCTCAATGCTCCCATCACCTAGGATGGTCATCCCTCTCTTCGACCCTATTTTGGGTGTTGCCAATGATGTTGTGTTCAAGGGCATTTCGTTACATAATGTCTTGCTATCTAGCAAATGCATCCAACTTCATAACCGTCGTAACCTCGTCATCCATCTTCACAATGGCAACCACGCTCATGTTGCAACCATCAACACACCCAACAATTCTAATTGGCTTCTTCAAAGTGGGGCTTCGTACCATGTTACCGCTGACTTGAATAATCTCTCAATTCATACTCTTTATGAACGTTCTGACAACATCGTTATTGAAGATGGCACAAGTATCCCCATTGCCCATACCGATTTCAAATCTATTTCTACTCCCTCACATACCTTTAAATTAGATAATATTCTTTGTACTCCTACTATGAAAAAGAATTTCATTTCTATTCCTTAATTTTGTCAATCCAATAACACTTCAATTGAATTTTTGCCCACTGCTTTTCTTGTGAAGGATCTCAGCACTGGGGCAACCCTTTTGCAAGGCCAAACTAAGTATAGTGTGTATGAATGATTGATCTCTTTTGTCAAATCCTCTCAATTAATCGCTTTCTCTAGTGTCAATCTACTCCACCAGAGTGGCATCACAAATTAGGACATCTATCATCTTCTATTTATAAACACATTACTTCTCATTTCATTTTGAGGTGTCAGAATGGTACAGCAATGCTAAATATCATCTTCATTGTCTGTCTCTGCCAAGAAAGAATTTCTTGCACCATGTTAGTTAGTGGGTTACCTTTTGGCATAGGTATGATAACATACACAACAAATCTCTCCTTAGCTTTAATTTTGCTAGCAATCTTTAATGCCAACTTCATTGTGATAAGGTTATCAGCTCCTGCATTTTTATATGACAACCATGCATATAATGGTCTAAGAAAATATAGATTTTCAATTTAGATGTAATGCTTAGCTAATTTGCTTAGATGTATACTACTTGAATGCTATTTTTTATTTCCAATCTTTAGCATAGAGAAGATTATGTTCTTCAAGCTGACTAAAATTAATAGATTTCGAAAATCCTTTCACTGATCTTGAGTAAATGAACCAAAAAATATGTGGACCAAAAAATATGAACACGCTAATTTTTAAGATTGCTTTCAATGGAAACCCATACAATATGGTTATCAATTGAAACAATTGTGGTTCACTTCCTTGTGAAAGATAGTTCAGAACTTAATATCCATGAGATACGCTCTATTTTAATAAGAGAATCATTGTACTAATGAGAAACCTTTTTGAACTTTAGACCAAACGTTAAATTGAACTTTTTCCACTTGGTTGATTTCCTTTAACGTTACTAAAAGTTTATAAGAACATCATATGCAGCTGAGCCATTTATTCTTTAAGTCATGCTATGGTTCTAAGGCATATAAAAACATCACATGCAACTTGGAGCCTTAACTATAAAAGGATAGGTAGGATTATGAAAATCACCCTCATATACATTGTTAAGATCATGAAACAGATAGTGCTAAAACGTATCATAGCGACCATCACAAAGATCAATGTGTTTTATAAAACTTGGTATCTTCCAGTTATTACCATATGCTTGTATGTTGACATGAACATACTTTTGACGGTACTTAAATAAAGTTCCAACAACCTCTTGTTTGAATATATCATGCTTAATATTGGCATAATGAGGTGCCATCACACAATTAACCAATAAATGCTTGAAAAACTTCCCCATCTCTTCATCATGCATCCTTATCACTCATACCGTTTTTACACCTAACTTATCATGAGAAGTTTTATCATCCCAAACCAACAATAAGATTCTTACTACTTTCTCAGACTTGTACTTGGGCAACTTGTCAAAAGTCGAATAATCGCCACGTGGCAAGTCATGAGTGGGCTCATGATTCAGTTTGATCTTGTGGAAAATAGCCCAACCAAAAATAAACACCAAATTGTGAGTCTTTGATATTGTATAACAAATATCCTTCTAGCATATATAGACCTTATAGTCCACGTGACCATGCACCATCACTTTAGTTAACTGCCTTGACTTCACATGTGTGTCTCAGTACAATGTCAACTGACTGTCCTTTCTCAATAGAAAATAAGTTTGTTATACATGACTCTTTTTCTGGGTCATTGACGATCTCGTGGTGGTAGAGCGAATTATTTTCATACTAGTTTTTAGAATTATTTTAATCGAAAACCTATACAATATAGTCATCAATGAAATAATTATGGTTCCCTCCCTTATGGAAGATAGTTCAGAACTTAATATCTATAAGATGCACTTTATTTTAATCAGAGAATCATTGTGCTAATGAGAATCTTTTTTTAACTTTAGATTGAACTCTTTCCACTTGGTTGATTTCCTTCAACATTGCTCAAAGTTTATTAAGAACATCATATGTAGATGGGCTGTTTATTCTACAATGCAAATCATGTCATGATTGCCTTGGAGCCTTCACTATAGAAGGATAGGTAGGATTATTAAAATCACCCTTAAATACAATGTTGAGATCACAAAACAGACGATGATCAAGGGTATCATAAAGACCATTACAAAGATTAATAACTCTATAAAAGTTGTAATCTTTCGATTATTACCAGACGCTTGTGTGTCGATAAGAATACACTTTTAATGGTGCATAAACATAGTCCCAACAATCTGTTGTTTGAAGATGTCAAGCTTACTGTTGGTATCCAACACATAACTAACTGATAAATGCTTGAAAAACTTTCATGTCTCTTCATCATGCGTACCTATCACTCCTGCCATTTTGATGTCAAACTTACAATGAGAAGTTTTATCATTCCAAACCAACAACAAGATCTCCATGCCTTCCCCAAACTTGTAAATGAGAAACTCACCGAAAGTTAAATAACCGCCACTTGGTATATCACGAGTGAGCTCATGAATTAGCTTGGTCCTATGGAAAATAGACCCAACCAACAATGTACACCGAATGATGAGGCTCCGATATCGCATAACAATTATCCTTCCAGCACGTGCTCGCCTTATAGCCACATGATCGTGCAAATTCACTTTAGGTAATTGCCTTGGTTTCACTTGCATGTCATGGTATAGCGTCAGTTGGCAGCCCTTCCTTAACAGGAAATATGTCTGTCGCATGTCGCTTTTCTCTAGGTTGTCGACATCGCTGTGGCAATAGAGCGAGATTATTTTCATGCTAGTTTTTAAAACTATTTTAATCAAAGACCTATACAAAACAATCATTAATTGGAACAATTATGGTTCCCTCCCTTGTGGAAGATAGTTCAGAACTTAATATTCATAAGATGCACTCTATTTTAATTGAAGAATCATCGTGCCAATAAGGAATCTTTTTTAGCTTTAGACTGAACTATTTCTACTTGGTTGATTTTTTTCAACATTGCTCAAAGTTTATAAGAATATCATATGTAGCCGGACCGTCTATTTTGCGGTGCAAGTCATGCCATGGTTGCCTTGGAGCCTTCATTGTAAAAAGATAGGTAGGATTACAAAAATCATCCTCAAATACAATGTTAAGATCACAAAATAAACAATGCTCAGGGGAATCATAACAACCATAATGAAGATCAATATCTCATATAAAAATTGTTATCTTCCGGTTATTACCAGATACTTATGTGTTGAAAAAAAAAAACATATTGATGTGTTGAAAAAAACACACTTTTGATGGTACGTAAACATAGTTCCAACCACCTGTTGTTTGCGGATGCTAAGATTACTATTGGCAAAACGAGGCGTTAACATACAATTGATTGACAAATACTTAAAAAACTTATGTGTCTCTTCATTGTGTGTCTTTATTACTTCTATCATTTTGATGTCAAACTTATCATGAGAAGTTTTATCATCCCAAACCAACAACAAGATTCTCATAACCTTGTCAAACTCGTACTTGAACAACTTGCCATCGAGAGTCAAATCATTACCACGTGGTAGATCACGAGTGGGCTCACAAATTAGTTTGATGTTATTGAAAACAAACCTAGTTAATAATGTACACCAAATGGTGAGCCTTTGATATCATATAACAAATATCCTTCCAACACGTGTCAGCCTTGTATTCCATATGACTCTGCACTTTACCTTAGGTAACTGCCATGGATTCATATATGTATGAGTTATTATTAATTTGCCTTTTAAAATTGAAAATAATATCAAACCACCGTTGGTTTTAAAAATAATGTACACCAAATGGTGAGCCTTTGATATCATATAACAAATATCCTCCCAACACGTGTCAGCCTTGTATTCCACATGACTCTGCACTTTACCTTAGGTAACTGCCATGGATTCATATATGTATGAGTTATTATTAATTTGCCCCTTAAAATTGAAAATAATATCAAACCACCGTTGGTTTTAAAAATAATGTACACTAAATGGTGAGCCTTTGATATCATATAACAAATATCCTCCCAACACGTGTCAGTCTTGTATTCCACATGACTCTACACTTTACCTTAGGTAACTGCCATGGATTCATATATGTATGAGTTATTATTAATTTGCCCCTTAAAATTGAAAATAATATCAAACCACCGTTGATTTTAAAAATAATAGTCAAAACAGTCCAACTATTAAATAGTATCATGAATCTGTTAATAAAGTAACGGATCCATTAGTTTTGAGGGTAAACACGTCATTTGGCTTTAACGATATATATGGATGATAGTTAGAAACCATTTGTTAAAATTTTAATTAAATAAAAAAGTAAAAAATAAAAAATAAAAACTGTATAAAATAAATTTTTCATACCTATCCATGCTTTTCTATCATCACTTTTCACCACCCACTACTCTTTACCATTACTTTCTCTCTCTCTCTCTCATCTCACCCAACCACCATCACCATTAAAAAATCTAACCCCATCACCCTTCAACATACCAACCTAACCCACGCCGCCGCTCTCCACACCGCCACTGAGATTGATTATACAAACGGTGATGTTGGTTTGTTCTTCAACGAGATCTTTGGTGTGGCGTTCACAACACATCGGTTTATGGAGGAGATGGAGAGGACAGTAAGGAATGGTGGACTATATACTGTTGCATCGACGCGTCGAGTGGTGCAACAGTGTGAAGAAGGATCAGATCATGCGGACATTGTTCTCGACACGGTTCGTGGAGAAGATGGAGATGACAGTGAGGAACAATGGATTCTGTGTTGTCGTCATAGAGCAGTACGAAGGTGGATCTGTGAGCGTTGTTCTTGGGTTCGTTGATTACTAGATGAGTGATTATTAGAGTTTATGGGTTTGATGTAAAAGGATAAACTTTTGATGTAATTGTGGGTTTGATGTAATTGCAGAGATTAATGAGTTTTATGCATATGAAATCTGGGTTTGATGTAATTGATGAAATCTGGGTTTTGATGTAATTAGATGAAATCTGTGTTCTCTTTATGCATCCAAACTTTTGATGTAATTTGATGAAGTATGAGTTTTGTTTATTAGATGTGTGTTTTGTTTTGTTTTTGTTTTTTTTTTATATGTGTGCTATCGTGATGTAATGAATTATGCTTTCTTTGTTGTTTAATGTAATTTTAGTTTGTTTTTTGTGTGTTCTTTTTTTTTTTATTTAATGCAAATTTTGAAGATTTGGTCTAGATATTCTAACTTTGAAGATTTGGTACCCAGATCTTCATCTTTTGGTTTTAATTTATTTATTTTTTAATTTTAATTTAAAATAATGAAGAACAAAAGTTTTATTGGTTTGTATTTTATACTTTTGAAATTTTTCTATATATTGTTTATTTTTAGCTAATTAATTATTATTATTAATCTTTTTTCAAAAAAAAAAATTATTAATCATTATTACTATTCTTTAACCATATTATAATATTATTTTTTTTAATATATAAGGGTATTTTCATATTTTCTTAATTTTGGTTCAATACCACTTTTGGTTTGGATGAAACCACTATTTTACTAATGATAGGGGTATTTTGGCAAATATTTTTAAAAGTTAGGGTTAACTAGCATTATTTTTCATTTTAGGAGAGTTTTAAGATTTTTCCTTATATGTATCTTGGTACACTTTGACTGTTGACTGATATCTCTTTGTTAATAGGAAGTACGTCCACATCATGTCGCTTTGCTCTACATTTTTAGCAATGTCGTGGTGGTAGAGTGAGATTATTTTCATACTAGTTTTCATAATTATTTTCATCAGAAACTCCTACAATGCGATCATCGGTTAGAACAATTGCGGTTCCCTCCCTTGTGGAAGATAGTTCAGGACTTAATATCCATGGATTGCACTAATTAGAGAATTATCATGCTAATGAGGAACCTTTTTGAACTTTAAACTGAACTCTTTCCACTTAGTTGATTTCCTTCAACGTTGCTCGAAGTTTATAAGATTATCATATAAAGTTGAGCCATCTATATCTGTTGTGCAAGTCATGCCATGGTTGCCTTGGAGCCTTCACTATAGAAGGATAGGTAGGATTTTGAAAATCACCTTTAAATACAGTGTTGAAATCACAAATATACGGTGATTGGGGTAATCATAGCAGTCAGTTGTGGTTGGTCTCTTCGTCACCTTCATAACGCCTTCAATCTAATTGTCAAGCCCACCACAATTTACATTGTCCACAGTGTTGTAGTTAGTCATGGTTAGTCTCTTTATCAGGTACGAGGCTTACTTGGTTGTAAAATGATTTCATCAATGCCTCGAGGTTGACTACCGTAACACGTTAAATCCACTTGTCAAGCCCATTACAGTTTGCCTTGTCCTCAGTCTTGCAATCAGTATTGGTTAGTCTCTTTGTCAGCTTGATGTTAACAACTCCTTTCTACAAGGAACTTTATCTGTAGATGTTTTTATGTCTCAACCTCTGAGCTTCATTAATGGACATCATCATCATCATGTTTGTAAATTTTACAAGGCTATCTATGGGTTCAAACAGGCTCTTCAAGCCTGATACCATTAGCTACGCTAGTTTCTTGTCACCTTTGGCTTTTTCAACTCGTCTTCAAATACATTACTATTTGTCATTAACACCAATGGTATTATCATCTATCTCTTGGTTTATGTTGATGGCATTAACATCACAGGTGACAATAATGAGGCTATACAACGATTTATCAACCACCTTACTCGTCGGTTCTCTATAAAGGGAATAAGAATTAGAATCTTAAGAAAGGTGGAGGAACAACAATCTCATTTCACAATCATAAATTTGTGTGGAGCCCATAATTCCATTCCATTATGGATTAATTTAGAGCAAACAAACACCAACAATTATATTCATTCTTTATTCTCATTCTCTAATCCTTCATGTAAACACACCATTAATAGTGATGTATTGGAGATCTTATAAAAATCGGATTTTGAATTCTTCAAAAGTAAAGAAATGTCAAATAAAACATTCACTTTAGCTCTAACTAGAAGACCATTACTGGCTTCTAAATTCTTCTAAAAATAACAATGTTATACAATTCAAATTAATTTATATCTCGGACTTACAAGTGTCATCTTTTAATACTAAATACAATAGCATCTCATGTCCAATATTTAGTATTATTGTTGAGATTATGATAATAACAGAATTTATTTTATTTTCAAATGAAACCTTAGGGTTCATTAGATAATGTGCACGAAGAGTAACCTTATTTACACCAAGTTAGATTGCATTGATGTCTTTTCAGTTTATTATTCTATGGATATCTTAATAATATAAATTTTTATAAAAATTTGGTTGTGGGAGTACTTTATAGGACACGGTAATTAAACTTTACATTTACATCCTTACACATCTTGTGAACAAGTTAATCATTCCTATTTTCTGAGTATCTAAATATTATAGTGTTAAATATTTGGAGCATTTTATGTTGATACATTTAACTAGTTAAGTAGTGATCACTTTTGCTCGTGGACCTGTTTTCGTGTGCCCAAATCTAGCCCTGAATGATTATGACTAGTGTGATTTTCTTATGATTTATGTTTTAAATTCATAATAGGACGGATCAATATTTGTCTAACATGAGGTCTCTACACTCATCCGGACATAAAATATAGGGTTGGCCGATTGAGTTCCATACCTTTGAGATTTTCTACATGTAGTGTAATCCTACTCCTCTCTCCCTACATAGCAAATCAAGTGACTCCACCAGCACAATCACAAGCTCTAGAAGTAGTGGAGTGGTCCCCGCGTCCAAAACGTAGTGGAATTCATTTTCACTTGGTTTCAGGTTAGTGCTTCAAGCTTTTAATATGTTGATCAACCAGCACGGATCTTGGATTGTAAATTAATTATTTGAGATTTTCTGACATTAGAGTTATGTACAAATTTCCTTCTCCAGGTGTTGCATGTGTTTCCATTTCTGCAATGAGAATATGCACCAATACCGCATATTTTACTATCTATATTTTAAATTGGACTTCAAAAAATAAGAAGGGGAAAATATGAGATAACAAAAATATTGATTCGTAATTACGAAAATTTATACAGTGAACTAACAAAGAATTTAAAAATTAATGCCCATACACACGAGACCAAAGGAATCCTAGCCAATACCACATGTTAAGGTATCGGATGTGTTATGTGTACCAGTTCATTGAATCAAACTATTTTAATTGGCTGATGATAATCAAATTATATGTAATTTTAATAGCAAGTTGCTACTAAGCTCTTAATCAGGTTCAAAGAATTTAGCGTCTTGTTTGGCTATCAACTTTTAACGTTCTTTGTTCGTGAACTTCAAATATTTATCAACTTTTTGCCAGAAATTACGGTCACTAACTCTGAATAAGCCGGCAATCTCCAAGCTCATGTGCACGCCGAACAAACAAATCGAATGTATACATGCATGCATTTCGATGTTGGATATTTTATATGCTGACAAATGTCAATACTCAAACTGGACTTCCATAGATCTTGATCATCATGAGCATCGTTGAAGACATTCGAAAACTGCACGTCGTTTCAGGCATAGTCAAATTATTAAACCAAGTTATAAGTCTTTAATTTAAATATTACACCATCTAATCATGCGTCTCATATAGTTAGATATTGCATATGGAAGCCGCATTTTCTTGAGACCAACCCACTTGTACTTGCTATTTATTTTTTTGGGATTTCTACTTCACTTTTTGAGTTGGAAACCAACTGAAAAGTAACTTTAATCACATTTTCTGATGAACTTGTGAATTTATTAGTTTTATAGAAACTAGGCCATTTGGTTGGCTTCATATGGAGGGGACCAGGGCCGAGTTTCTTTGCTCTTAAGGGATTGAAATGGAGAAAATTATTACTCATGCTTTTACTCTCTGGAATTGCAGATTAACTATTTTTTTAATTTTGCAGTTTTCGTGGTTGCATTCTTCATATATCATCTCACATTAATCGGTTCAAGCAGGGCTTGCTACCATGGAAGAAAAACGAAATATTGCAACTATGTGCTCCATGTGCTTCAACTAATAAGTTAACTGACAAGAGAAAAGCCGCTTTCCTTACTATGATTTAACTGCTAAAAGAGCATAATTTTTCTAGATTTGAAAATTTTAAAACATTTGATCAAATAGGTTCAAGTCATATGATGTTAAAAGACACTGTCAATTATTTTCAAAAAAAGAAAAGGGATATTATCAATTTATCCCCTAAAAATTAAAATAATATCAAACCACCACTGGTTTTTAAAATATTAGTCAAAAAAACCCAACCGTTAATTGGAATAGTAACTCAGTCAACAAAATAACGGTTCTGTGAAATCTAAGGGTAAAAAGGTCATTGAAGATTGAATCCATAAATGGATTCCAGCTGGACCACTCAGAATGTGACACGTGTGAAATAAAAATAAAAATCATAAAAATTTTGAAAATAAATAAAAACAATTGAAAATAAATTAAAAGAAAAAAAATAAAAAACACTCTCTCACCCTCTCACAGACGCGGCCGCCCGCGCCCCCCCCCCCCCCCCCCCCCCCCTCTCTCTCTCTCAAACACTCTCTCACCCTCTCTCTCTCTCTCACAGCCGCGGCGCCCCCCGTCTCCCCCTCTGTCATCACCATTACTCTTTCTCTCTCTCTATACCATTACTCTCTCTCTCATCTCACCCAACCACCATTACCATTCAAAAACCCAAACCCATCGTCGTCGCCCTCCTTTTACGCCATTGCCGAGTCCGATTCGTGGAGGAGATGGAGAGGACGGCGAGGAACGGAGCCATGTGCTGTTGCGTCAAGTGGTGTGGCAGTGCGGAGGTAGAGATCGGAGTGGAGTGTGCGGAGGTAGAGATCGGAGTGGCTCTGGGCAGTGTGGCGGTGCGGATCTGGGCACTTTTTTTTTTTTTTTATGTGTGTTGTGATCTTTGTGTGTTGTTGATGATGATGATAGTGTGTTTGATGTTGAAGTTGAACTGGTGATTGAAGTTGAAGTTGAATTAAAGATTGAACTGGAAAATGTTGGTGTTAAGACATTCGGTGGAGATTCAATCTGGGATTGGATTTTTTTATGTAAATTTCATTTAAATTTAATTAATTAATTTTGTATTTAAATTTAAATTATTTAGCTTTTATTTAAATTTTTAATTTTTTTTCAAATTCACAAGGGTATTTTGGACTTTTAATGTTTTTACCACAAAACCATTAAAAATCTAGATGAAAACCGCCTTTGGCATACGGTAGGGGGTTTTTTTGGCTAATATTTTTAAAAGATGGGGTAAATTGATATTATTTTTGTTTTCAGGGGGTTTTTTAGATTTCTCCCAAAAGAAAAAGAAGAAAAGACACTGTCAATTTCATAAATTTAAGCTGATATATATTATATTCAACGTTAGTTAGTACTGACCATAATTTTTAAAAATAAAAATGATTAAAAACATCCCAAAAATAATATAAATTCGTTTATAACCTAAAACGAGTTAATGAAATTTCAATTGCTTTTTTTTTTTTTTCGTCGTTTTGATTTCTCACAATACTTCACATATATCAATATAGTATGGAATCCAATTAAGTTAAAAACTATTGAAATTTCATTTGAGATAAAATGTAATTTAAGGAATTACTCAAAACCCCCTGAAGTACGTATTTCTACATGCAAAAATGGATTTACCCTTTTATTACACGAAACTCTCGCACCATCAATAAATTCTATCAAGCTAGTCAAACTTGTTTGACTTAAGGGCATTTTCATCATTTAATTTTTTTTTTTCTTTTAAATTTAATTTTTATAGATGAATCTTCATCCTCCATCTTAAGACGAACAGTGAACATCAAAAAAATTAAAAAAAAAAAAAAAAAAACCATTTTTTTTTTTAAAGGAAAATAATGTGGCCTCCAATCGATCCTCAACAACGCTAATGTGGCCTTCGATGAAGCTAGGTTACCTGGTGGTCCTCCTCCTCTATCCCTCTAATCTCTCCCTTGAATTTGCTTCTCTCTCCATAACTTCCTCTAACCTCTCCCAATTCGACTTCTCCTCCTACCTCTCCTTCATTTTTAATCCCTATGCTTGCTTTAAGGACATCCGCCACCACTCCTCCAACAATTTTGACTCCTTCACCAAACAAGGCAAGGCTCTTGTTGTCTACCTTCGCGAGATGCCCACTCTCTACTTCAAAGAGGACTTCTCCCTCTTAGAAAGC
This sequence comes from Nephelium lappaceum, assembly GCA_021234005.1. NCBI lineage: Eukaryota > Viridiplantae > Streptophyta > Magnoliopsida > Sapindales > Sapindaceae > Nephelium > Nephelium lappaceum. Next base: position 5,467,387 of record CM038008.1, read on the forward strand.
GCCACCTTTCACACTGCCTATCGTTTCTCCAATATCGCGTGCTTGTTCCACCAATCAATCCCAACACCTACCAAATCTACAGTAACCTAAAAAATGCCCAATCTTCATCCTACCAAAACGACAGCCAACATCACAATCACCCCACACCAACAACCAAATTAAAAAAAAAAAAGGAAAAAATTTTATTTTAGTCCCTAAATTTTCCAAAAATATCAGATTTTTAAAGTTTTTTTGAAAATAGTTCTTTTATCCCTAATTTTTTCAAAACTTTTTAAAAGAGTCCAACTCGTCAGTTAATTAATAGTCAGTGTTAACAAAATGTGTTAAAAAACATTTTTTTTTTCCTTTGATAATTGTTAATGGCATATAAATTATTGAAGTACCATCATAAAACAATAAATTTATAGGTTAATTGACTAAAATACTTTTAAATTTAAGTTATTCAATTACAATTTAAATTATTTAAAATTATTGTTGACCGTCAGTTAACTGATGTTTTGGATTTTTTTTAAGAGTTTTAAAAAAGTTAAAGAAAAAAAAACCGTGGATGAAAAGAACTGTTTTCAAAAGAGTTTTAAACACCTGATATTTTTTAAAACCTTAGGGATTAAAATGTAATTGTTCCAAAAAAAACAAATAAACAATGGAGGGAGCAAAGTGATGACGTGAGAGAGGAGGCGGATGAGAAATAAGAAAAAGAAGGGATTAGGGTTTTTTAAATATTAAGGGTAGTTTTGTCATTTGATCAAAAATCATGATCAATCGTTAGATTTAACAGAATTTAATTGATAATATGGGGTTATCGTGTAATGAAAAGTTAAATTGGTTTCTGCATATAGAAAGGTGTACCTCGGGGGTTTTCATGTAATTCCTTCAATATAATTACTTTTTCTTTTTTACCCAAAACATATTTTACTTTTTTTAATTTTGATCAAAAATAAATTTACCTTTTAAATTTCAGCTAAGGTGCATGTTACCAAATCTTAGTTCACTAAATCTAAAAGAGTAGGAAGATGGTTTTGAATAGATAATTTGTCGGTATTATACAGATATTAACTCTCTGTTGGTTTGCCCCTTCAACATATAAATAATCGTGTCTTGTGGAGCTAGGTGTCACTCGAATCACTCCTGCAGCACCTGAAAATCTAACTGATTTGACGGCCTTTATTTGGTCGACCAACTAGGTACAGAACCCAAAAAGGAAACCAATCTCCATTTCATCAAATCCTGCCAATTCTTCACTCTTCTGCTCTGCTCTACCATGGAATCACAGCACTATAAGCCTGTCAGGACACCCCTGGAAACAACAACATGCACAAATCCATTTTGTTTCTTCTGCTCCATCAACGAGCAGGCCCCATCTCTCAGAAGAACAAGGCTCGCTCGTTGCTTCCAAGAAATGCCATCAACAGACGACCAACAACATGTCCTGGCCTTGAGTGGCCTCTTCAACCTCGCTGTCAACCAACCTGATGACCCCGAGTTCCCCTACCTTGGCATATTCGAATGCATGGGAAGACTTATCCAGAGAGGTCTTGATGACAAACAATGGCTTCTCAGAGACCAGAACATCTATATCCCCTACTATGCAGCCCATATTGTTGGTTCATACACCATGAACAAGGCTGATTTTGCAGAAAAAGCTGTTAAATCAGGTGTGGTTTTGCCACTAATGGAGCTTTTAAGAGGAAAGCTGAGTTGGGTCGAGCAAAGAGTCGCGGTTCGTGCACTTGGTCACCTTGCGAGCCATGAAAGAACCTTCGAAGATGTAGCTTTGTATGAGGAAGAGATCATAGAATTGGCTAAAACAATAGCATGCAATAGCTTCCAAGAGGTTTATAACAAGTTTGTTGGCGTGAAAGAGAGGAAGAGAGTTAAGTACCACTGCGATTTGCTGACAAGAGGGCTTGGAGGGTTGGAGATAGAGAATAGAAAAGCAGAAGAATGGGCCAGTCAACTCCAGTGTTGGTCTCTCTATCTCTTGAATTGCTTTGTACAAAAACAAAGGTCTCTCAGTCTCATTTGCACACAACATTTCTTGAAAACTCTGTGTCAAATGTGGGGTGGCCTGGCAAATCCAACCTCTCCTGCTGGTGTTGGACTAATAAGAACTCTTTGTTACACCAAAACAGGAAGACAAAGTGTGGCAAACTCGAAACAAGTCATAGAAACTCTCTGCAATGTCTCAAGATCCTCAGATTATTGGCAGTACAAGGCCATTGATTCACTTCTCTTAGTTCTCAAAGACTCAGATACAAGATACCAAGTCATAGACATTGCTGCTCTCTTTCTTGTTGACTTGGTTGAACTTGAAACTCTTGGAGGAAGAAAAAGAGTTGGTGAAGGAATAACACAGACACTTCTACAAGACTTCCACAAAATCAAGTATGGAAACTTGAAGTTGAAGAGCAAGAAAGCTGAGAGAGCTTTGGAGGAAATATGGGATTTGAAGGTTGAGAGAAGAAAAAAAGACAAGTTGATGTGTGAAGAAGAGCTGACAGAGAGAAAAGTCATGGTGGGTGAGCTTAAACAAGAAGGGAACCACAAGTTCTGGTGTCGTTCCATTGAAGAGGCAGTGAAGATGTATACAAAAGCTTTGGATTTGTGTCCTTTGAAGATGGTGAAAGAGAGGGTTGTTCTTCATAGCAACAGGTCTCAGTGTTACTTGCTGTTGAACAAGGCAGAAGCAGCCATCAGTGACACAACCAGAGCTTTGTGTTTATCCGGTGCGGTGAAACCGCACAGTAAGAGTCTGTGGAGGAGATCACAGGCGTACGACATGATGGGGATGGGGAAAGAGAGCTTGATGGACTGCTTGACGTTCATCAATAGGCGCATGAAATCCAAGCACACCAAGGGTGTGAAGATCCCATACTACGGGGCCCTTATGATCAATAAACAGATGAGCGCCACGTGGCCTTTTAACGATGCTAAGTCAAAACTGTGTAGCAGACTTGAAGTGAAGGTAGAAAAATCCAATCCGGACAACATGGTGTTGAACAAAACGAGTGTTCCCGGTAAGCTCTGTCTCTTTTTATTCAAGTCATTTTCAATGTGAGCAATTTTAATCTTTGATCATTTAATAAAAAAATTCTAATCCTGAAAAAATTATGAATTTTGAGACTTACATGAAAATAAAAATAATAATAAAATGAGTTGTTTTAAAGCATCAAGGTTGGCAAACTAATGACGCTAAACTCATAACGTTGTTTGCAAACATCGATAATGTTGAAGGAGTTTTGCATTTTAATTTTTCAGTCCTAATTCAAAAATTAATAATTTTTTTTAATGTTATTTTCTAAAATTTCCGCTTTCTTTCTTAAATTCACACAAAACTATTCTGAATTTAAATTTATGAAATTATTTAGGCTTAAATTGTGTTAAAAGTTTTATTTGTACAATAGTTCCATCATCCATAATATATTCTTTCCGTGTTTCGAAGAATATATATATATATATATATAATTTTTTTTTTTTACAATTTTCAATTTTCAATTTTTAACACTTTGTTACTTCTTGATCTCCTTTTCAGGTATGCCTACCGTTATAGAAGAACAGTTGATTGAGAGGAGAAGGAAGAGCAGAAATATAGAAAGAGGAAGGAGAAAAGGTGTAAGAGTCCCTCGTGGACCAACAGGTATCAAAATGGAATGACCCATGAGGGTGGTCATAAAATATCACATTGATCATATGTGATAGCTGAATACAGTATCTGTCATTGTAAACTAATATTAATGTAATTCAACAATCTAGTGGGTTATAGCATCTGATAGCCATCTGCTTGTAAATTATTAATTTATATTTGAGAAAATTAAAACAATAATATAATATACTTCAAAATAGTTAGCTTCCCGCTATCATCTGATGCCTCTTTCGGGCTAACACTATAAACGAACGAAAACTCTAAATACACTAAAAATTTTACATATATAGATATATAAAACTTATACTATCAGTATATTCTAACTTTAAAAAATTTAGATGAACTAATCAAATTTATCTATCGTATTCTCTCTCCTAAAATAAATTCTCTCCTATTTAATTTAAATGTAGTAAATAGATTTGATTGGTTTATCCTAATTTTTTAAAATTAGGAGACACTGATGATAGAATTACCATATATATATTCAGATAAATCTAACAAAAATCTTTAATAAATCTAGTACATATCATTATCGTACCTAACTCACTAATTGCGCTTTTACTTAGTCATTAAGTATTTAAATATTGTTTAGATGAGACAATTACCTAAGATTATTACTTTTTGTTGTGTGTTAGGTAATCCATAGACCATAGTTGCGTTCTGGCGGTGAACCATTATCAATTATAACCTAAATAGTGATGATATGATGTGATGAGCTGACTGGTCATCCAGACAAGATATAATATATAAGGGATAATCCTAATTTCCCCCCTGTAGTTTGATGAAATAGCCAAAATCCCCCTTTACTTTTAAATATCACTAATATCCCCCTCTTGATTTACAAAATGGATAAAAAACCCCCCCTGTAGTTTATTAAAATATCTAAAAAACCTCTTACCGTCAATTTGAACGTTAAAAATCAACAGTTGACAGTTAATATGGAAGGGTAAAACTGTCCAAGTGAAATAAAATATAAATATATAAATATTTAATAAAATAATAATTAATATTTAAAAAATTGAAAAAAATCTCCCTCTCTCTCTTCCTCTCTTTCTTCTTTTTCTTCTGCTTCCTCTCTCTCTCTCTTCTTCTTCTTCTTCCTCTCTCTCTCTCTTCTTCTTCTTCTTCCTCTCTCTCTCTCTTCTTTTTCTTCTTCTTCTTCTTCTCTCTCTCTCGGCAGTACCCAAACTGGGTTTTGTCGGAAACCCAGCTTCGATCTATGGGTTTCCGACGCTGGAAACCCAGAGATCTCTGGGTGTCCGCGCCAAAAACTCGTAGATGGGTTTTCGGTGCGGAATCCCAGAAATCTCTAGGTTCCTAGTGCTAGAAACCCAAGGATTTATGGGGTTTCTGGCGCCGGAAACGCAACCCAGAATGTTTGTTGGTTTTGGGTTTTTTTTTGTGATTTTGCTTGTATTTTTTGGATGATGTTGTTTGCGTTTTGATGATGGTTTGGTTGAATTTTTATTTGATTTGGGTTATGATTTGCTTATGAGATGAGTTTTTAATGATTGTGTGTTCTGGATTCTGGGTTTCCAGCGATCGAGAAACCTAGAAATCTGGGTTTCTCGATCGCTGGAAACCCATTTTCCAGATGGATTTCCGACGATTTTTTTTTTTTTTATTTTCATTTTAAATATTTTTTAATAACTATTCTGATTTTTTTTAATATTCTTTTTAAATATTGAGGGGCAATTTAGTCCTTTCATACACGGATTCCTCTTTCACTAACAGAGTTGACAGAAGGGGTAAAATGGGATTTTCAGAAACTATAGAGGGGTAATTAGCGATTACATTAAACTATAGGAGGGAAACTGGGATTATCCCTATATATAAGTTCAATTTAAGATTTGAAGACTTTTCTTTATTTTTATAAAATATGAAGAAGTTTAACAAACACATTTCACCAACCATTTTGTGAAGAAAAAATATAATAAAGTAGTAGATTAACATAGGACTTGAAATATGAAACCACTCTCTAGATCACAATCAAATTCCCGTTAAATTGGAGAAGAGCTTCAATGTTTACACATCGAAGCAATCCTCATTAAATTGACATAGACGTATCCACCATTCTTCTAATAGTTGCTGGGTTTCATTCCAATGATGCCAGTGAACCTACTAATCCTCATTTTCCACATTATCAGTTCAGAATTTTGCTCTCATAGCGAAGCCAAAGACTTCTGGTGAGTGGTTGCAGCCCCCACTGAAACAAAAGTTAGACAGCAACGACTATTACACTCTCAAGCAAAAATCCTATCCTTCGTTAAGTAGCTACGATAAAATTCTCAAAGAAAAACCCGACCAAGCATATAACCTTTGATAACCAACTCTTTTGACGATGTAATCAAGTTGTACAATTTAACAAGCCATTGAAAACCAAATCCAAATGCGACCATAACAAAACAGTTTTATTTGTTGTATTCGAGGGAGCTACTGATATTGGGAAAAAAAAAATAGAATTTATTATTCTATGATGCTGTACAACACATGTTTACAACAATAAAGCTGGTATGAATACAAAGACAGCTTGTGTAGATCCAAGGGAGCAGAGAAATCCACCATGCGTAAGACCGAATGCTTGAAGGATTTACATCCTCAACATTCTGCATCAAGTTCAAATTAGAAAAGATATGGATATTAGGAGAATCAACATGGCTTGTGAAAAAGGACAAATTCCTTAGTATCATGTTCATTCATAGTATCAGAAACATATTTTTGGTGTAAACTGCTATTTATTTATAGTTTTGTACCTTCAAGAAATCACTGTATATCACGTCGTTCGGATGAAAGAAAGACACATTATATACAATCTTATTATCTTCTGTGTTATTACTTCAATTTACTATTATTTTTTCATTGACATTTCATATTTATCCACCATTTAAGTAGAAATCATAATTCATCACATAAGGAAATGTCCATAACTAAAAATTCCAGACCCACTCATACAGTTTACCTCTGGCGAAGTTGCAGGAACTCAATCATCGTATGAGCTAAGAGCAGCGACAACTGATCCAGTTGTCACAAAGGTTGATGCCACATCTGGATAATCTTTCCATGATGTTGTAACCTTAATTGAAGGATACAACCAACTCTTAACAGAATCCACAAAGGAGTTGGGATCAAAGTTCAAGATTGCTTCCCAATCAACCTGTAAACCTTGTGGGATTTGCCCAAAGAACTCCATATTAGCAGCAAGAAACAATCCAAGCAACACTATGAAACCAACAACAGCAGTTCCTCTTGAAAGTGGCATGAAATTGTACCTGAAAAGCAATTTAAATTAGTTTTAAGACAGAATCACAAGTTATCTGAACCAAAGGAATCCATGCTTGCACCCAGTGTCAGATGATATACCAGTAATAGGTCATCCTTAAGATAGCATCTCTCACATCTTCAAGAGCATTGAAATCTGTGGAGCCATATTTTTCACTGCAATAGGCATTGCATAGAGCCTGCAAACACAAAATAGTTTAACTCAAGTGTCAAAACTATTTCAGAAAAAAAGGAAGGAAAAAAGAATAACAAATAGAAGCAGTATCATGATAGAATGTGTGCCAAGAATATCACTTGAGTGCAACTTCCTGAATCTGATATTAAAGGAAAAACTTTATAGCATTTGTAAGACTCGTAGTAATTACTGGCCTAGAAATCCACAGTTGTGCTCAATATGATTGGATGCCAAATTGATGACAGTAGGCTTAATGTACAATTTCTGCAGAAACCATGAGCCAAATATACGACTCTTTAATTAAGCCAAACACCTAGCATCATCTGTGTACATTTTTGGTTTCAACAGACTGCCTGGCTTTAATGATAAGTTCAATAAGTAGTCAAAACTATAAAGGTATCTCCTGATAATGTCTTACATGGAACTCATATTTTCCACGCTCCTATTATTACTAGTATTGAAATATCATGTTAATTTTAGAAACAGTTGGAAGCACTTCAAAAATATTTCAGAAGGAACAAGCTGAAGAACCTTATCAGCATATACTGCACCATTTAACAAACACATAATTTGGCTAATGATTAAAGCTAAAACTATAAACTTATTTTTGACAGTTGCACTTACTTCCCATGCTACAGTCATTTCTGCATCAAAATCATCCCATCTAGAAGGCGTACAAGGTGTTCTAATTGCAAAGTCAAACCCTGATTGCACCCTGGAAATATTATTTGCATTTTAGCCAATAAAAGAAAAAAGTGATACCATCGGTAAGCTTGAAGAAATAACAGAATCGCTAAGAGGAAGAAAAGGGCTAAAAAGCTGGCAAGGCAGCAGAGAGAGGAGGATTTTACATTTGGACTAAGGTGATTCTTGTCCCTTCAAGCTGCTTCCTGTAGAAAACATAATAGACAGAAACTAGATCATGGAAAATGATTTTAAATGCCGAGAACATTATGTTCTTATTTGTAGGCAGAGTTACCCCTCAACTGCAGTGCTGTTGCACCAAGTAGCTAACCAGAAGTCCTCACCGACGACTTTGTAAAGATCTTCACAGGTTTTTGCATTCATAATCTGCACATGTTAACACATAGCAAAAATCAATGACTTTGAAATATTTCCTATACAGGCATCAACAGGTATTTGAGGTCGCAACAAACTTCAAATTTCCTATAAGAGGTCCAAACAAACATAGCTTGACCACAAAATGTTAATAAGCATTTGCAGTATGACAGCAACCCAACATATTTGGATTTCAATAAACTTGGTACCTGTGATTGTTAGTTGTTACAAAAGGATAGAACCAAGCTTTAGAATAGAATAAAAGACTATTTATACAAAATCTTGTACAATGTTAATAGAATCACTTTTATTCTTCTTGCATGCAATGGAATTAAATCATCACAGTTCTGGGATAAGAAACACCAACAAAAATTGCACTTAACAGTTTCCTAAATCTTATGTTAGTTGCAAAAGAAATTCCAAAACAAAGAACAGTAAGACAAAGTCATCATATGCCTTTTCAATATTTTAGGATTCTACAGAACTGCTTCATGAAGTACATGTGGTGCAGTAAGAAACCCCTGCTTCACCTCCCTTTTGTATCCTTTTTTGTCTTTCTAATATAAAGCAACATTCTACTTTGATAAACAATCATTTTTGGACAGAACATTACAAACTAAAATTGCTGGGTCAGAGAGGATTATGGCAGGGTTCCAAGGAAGGAGAAAAACCTTTGCTGACCAACAAACTACAAATTACGGGGCAAAGGGAACCCCACAAAAAAACAAATCATGTGACAATAAAATAACTCACATCTTGCAGTTTCCCATCTTTGGATAGATCAATAACGTCATCAGCCTTATTGTGGACATACTGTTTTTCCTTCATGACAGTCTTTGCAACATCTAATGTTCTGCAGCGTTAAATAAAATCAGTGTACAAACAACCTTGTCCTCAATTGGAATTAAACTGGGTTTACCTTTCATAATTTGGGAAGTATCGAACAACTTTAGCTTGTCCAAGAATCATTGGTGTGTGGGACCCAAAGCCAGAATTAAATTCTTCACTGCATCACACAGACACCGCCAAATTCATGAAAAACAATAGCACTCATTGTCTAACGGTAAATTTTAAAAGTTCAAAAAGCAAGACAAGAAAACACAGCCAATTATGTTCATTTCTAGGGGCCAGAATTTTGGCAAACCAAGACAATGTTCTTTTAACTTTATGACAGTTCCAGAATCAGGCAGTGCTCAAATCAGGCTATGTTTATGCATCCATCCAGCCCCAAAACCAAGGAAAAATAATATAAATTATCACCGGCCTAGGCAAATGTTATCACACCTGTAGATAAGTTAATTGTCTATGGTTTAAATTAACACATGCAAGGTTTGATTTACGTTGGGCTGGGAAACATAATAATTTTGCATGCTCTAGGAAGGAAAATATCAAAGTTCACTCTAATATTATCTGCAAACTTAACCAGTGGATAGGTAATATAATATAAATTCAATTTGATGAAGTTTACTTAAACTTGTATTCACAGTTGAAAACACAGTTCATTCAAATATAGTTTGAATGGAATATTAAGAAAAACAAGAAGGGCAAACAACGCAAGAATAAGTATGATGGTTAAAAGGACAAAAACAGAGACATTTCTCTTAGGATACAATATCTCATCTCTCCAAACAACAATATAAAAATCAAGAATTAAAACAAGTGCTGAGATTTCCATAATGCTAAACAAGTTAATAAGAAGTTCATAGCAGACAAATTTCAGATAAAAACAATTAGATTTGTTGAAATTCATATAATCATTGTAGGATCTAATTAGAATAAAATCAAATTACTGGTTATGGTAATTTCACAATTAGCAATAATTTAGGAGATTGGCAATATCATTTTTTCATGATCCTAGGAAATAATTTAGGATATTGTGTCATGATCCTAGGAGTTGACTTCGGGATGTGGTCAACTATAAGATGTATTTATATGTCATCTACTTCACTATGTAAGATTATGACTCAGAAATAATAAAAAGAATTTTAAATTCCACAAGATTATATACCAAATATCAAGAAAATGACAAATTGGTATCACTGACACGCATAAATCATTTTTTTATACACTAACACATGAATATGGCATCACTACACATTCAAGTTATTTCTTGATGTGCTGACACAAGAAGATGAAGTACCTTAACTTGTTAACCCACACAACTGGATCACAAGGTTCAGAAATCTGTCTCCATTTGACAGCTAGAGAATAAACATCTTGCCATGACATCTTGGGACGATTGGATGATCTTTCTTCCATAACGCCATATGAAGATGTTTCCAAGGAACTGCTTGTGCTACAACCAGCACCGCCTCTATTCTGGCTGGCAATATTGATCCTGTCTCTCCTCCTGCCTTTCTTTCCGCTTTTTGATGAGCTTCTATTAGAATACTTCCATTCTGCTTGCAGAGCACGCCAAGCCTTTGAAACTTTCTGAGCAATTTCAATAGCAGCGAATCCAGCCATACGATGCTGACACAAAATATAAAATAGAAGATATTCATAATTACATATCACATTCAAACAGAGTATAAATAATTAAAATTGGATCCAAATATATAACTATGCATGTGTGCATAGCAATGTATTTGTTCTTATTGGTTACGTAAATCAGAAGCTCCCTCTTTCTTAAAAAATATAAAAACTTTTAAGACCATTACATTAATGCACTTTCAATCGCTTAGATTATTTTAGCTAGTCAGCATAAATGTATATTGGGAATAGCACATACTAGTTATGCTTCAGACATTCAAAGTGCACTATTCTAGTGACCCATCAATTATGTCATAATTGATGAACAATGGGGCCCTATATATGTGTCCATAGGTTATTGCTTATATCAAGATCAGCTAGATGTGTTGCTTCAGACTAGCAGGTAAAGACATGAGGTCAAAGTTTAAAATGAAGTTTAAAAAAACACCTGTCTACTCTAATATAAAGATATACAAATTTAATTAAAAGAGAGGTCTTCATATCGAATTTGTAACAGTTTTCTAAAATATTATTGAAAGACAACACAGTAAACTTCAACAAGACAAGAAGTCAAAAGCTCAAGGAAACATTTTCCTGGCTGAAGATAAGCAGTATCCCAGGAATTACTGGGTTATGTTATATACAAGAATAAAGTTTTATGCTGTCAATTTTTTTCCATCTCAAGCCCAACCAAATGTTAAGGAATGTTATGGTCCACCAAATGCATGTCAACTTTAGACATGATCGTATATCAATCATTCTCTAATGAAGGATCTCACAATTTATTAAAATGCAGACCTCATGATTTCACCTCAATTTATACAAATCTCACCTTAAACTATAAAAACTTACGTCCAGTTCACTAAGTGTACTTTTAATCTATGAAGTTGAACACTAAATCTGTGTTAGGTCTAACTGAGTTTTGGAAAATTTGACACAATGATAATTCTGTAAATAATGAAATAAAATAAGCCAGAGACAAAAGATAAAACTTTTATGTTCAGCAACAAAAAGCAGATTCTTTGAATATCATGGGATTCAACACACATCTCTTGGGCAAGTACGTGTGATGTCATTCAAAAAAGATTTCTAGTAATCGTCTTTCTCCCTTTCGATGTGTCATGTGCAAGAGTTGGGAGGAAAACTTGGATCATCTATTTCTTCATTGTCCAATGGTTGGCTTGTTATAGAACAAGTTGTTTTCTTTAGTTGGTTTGAAGTGGACTGCTCCTAAATCCTTACGTTCTTTCTTATTGTAAAAATTTAAAGTCTTAGGAGAAAAGAAAGCTAATATTCTTTGATATTGTGGAGTTTTCGCCATTTTATAGGTTATTTAGGAAAAAGAAAACAGAAAAATCTTTGATCAGTCGAAGAGGAGAAGAACTTTTCAAGGGATAAAACGCATTATTTGACTTTTATTTGGGCATCTTCTAGTGAAGAATTCAAAGATTTATCATTATTTCTGATTATGCTAGATTGGAAGGCTACTATTGTTTAATTGTTTATTCCAATCTTGCTTTAAGTTTTTATTTTTTGTTCATTTGTTTGTTGGTGGACTACTGATTCACAGTTGTATCTTATTTCATTTTATTAATAAAGTTTTCGTTTCCTATCAAAAAAAACAAAAAACACACATACACATCACATCAACTATCTATTCAGATTGCATGTAGACATCTAAGAATGTTCAAAGTAAAACAAGAACTAGTGAAACTCAATATATTTCTATAATGCTAAATCTTTTGTAACATTAAGTTTTGAAACGAAAAATAGTCTTTTACAAGAATTAAAAAAATCAAGAAGAAAGATTGAAGAGAATGTAGGAAAAATAATATCAAAGATAGTCTTAACACAAAAATATACATTCTAAAAGAAATCTCATGATAAATTACCTGACGCCTATTGGATAAGAAGCCAGGACAATCATATTGGATTTTGTTGCCTATCAAATCAGCAGCCACTAGGAGAGCAGTCTTCTGCTTTGTAACTGCAAAATCTTGTTTCCGAAGCTTTCCCTTTTTCAGAGAATCACACAAGGGAGGCTGTCTGTAAACCTTTTCACACACATTCTTGGGATGCAATCTTTTGCACCAGTATTCCTGAAAATTCCATACACAACAAGAAAAAAATATTTATAAAAGGAATGAATTGCAAAGCACGTTGCCTTTAATAGCATTTGCAACAGGACAGAATTGCTATTTAGAATTATCATTAATGTCAACAATATTGCACTCTGAAGCCATGAGAAAACTAGTAACCAACTCCCTGCCTGTTTATCTTCCTGGCTCTCACTTACATCCCAGGACCTCCTAGCAGCCAAAAGACTTTGGACCAAAGTAGTTTTTCAACAATCTTAGTGGATGTATTGAACGATCTAGAATAAGATAATTATTCATAAAAGACAGTGACTGCTGACGTGCTATGTTTTGATTGTTCATTTTTCACTTCTCAACTTTTTTTTTCTTGGGTGAGGTGTGGGGCCTGGGGGTTTTGTTGGGAAGACAACATGAAAATAAAAATGTTTCAATTGTTCTGACATATATGCACAGTTGTTTTAGAATGCAAATTTCTTTTCCTTGAGCAACTTTAAAATATCAAGAAGGTCAAAAATTGGTTGCAATAACATGGCCTAAATCTTAAGCAGGATCAGATAAAAACAACACCACTCATGTGCTAAGGACCAATAACCAAATTAAATACAAATGTCAGCAAATACTACCTTGAAAAGCGGATCAATATCTCCATCAATGTCAAACCAGCAAAACTCACTGTTGATTTTATAAGCTGTGTACAAAGCAATCTCTTTCTGCAGAAGAAGAAAAATGATTGTTTAGAAACCTAGAATCAAACCAGGGCCAGCACTGAGTTCAAGTAAGACCATAATCAAATTGTCAATTTGCAATATAAATAAATATTTTGACCATATATTTTTCTAGTATGCACATACACGCATACAAGAGCACTAAAATTCCATTCAATTTGTTTAGAAAGCATAACAACGTTCATGACTGCATAATAACAGACTCCAGAAGAGAAAAAGACCGGAAAGTAACCAAGTAAAAATCTCAACAGTGCTCACTGGGAAAAAAAAATATATCCAACAATTACTTTTGTCTATACATATTTCTACCAAAAAGTGATACTCTATCCACCTCAAAAGTTTAGCTAACCCAAATTTTGTAGTCATCACAGAACTTTTGTGCAACAAGAAAAGTAATGGGCAAGAGTTATTCAATTTTTTGTTTATACTCTTGCCCATAAATAAACTTCAAGTGCAAGGGGGAGAACAGAACACTAACTCAAATCAAAGTTAAAAAAGAAGGTAATAACAAATTATGCCAAATTTAACATGCAGTAGCATCAGTCTGATTTCTTTTAACATTAGTGCATTTGCTATTTGCTAAGTGGACCAAAATGTTGGAACAATGGGATTAATTGTGTTTAAGGATTCACTTGTAAAAGGTGTAATGTCTCTTTAAGTTGGTACAACATGCCACAGACAGATAAGAACATAAAATTTGAAACAACGTGTCACAGTATTGTTAGGAGGATAATAAGAACATGGGTCATTTATGCATTGCATAAGACTGCTACATAGCACTAGGGACCACTCAAAAGCCATGAGTTATCCAAAACAAAAGGCAGAGTGAAATATCCACATAGTCAAATGTATAAAGTATATATATATATTAGTAACAACATAAACTTATGGTTCAATAAAAGGATTGAGGTTACACCAATGAATAAATAATTTATGATGACAACAGAGTTGATGACAAGTACAGGGCATGAAAAATCCAAGACAATTGGTTCTAATTACTTCCTTAAAAGAAGATAATAATAAAATAAAATAATAAAGAGAAACGAAGCTGAGACACATCTATAGTAGATCAATATCTTCTATATTCAACCAAACCTGATAAAAGGCCAAGCATTGTAGCACAAATTTCTCCATTGAATCTAGTTCCAGATCCAGTGCAGCATCATAGTCCTTGACCTATGACCATCAGATCACTAGAAACTTAATACAAAAAAACACATGTGCAGCCTTCTAATTTGTACAAATTCAAGATTTTAATTAAAAAAAAAAAAAAAAATCTCTTCATTACCGCCTCCCCATATTCCCCAATGGCATGGTAGCATGAAGCTCTCAAGTATAAGCACTCAATGTTTGAGGGCTCGATACTTAACCCAGTGGATAAGTCCTTGATTGCCTTCCTGCAACAGTCAATTTTAGCAGCTAACAACAGATAGCCAACGCATTGCTGATGAGGAAACAATATTTATGCAAGCTAGTAGTATCATACTATCATCTATAGAGTGAATAGTTAATTTTGACTCCTTCAGCACCTAATGTAATGATGAAATGCAGACAGATCAATTTAATTGGGTATGTTCAGGTGTCATTAAAGAAACATAAAATAAGAAAAAGTAAGAATAAGGTATCTGTTGTGTTGGATGTAGCAGGTTATTACTAACCATAATGACTATTGAGGATGCGAATAAATAGGGATTTTGTTAAGAAAACATATATTGGAAAGAAATTTGAAATGTTTCCTTGTGGGGCTATGATATTAATGCTGTAACTTCTACAAATGGACTGCAATAACTTCCACAAATGTGAGGAGAGGAGAGGAAAAGAAATCCATGGAATTGAAGGAGCAACTGGCTGGTCAGAGAAGGGAGAGTAGAGTACAGAGGTGGGCTCCAAACAATAGTGGTGGTTGTGCTTACAGCGGTGGCAGAGGCATGGTACCATGACGATGAAGAAGATACCATCACAGTTTATACTTTATAGGTAAGCATCTACCTTAGGAAAAAAAAGGAGTATTGTCTAGTCCAGGAACGCCTCCATGTGTTGGACTTAATAACCAGGTTAGAGGAACATAAAACTGTTAGTCCAAATTAAGTAATCCAGTTGACTAATTTTACCAAACACCAGACAGTACTAGTACTGTCTGGTACACTTATCTGGTCCAATACAACGTAACAAACAAGGGCTAAATGTTTATTAAAATCAGACAAGATACTGTGTGCACTAAATTTTGTTACTCAGGATAAGACCATTTACAAAGAAAAGCTGTATGGCAAAATATGGCTTGACTAACACTCCACCAACTATTAAGGAAATGAGGCGATGCTATTAAGATCTATCAATCCAAATCTCATCAAGCTAATTAAATCCTTATTTCCAATTAACCATCATAAACAGCTTATTCAACCCATCATTGATTTCCAGTTGATGCTTCCCAATACATGCATTCAAATTTCATTTCCAAACTGTCATGCTAACCTACTACTAAATGTTTTAGCATTCTTGTAGCATTGCACAAATTTAGATACTTGAAAGATATTAAGATCAAATATGAGCATGAAATGATACATTAAAACCGCCAAAAAAAAAATTTCAAGAGATATGAACTAGTTGATAGAACTTACTTGTGCTCTCCCATCCCATGAAGCATTAGCCCACGCAAGTGATATGCTTTTGGGAACCTATTAGAAAAGCATCGACACTGTCAATTGTAACTCTCGCAAAATATCAGAAACATCAATACACAATTTGTTTATAACATTAGCAATGTGATCCATGTACAACACTACCTTTCATCAATATGCAGAACTTGTTGAAGGCATTCCAAAGCTTTTCTTGAATTTGCCAGATCTTGGTAGAACTGCCCAAGAGCCACAAATTCAGAAGAACAATATTTGAGATAGCTGCTTGATAGCGAATACTATCACACTAAACAAACAGTATGCATGTTTTATGGTGAAAAATAGGTTAGTGCTTCTTATAGAATGATAGAGATTCCAAGAATGTGCAATATTGCTTAAGATTTGACTTAACGACTATTTATCTCCTACCAGATATTGCTCATAAGTGTTTCTATTTCTCAGCAAATGAGTGTGATTCATGCCATGAAGACACTATTAACAAGGATTTGAACAACTGTTTCATCATTACCTGTGTAAGATGAGCCCATGCCTCAAGAAAATTCTGATCAAGTTGGATTGCTTTCAAATGTGCCTCCTCAGCCTTTTTATATTCACCAATCGAAGACAGTGCCAAACCCTATTAAAATCAATATTTAGCTAATTAGGGTTGAGAGAGAATGAATTTCCCTTTTTTTTAAATAATCTAGAACCCACCAACCCGCTTAGCAAACCCAAGTTCGAAAATGGACCCCCCGCCAAACCCTACAATCTTTTGGAAATAGGAAACTATAACCTTTGACCGTATAGGTACCCTTGAGGGTGTGAACCTTGGACTTGTAAAAGCAAATTACAGGTCTAACCAATTCTTATTAACCCCTCACGGGTAAAGAGAATGAATTAATTTAGATTACGGACAGAACAAAGTAATATTTGAGCACTAACCAAATAAGTATATGCGGACTTGTTATCCTTATCAAGCTTTACACATGTTGATAGGTCTTGCACAGCAGCATTGAAATCTTTAAACTTAAAATTAACAATTCCTGCAGTAATTACAATATATTAGTTGAAGTGTCTATGCAGAATGCATACAATACCAGTTCAAGCACAGCAGGACAACAAATTCCTTCTTTTTAGTATTACAATTTGTTTTCGCTGTTCGTACAGGTATATCATCCATTGTCTATTTTTTCTCTTTCTTTTTATAGGAAACGAAAACTTTATTTACAAATAAAGAAAAAGAGTACAAAAGTGAACCAATAGTCCACCAAAACAACAAACAAAACAAAAATTCAAGACAGAAAATATTCAATCAATGAACAACAGCCTTCTAGTCAAACATAATGAGAAATAAAGAATTATCTTTGAAATTTTCACAGGTAAATGCCCATAAACAATAGCCTTTCAGTCAAACATAATGAGAAATAAAGAATCATTTTTGAAATCTTCACAGGTAAATGCCCATAGAGAAGCCAAATAATAAGTTTTATCCGATAAAAAACTCTCCTCATCAACTTCATCAAAAAGTCTTTCGATTCTTTCTACCCAAAAAACCCATAAAATAGCAAAGACTACATTGGCCGGTGGTATGTGAGTGTTATTTTTATGTTAAGCTTGACTTGGCTCTCTTAGTCGTTCTTCATAACTGGTTATTTTGTTTCTATAATACAGGAGTTGAAACTAAGCGCTACTTCTGATATTAATATGTGTGAACTTTGATCCTAAGAAATTTTACAATACAAAGTTTGGACCATCATAGCGAATGTTTCCAATATAAAAACAATTACTTTTGGAAATTCTTTAGTTCACAAGAAAACAAACGATATAAAGAGGAAGAAAGGAACATAAAGTTTGAGATGCCAGAATGAGAAAGTTAACTGCAAGCATGAAAATAGTGAAAAGGCTGGTTCAAGCAGTTACCTCTTTCATGTAATATATCTGCTGAGTTTGGCTCAAACTCCAATGCCTTGGTCAAATCTTCAATGGCCTTGTATCAAGAAAGATACAAACTATTTGTGTTATGAAAGGTTAAAACAAGCACTAAAAAGATTCCATTTAATTCACGAAGGAAAATTTGAACATCTTAAGTAATAACGTTAAAAAATTTATTTAATGACTTCGTGAATGTTTCAAATTTGGACTTTTCTTGTCAAAAATTTAAGCAACTCCACAGAAAAGTTAATATAATTGCATAAAAACACAAAAATCAAGTGAATTTCAATAACACATTTTACAAGCAATGCTTTATCTAGCAGAATTCCAAAAAACCAAAACAAAAATCAACCCAACATTGGGAAAGAGAGTCAAAACAAATTTCTCTTTATTTTATGTGTACACTGATATTTAGTGGATAGGGTATCCAACTCTCACCTCAACAGATTCCCCTAGGGCGGCTCGGGCCTGCCCTCTACGCTTCCAAGCCTCACCAGCAGATGGGTTTGATTGAATAGCCTAGATATTATACAAAATATTGAGAACTAGATGCCAATATGCCCTTTATACCGATTGAACTTGATATTTGAGTACCTTTGTAAAATCAGCAATAGCAGATTCAAGTTCTCGTTGGAATGCATATGCTGTCCCTCTTCCTATTAGTGCCTCAGGATAAGTAGGATCCTCTTTCAGTATCTGTGTGATTAACATATCAAAGGAGAATATGTTCATATAACTGGGTAATGGCCAAAGGACACTGATGATGAGCCCTATTATTCCTCTCTATTTGCCTCCCAACACCAAGGAATAAAATGAACAGAATAATGAACCACAAGTCATAAAGACAAATTCCCACAACATATAAAACCATCAAGGCAACCCATAAAATATGATGTTTCACCTGGTCAAATATTGATATGGCGTAAGCATATTTCCCTTCGTTAACCTGCAAAACAACTAGATTGTAAATTTATAATGTCAAATGAAATAAATGGATTGAAATATTTAAAATACACTGCAAATGGTAATTATACCTGCCAACAAGATTATCACAAAAACAGAAACATACCTGAGCTATACCTCTTGATAGTCGAAAATCTACACTTATTGACTTGGTCTTTGAAATTCTATTAACAGAGAACCTTTTGCTTCTCTTGTCTTCATCACTTCTTTCACTTCGCTTATCTGTTTTACAACTCAACTTGCTGAGGTTTTCAGAATTATCACTTGAGTTGCTGCCAGTGATAGCTAATTTACTGCATGGTTCAGACGTAGAACTAAAATCTTTGAGCGATTCCTTGCCATATCTTGGTTTGTCTTGAATAAAATGAGTTCCTTTTAAAGGGCTATCATCTTTTTTATTCACTTTATCTTTATCATTGAAGCCATTACTTATGTCATTTTTGTTATCAGATTTCCTGCAGATATCAGTAACATCCCTCAATTCATTGTTTATATTTGATTCACCACTGAAATCCTCATGATTCGTTAAAGTTTCACCGGATTTTCCATTGACATGAATTCCTGATTCAGACACCAGCACAGATGACCCTGCGCTGGCTTTATCACTTACAACATTGCTCGTGTCAGAATTATCACTAGACTTGTTGCACATTTCAGATGTATCCCTTGGCTCACTGCTTGAGATAGAGATATCAGATCCGTTGTGATTTTCACAGGCTTTACTTGTTTTGCCATTTTCATATACCACAGATTCAGATGCAGATACAGATACAGATGACTTAGAATCAGCCTCATGGTTTTCAGGAACAATGCTCTCGTCTTGTTTTGCACCTGTCAGAAGCTCTTCAAGTTCTAGCAGTTGCTTCAGATCTGCAGACTGATTCAAAGCATGTTCATAACCTGTCTCCCAAACCAAAAGCGCATCCTCTTTCCTTCCTAATGCAAAAAGTGCACGACCTAGATAACAGAAAACGATGTATAAGTTCATGAGTAGTGCATAAACCCCAAATACTAACGTTAATTCATTTCAGATACAGAACAACAACCATTATTCTACAACTTCCAGAAAAGCAAATTGTACAACAAAGGGCACCCAAAAAAGGGAAAAACAAAAACATTATCCCTTCAGCATAACCATACTTTATTACATGCATATCATATAATCTATAGCACCTAAAGATTTCCTTCAGCAAAACGCGAACACAATTTCCTGGTTTCATCATGCAGCACACAATCATGAGCACATCTGATTCCGTCATCTTTCACTGTTTCAGCTCATTAACACTTACATCAGACACAACATATCTCCTACTAAATAAAACACCATATCTAAACCCTAATCACAAGGCAAATAAAGCCACACACATGTCCAGAAGACTACAATAAACGACAATTATCAATAATGTGATATCTATTGACTCAAACATCTTAGAATATTGAATAAATAAAATTGTAACAAATGAAGTAAAAAACAAGCAAAAACCATACTTGACAATAGCTTCAAAACTATCCACATCACAATTACAAGTCAAAATAAAAATAAAAAATAAATAAAAATCAGAGAATCGATGAGCTTAGCGAGAGTGATACCTTTGAGAATATAAGCTTGAAGAAGAGTAGGTTCAAGTTGAAGCGCCTTGTCGCAGTCTCTAATCACGTGCTTGTGTAGCTCCAGTTTACTATAACAAAAAGCACGATTGCTGCAAACAATACACAAAAGAGGGAATTGAATGCCGGAATCGGATATCGAAAAATGGAAAAAAAAGAATCGAATTAATTAATGTACGAACCAGATGTCCTGAATTGTGGATGACTGAGCGAGGAGCGAGTCGAGGACTCGGATTGCCTTGGACCAGTCTCGCGAGGAGCAGAGCCTGGCGAGCTCGACTCGCTCCGATATAGCAGAAGAAGGCATGGGGCGGCCTGTGCTGGTGATTTCGCGGATCGATTTTGTCAAAATCTCTGTTGTACTAGTCTGTACTGTGTTTTTTTATTGTTTTTTGTTTTTTGGGTTTCAACGGTTTTGGTAGGAGAGACTCGAGAGTAGGGTAAAATGGGAAATTTGCGAAACTAGTTGCAAAGCGAGAGCGAGGTCGAAACAACGGTAGAAGGGAAGAGATATGGAGGGTTACACGTGTGAATGAGGCTCACGTTCAACAAGATTGGATAAACTTTTGACCTTTTTGAGCTCCAATGCTACCATCGCATGTCACCGCCCAACCGGACCCGATCGACTTTTGATTTGCACCGCTCCTTACGTCAATGCCACGCACCGTTTTCCACTCTGCCGATGGAAAAGTTCCGAAGATCCATCAACTCAAATCATATTTTATAATGTAAAATTTAATTCATAGTAGTAGGTTATCGCAATATGTAATGTGTGTACAGTATACCACATATGACATAATATAAGTAACTTTTTTTTTTTTTAAATATCATTGACGGTGAGGATAACTTAATTCAATATATTATGACTACTATTAAACCAAATTGAATGGTAATCAAACGAAAACGCTTTCGGATAATGGAATCGGGGGAGGAAAGCTTGGTGTGCTCATGCATTATCTACTTCCATCATATCATGTAACCTCAAACCGCTTAGAGAATTAAAATATAAGACTCAAATTTCAACCGAACCCTACAACTTTAGAAAGCATTTTGCTAACCCCTTTTTAGGTATTCATTGGTTATTTATCGATGAGATGTAACGTAATTTTGCATATCACATGACAAATGTAAATGGTATTGGTGTATATTTAGAGTTGGCAATGGAGCCCAAATCCCCGTTACCGTTTGAGTGCAGATTTTGAAGATCTTTGGAGACTAAAGATAAGGATGGAAATTCATCCCTAAGTCCAAATAGGGATGGGGATGCTAGGGATAGAGAAAGCCACCCTATCCTCATTTCCTCAATTTAGAATATAAAAATATCTATATTTAATGATTAAATTTATTCTAATAATTTATCACATTTCACCCATTTATAATTTTATCATATGTAATAGTTTTATATTTTTTAAACTTTTCTCATGTGATATAATGTATATAAGAGGACTATAATTGTAATACAATGTTGTAGATTTCACATGTTAAAATATTGTGGATTTAATATGTTGAAATCTTAAATTTTTTTTACAAATTATGTTATATATATATATAATTTTTGGTCAAACAAGGTGAAATGGAAATGGAAAAAAAGAGAAAAATAGAGAAATGAAGGACGAGGATGGAAATGGGGAACCCGCCTCAAAAAACACCTATCCCTTTTTTCTCCATATGGGTATTTGAGTGGAGATGAGAGAAAAATAGAGGAATATGAGAGAGATTGGGGAACCCAACCCACCCCTACCTCATTTGCTCCAATAATATTGACATATGTAAGACGACTGTAATTGTAATGCAATATTATAAATTTTGTATATTGAAATACTATGAATTCAACTTATAAAGAGTTAAGGATTGGGGAACCCGATCCACTTCCGCCCCATTTGCCCATATTAACATTTCTATGTGTATACTATCATGTATACATCGATAGATTTTACAAAAACTAAAAAACTTATGTTAAATGATTAACATATATATATATATATTATGTTGAAGAGTTTAGCATTGTCATGCTCAATTTATTAGCGAAGCACGCTATCTCTTTCTTCTAAAACAAGAAAAGTATTTGGCGATATGTTTTTCTTCACAGATTGACCAGACACCATACAGCAGTTGTCATTATTTTCCGTACAGGACGTTATGTGCATTATGCGCTGGACTGGACAAAATAATGGGTAATTGACTGGTTTCTTGAGTAGCTTGCAGCTGCTGATTTACAGCGACGCTTCCCCGTATTGCCAGCAAAGTTGAGTGAGACATTATTTAACGAACAAAGAGAAACTAACAATGCTCTGTTTAAATACCTAGACACAACTATGGAAAAGGGCTATTTCAAATAATAATAATAAACTATGAAAAAAAGGCAAAACATCATTTGGTTAAATTGAGAAAAAGTGAAAATTGTCCCCAACAAAAATGTATTGACACTTTGTCAAAATAATTGATATATGTATATATTGACACTTTATGATGAAGATGCATTGTGGCATCGATTGTGTCACGTGATGTTTTATGTATTTATTACTTCAGGGGTTGTAGGTTAATATTTTAAAGAGAGAAATTATAAACCCAACTCACAGTCTAATTTATACTCATTTTTATGTACGTCACATGTTAGATATAATAACTCTTAAGCAATATTAAATTAATCAACTAATTGAGCTCGCAAGGATAAATTCTTGTAATAGTATTGTACTTGATTATTATACATGCATAGCAACATTATAATTAAGAGTTTCATGCAAAATATTAATATGGTTTGCAATTAAAAATGACGAATGTTTTGTTTGGGATGGTTTCTATTTATTTTATAATGAAAAAGTCAATAATGTCCTTATTTCAATAATAATTTTGTAAATTAGAAAAATTCAAATTTAAAATAAATTATTAGTTTATAAAATTATTGTTAAAGTTAGGGTATTATTGATTTTTCATTATGAAATAAGCTATCTCAAATACATCTGAAATTGGATGTTTATTATGATGAATGATAATACATTAAATTTTTTTATATGGTGGAATGACTTGCCTAATATATTAAAGTGAGAAGCATCGTTTAGTCCGATATCTCTTGTGATAAATCGAACATAACCTAAATGAGAACATTTGTAAAAATTATTGCCACGGAAAGAGTATTGTAAGTGATTATAAGTCGAAGAATTGAATATTGAAATGATCCTAGTTATATTCTTGATATATTCTCATGACATATCTCAATCGGGAGAGTATAGTGGATTGTATTAGTTGGATGAGTTGATTACTAGTGAGACATATATATGTATTTGTCGTCGATATTTGACAAAAGGGACCTGTACTCTTGTGGTCTCATTGAATTGAGATATAGTCATCCCCTTGACAGCTAATTGTGTGTTTACATGACCATGAATTTATGTGCACATCACATGAGAAACATTTAAATGATAAATTCGTTTTTTTCTTCTAACACTTAAAAAGGTATAATTTTTGAAACTAGCACGAAAAAAAGAGTTTTCTTTAACATTAGATTGTTTGTAAACAAAAAGTCGTTCGTTTATGATTTACACTTAGTTCGTGAAGTAAAGATGGTGTATGTGTACTTTTGTTCTTCCCATAAAACCCAAAATTCTAGCATTCTTAGAATGGAGATGGATGGATTGTATTTAAAAAATTAAAAATTAAAAAAATTAAAAAAATTGAAATAGTCTTTCTAGAAACATTTTTCAAGATTTTAGACTTCATTGCAAGGATTGTATTCACTATATTGAATTGAATATAATACTATTGTTTGTTTAATACAACATGAGATTAGATTGGATATGAATTTGACATAACTCAATTAAATTAGTTTTTATATTAAATAAAAAAATATTTTAATAAATCAAATTATTACAAATATATTTTAAAAATACTATAATTATTTTAATAAAAATAATTTTAATTATGTTTTAAAATAAAATAAAATATTTTTAAATCAAATGAAATTTTTAATATGTTTACTTTTTCAAAATTTAAAAAAAAAAAAAAAAAAACATAGTAATGGTGCAACCCACAAAATGTAGATTATATTGAAACCAGATTAGGAATTTGGGATTGGTTTGGGATTGGACATCTAATCCCAACATGTACCAAACAGTGGATTCACACACAAATTTGGTGTTTGTATCCAATCCTTTTTTCAATATAATGCTTCAACCTCACCATTAGGCCTTATTTGGTGTGTGAGATTGGATGAGATAGAATTAAAGGGAATTAAATTAGTACTATAATGTTTGGTGTAGTTAGGATTAGATTTAATTAATTTTGATTAATTAATTTAATTTAGAGCAAATTGATTTTTAAATAAAATATAATAAATTAATTTTTAAATATATTTAACATAAATAACAAATAAAACTAAGAAAATTTGTTAGTTCGATATTTTTGTAATTGGCTTATTTTATGTTAGAATACATTTTTATATGTATTATTAGTTTTTTAAGAATTGGATTTGGGAATTAGGATGGTATATAAAGCTCAATAATCAAGGAATCAAGACATGTGTAAGTTAGCAAAAGAGTCAAAGATGCAAACTTATGTTGAACAGGATTAGGGGTGGGTCTCAACAGGACGGGTCGACATGAATTCGCGAAAAATAAATGGGTATGAGTTGAAGTTAAACGAATTCGTGTCGTAATTGTGTCGACCCGCGTAACCCGTTTATTAAACGAATCGAATTAAGTTTACTTAAACGAATTTCAGGTTGACATGATTAAATTAGGGATAAAATTATAATATTAAAATATTATAGGGGTTAATGTGTAATTATGCATATATATATAAACATTAACCAAACCTTAAACCTATTCCATTAATTTCAAATTTTCGGCAGCCACTAACTTATTTTGCTCTCCCCTTCTCCCACACCCGACGATAGCTCTTCTCCCCTTCTCTCACACTCACACGGCCATACCACACCCGACGGCAGCTCTTCTCCTCTACCCGACAACAACTCTTCTCCCTTTCTCAACACTATCTTGCTTTTTCGGTAGTGAATCAAGATCTGGTGTTTCATGGGCTTCATTTTGTCTTCTAGAATCTATTTATCTTATCTCTCTTGTTTGTCTTCTTCTTCTTCAACTTCTTCTTTGTCTTCTACTTCTTATACGATTTCACCAACGTTGTTGAGTTTCTGGTATCGGTGGGTTCGACAGCAATAGTGAAGGAGGAGAAAGCGAAGTCTCTATTCTTATAAGGGTTTCTCTTATCGTCTTCGTTGAAGAAAGACCAAAGCCAAAGAGTGTTCCCCACTCTAACGTTACATGACTTCCTTTGTAGCTTGAACACGCCGCTGAAATGGTTGATGACTTCGCTGGTACTGGTCAACTGCTTCTATTTCAGCAAGAAGTTGTAAACATGGAAGCAAAAACATAAGTTGAAGAAGCGAAGAAACGAAATAGGGTTTGCTAGATTGCCTATGAGAAGTCGGTTTCACCTCAGTATAGAGAAACCCAGTTGGGAATGTTATGTATTTGATTTAATATGTTGGTTTTTATGTGTTGAATTAAATGGTTAGTTGCGAATTATTTATTTTATTTGTGTTTAAAATATTATTTAGATTAAACGAATTAAACGAGTTAAATGAATTAAACAGGTTAAATGAGTTAAACGGATTAAACGAATTAAACGAATTAACGGATTGACGGATTAATGGGTTTGGATCCTTTATAATTCTATTAATAAATGAATTAATTGTGTCGTATTATGTCATTCATTTATAAACAAATTCGTGTCAAATCCAAAAATATCAACCCGTTTCATAAACGAATTCGTGTCGAATTGATCGAATTTATAAACGAATCGAATCGAATACAGTTCAACTCGACACGTCAACTCGTTTTGCCACTCCTAAAGAAGATCAATCATGGTTTGATGTGCTCAATCAATTATTGACTTGCTTTAATGTCATAGTTATTGTCATCAATATTCTAGGATTGTGAACATGTAGTTTTATAAAATATAGATTTGTTTTCATAAAGTTTCATGTGAGTTTGCATGTTATTCATAAAGTTCAATTCCGAGGTCTTAAAAGATATGACATTTTTTGTCATGGTACAAATGTTTTTTGAAGATGGTTTCTTCATAATATATATATAAAAATATATATATGTATATAAAAATATATATATGTTATATTTATATATGTATGTATGCATATGTATATAGCTCTAAATGTTGGCTTATCATATAAAAAATCGTTAGTCAAACAAAAGTTGGACAAGGGAGATATGATCAATACTCTAATAGCAGGCTTGGACTACATCAGTGGGAGGACAGCTAAGGTTGCCACTCTAGCGGTGACCCCTCTCTACCATTGGGATAATCGCTCAAGCAGTGCTAACAGCCCTCATACTTAAAGTTTCATCCATTTATCCGTTTAGGCTCCAGTTTTGCATGTTTTTGCCTCCTGTTTTCTCTGAGACTTTTCATAAGACTAAAACTCATATAGGAAAGAATATAGATGTCCAAAATAAGTTAGATCATAACTTCGTTTAGGACTTTTCTAATTGATTTCCTTATTAAATATCAAGTCTTTCTTCTACTTAGAATAAGATCCAATAGGGGAAAGTTTTTTATTTTGTTTTCAACTTTCCTAATCTAATTTAAACTGACTTTGAATTGTAAGAGAATTCCCATATATGAATGGTTTAGTTGTTTTTAACTCTAAATCTCCATAATATAAATAGGTGTCTCTTTCTCTCAGTAAAAACTACAACTCTTATTCTTTATTGTTATATTCTTTGAGAACTTTGTGAGAATTTTTCTTTGTTACTTAAGCCTAGATCCTTTGTGTGAGTGATTGCATTGCATCTAGGTTTGTATAGAGTGTTTTGACAAAACATTCTATTTCTCTTGCATACATATTTTTGTGTGTGAATCAACCATAATTGGTGGTAATTTAAGGCCTTGCTTCTTAGAGGAAAGAAGTGGAGAGGATTCATTAAGTTTCACATGGTCAAGAATGTGGTATTAGAAGACGTAACGAATTTGGAACATAGACAAAGTTGTTGTCATTTTAAGTTCGAGAAGAGTAGAATTGAGGATTACTAATAGGTTAAAAAGCTTTACGTTTCTAGGACAAAGAATTGTTGCGAAAGAAAGTGGCTTTATTTATCATGTAAACCATGTAAAAATCATTGTGCACACTTTTCTCTCATCTCCTATTCTTTTATTTTTGTTTGATTTTTCTAGTGTACATATAAACAAGATACAAGCGGTATTTTTAATTAACCTAGTCACTCCCTCTCCTATCTTTAAGTTAGTTATTGTATTCGCCTAGACCTTTGCAAAATAAATTGGAATAAAAACTAAAATTTATTTCTTAGTTGATATCAAAATTATAAACTTCGTAAAACTATAGGAGGAGAATCAAAAAATTGTGAAGGTCAAAATAAGAAATTAATATTCAAAGAACTATAAAGATCAAAATAAGAATTAAAAGAAAATAGGGCAAAATTTTATTTTTATTGAAAACTGGTATCTCACACACAGAGATGCACACCCACGTGCAAGCGCGCGCACACACACACTATTGAAAAATTTGATTTAAATTCATATATAAATAATGTGTCATAAAACTTACAATACTCTATCATCTACCATACCATCTCATAATTTATAAGATCAATGACAAACAACATACTTGAATAGAGGGAGCAGGCTTAATTTTTTTAAATATATATATATAGGTAAAATATATTTGTAAATTGTTTCAAATTATTGTTTATTTATATTTTTTTAATTAAATTTTAAAACATTTTCAAACAGCGTCCCCTCTCCCCCATGACTTGGGTCTAACTTCACTCATGTATAAAGTGTTGAAAGCTCATATGACGCATTTAAATATAAATTTGGACAGAACTTTTAGATAGTCTAGCGTCCCTTATATATTACAAATTACACAGTCAAACTATTAGTTTTAGTGTTAATTACAGAAGGACACATTTCATTTATGTCATGAATGCCAAGTGTGCTTGAAGTTGGACGGTTGGAATCCACCGCATGTAGACTAGCGAGGAAATTGTTAAGGGCATTGACAATATTGTCTAGGATTAGACCCCAGAGAGTGTAGTAATACAATGTATTATTTGTATTGCACCCAAACCAACCATCTATTTATAGTGGAGGCTAGATGTTAGGTTCATGAGATCCTGAAGTGTGCTGTTATCATTTCTCCATCCTCCCATTTTAGTTAAATCAAGTTGCATCTTTACAAGTAAATTAGGATGGATTTACATTCTAGTTGGTGCAGCTTTCAATGTTTAGACAAAAAGAGTAAAAATAAACCCTCTTGAATTTAATGGCATGACTATTGAGGAGCATCGACTCAACCCAAGCCTGCGAGAGTGGTCCCTTGGGTCTGCCAACAATATTTTTTGAAGGTAGTGGTAGTCGGGGCTTGTCATTTACAAATTGCAACACTTTGATTTGTGAAGTTTGTCTTAAACTTTCATTAAAAGCCCGTAGGCTGAAGTCTTCTCCCAGTTGTTTGGGCTCTTCGGCCACCTGGTTTGGTTGCCTTCCCTGAGTTTGACTAGAATACTCCCTCCAAGATCCACAAATGATTGCGCGTCATGTTCACTAATGCGCCAGGAAAACAAGTTAAATCAATGTTTTAATGCTTGAATAGTTGATCATTTCATTCCATCTTTATATAAGTTTGTTTTTTTCTTTTCAAATATCATTTTCCGTGCAGCAATTAAAACCTCAGATATTATCAAAGTAAGCGAGCACCAATCCATACTGGGGCTGTGATTTATAAAAATTTGTTACATTTTGATTTTGACAATAAATTCAAATAATTATTTGTATTAACTAACAGTAGAGTTGTTTATATGGTGCATTAATGCCAATAAAAATTTCAATATTTCATTGCAGGCTTAATTTTTGAACCCCTACTTACCTGTTCTTATGCGCAAACAATAACACTACAAATTGTTTATGAAATCTACTAGTATACATGAACTTTATCCATATGAGGTAATAACAAGAAAAGTCTTTTTTTTTTTATAATTATTTTAAATTTCAATTCATAATTTTTTTTTTTTTTATGTAGCAGTCAATTTGAATCTTATAATCAATAACAAACGCATCAACTACAAAACTCTTATATAATAGCAGAACTCATTATTTATATAAAATTGTTTTGTAATGGGCTTACCTACACTCATGCTGAACTAGAAGTCTAGAACTCAAACAGTTCCCGAGACCGAGTTCTCCAAAATAATAATTTTTTATTTTTTTTGAAAAGACCAAAATAATTAATTGTTGATACCCTGCGTTTCATTGGAAATTATGTACACATAAGAGTATAATACGATAAAAGTTTATATATTATATATATTTATAATACAATAAAATTAAACAAATAATGTTTCCTTTAATGCACTTTATTATCGATTTAAAATATATCATGAAATTTTCTCTAAACTATTTAATCATTCCGTTTAATTCAAAAAGGGTTAAAAGGTTCAGGATACTTCTACATTTATTTTTTTTTTTTTGGTTTTATTGATTACGATAGTTCTGCATTTTTTGACTCTTTGCAAAACAATAAATAAAGAGAACTTCTTGTCTTTTCTATTTTCTACTGAACCCATTAAGCACAACGTTACACGAGTCATGTCGCGCGAAGTCCATTCATAACAACCAATATAATTCAATAATTCTGCACATGGTAGATGCAAAACACAATCAAAATTATAGTTAAACAGAATCTTACATCTGACCCACCTCTGATTCTCTGAATTATCAAGATTTCTTATATTTACTTAATTATTGTTATAATATAATGATATAAATTATTTTTTCTAAATACATAATTATTTTTAAGGATAATTCTAATTTTTTCTGTAGTTTGGCATAATAGTAAAAAAAAAACTCCAATGTTTTCAAAAATCGATAAGGATGCTCTTATTGATTCATAAAATGAATTTAAAAAAAAAAAATAACCCTGTGGCATGTAGAAATGATTAGAAAACCCTCTATCGTCAACTTGGATGTTAAAGATTAATATTTAATTGTTAAGTTGGTAGGGTAAAACCATCAATTCAATTTAAAATAAATAAATATTAATATATAATAAAAAAATTAATATTTTAAAAAAAATTTAAAAAAAAACGACCTTCACACTCTTCATTTCTATTATCGATTGTAGAGATCAACATTAAAATTTAATAAAAGTAAATTTAAAATATAATTAAAAAATAAAGAAAAATATTAATAATTTTTAAAAATTTTATTATGAGATCTCTACCATTTGGAGATCATTTTTAAAAACCAAAAAAATTAAGAAAAAAAAAAACAAAAACAAAAAAAACTTTTAAATGGATAGAGATCCAATCATCATCCACCCATCATCATCCCTAACAGTCTATAATCATCGATCCATTGGATCAAACCAGATCAAATCAAAGCCAGAATCATCCACCCAACTATCTCTCTTCTCTCTCTTTAAAAAATCAACCCATCATATTATCATCCACTTCTATTTTTCTCTCTCTTTTCCATCTCTCTCTACACCTCTTTCTCTCTCTTATCCCTTTTCTCTCTCTAAAAAACCAAACAAACCTGGGCGACCTAGGTTTGTTCAGCTTCGAATGACCCAAGTCAACCTAGGTTGGTTCGAAGATCATTTGTCTTCGAATGAACCCACCTGGGTTCATTTTCTTGGTTTTAAAACCCAGAAGATCTTCATCTTCATTTGGTTGAAGATGAAGATCAAAGATGAAGATCTTCAACCTGATGAAAATCTCTTCTTTTTTTTTTTTTTTCATTTTTGTATGGTTGCTGGGATAGAAATTGAAGAAGAGAAGAGATGCTTTATGGGTTTGAAAATAGGTCAAAAATGGAAGAAGAAGGGATGGTTTCTAAGTTTTTGGTTTTTGACTTGGTGATTGGTTTGAGTTTTTAGTTTTTGATTTGGTTTTTTTTTTGTTGTTGTGAAGATTTGGTTGATTGTTTTTTATTGTCAAGATTTGGGTGATTGGTTAGATTCCATATTGGTTTTTGGTTGATTGTTTGGGATGGTTTATGGGTTTCTGGTTGATTGTTTGGGATGGTTTCTGGGTTTCTAGGTTGATTGTTTTGGTTAATTGATTTTTTGGTTGATTGTTTGCCAAGATTTGGTTTTTGATTGTTTGGTTCTTTGTTGTTTTTTATTTTTTAAGATTAAAATCTAGATTGAATTTAGATTCTCAAAGAAGATCTGAATTGAACTCAGATCTTCAACTTTTTTTTTAATTTTTAATTATTTAAAATTAATTTCTACCATTCATTTTAGAGATGGACAATGGATATTAATTTATTTTATAATAAATTTTTTATTCTTTTTATTTTGATTTTTTGATTTTATTAATTTTAATAATTTTTGATATTATTATTAAAATATCTTGAGAGTAAATTGGTCATTTTGATATTTATTAATATTTTTTGGTCAAAACCACTAGAAAAGGGTATTTTAAATTTATAAAAAACGATAAGAGAGTAATTAGTAATTAGATCAAACAATATGAGAAAAGTAGAATTATTCCTTGCTTTTAAGTAGTCTATCTTGTTCGTTTTCCTTGTTTGAGCTCTATCTTTTACTTGTAAAATCTGTGTTTTATGTGTCATCTCTTAAGAGAGATAGTTTTGCAACTTTCCACTAATGTTAGTGGTGGGAATTCAAACCAAACTTATAATACTAATTTTGTGTAGGTAATTGTCTCCCATTATTGTGAACGTTATTGTTTTTTTATTATGAAAGTAAATATCTAAATTACACAAGTAATTGATTTTGATAGACCTCAACTAACTTACGACCCCTTATAGTAGAAGTTATTGTCTTGTTTATGGAATAGATATTCGAATTGCACAAATAGTGATTATTCTTGGTTAGTTTTATTGGATTCTAATCCGTATGTGCTTTCACAAGAATAAAAAAAAAAAAAAAAAGCATTCTAAAGTATTTACACCAATAAATATTATCAATTATAAATTAAGATTGCTAATTAGAAGAGAGAGAGAGAGAAAAAAAAAAAAAGAGTAACATTAACTTATATCCATTTATTTGAAAGACAAAAAGAAAATAAATAATTGACAATCATGGCAGCACTTAAAATAATACTCATTATTATTATATTTTGTGAATGTGTTGCAACTGAAACTGCAGTAACTTGAATTCGAACACTTGACATTGGTCCTTTTTACCACTGAGCGCATTAAGTGGTAATATCACGCAGGCGTCGTTTGTTTTCTTCTCTTTCAAAGTCCTATAAAAACTTTTTTTTATTTAAGTACTGAACTAGACTTAACATTTAAAATATTTAAATTTGTCTTTTTATTTAAGTTTCGTTAACTAAATATTATGCAGTTTGGCTATTATCATCAATACCTCATCTCAACTATTTGTTATTATTTATTTATTAACATATTTATTAGGAATAATCCCAAAAAATTCATTGTAGTTTGTAAAAATGTTCATTTTACTATTATAATTTTATTTTTATCCAAAATCTCCCATAATGTTACAAAATTAATAAAAAATAATCATTTTACCTTTTATATCTTCATTATTAATTTGTGAACATCAGAGATATTTTCGTCTGTTTATACGTCTCCAGAAGGTATTTTGAATATTTTATTAACAACGAGAGAGATTTTAGATAAAAATGAAATCATATGTGATAAAATAGATATTTTTGTAAACTACAATAAGTTTTTTGAAATTATTCCTATTTATTTTCATTTAAAGTGACTTATTGTTTAATATAAATAAAATAATATTTAATATTTCATTTAAAAAAATGAAGTTAAAAATAAAAATAAAAAGCAACGACGAGAAGGGCCTTTGGTTTGTCAAGAGAAGGCCAGTGACCTCCTTTGATAGTGACAATAAAGGCCCTTGGAGATTGGAGGAGGCCAGCCTACTCCCATTAAAAATGGTTTAATCAAGAGGAGGCTAGCCAACCTTCAATTGTCACAGGGAAGAAACAGCCTTCTTCAATTGTCACAAAGGAGGTGGTGATAGCGGTGGCACTACCTCCTGTTGGATTTTCAATTTAAATTAGGGTGAAGTTTTTTTTTTTTTATGTTAGTAGTGATATATTGAGTACCATCTATTATATGATTCTGAAGCGTAGTTTAGATATCTACTTTTAAAAGCGAAAGGGAGCAACCCACATAACGTAGGAAAGCAACCCACACTAGATGAGAAAAATTGTCCACAAAATAGGACTTTATTGGATTAAACTCACAACCTTAAAGCAAGGTTGTGGGAGGGTTATGCTTTTACCATCAAAGCAGGCCACCATTCCCAAATTAGGGTAAAGATTTTGATTCAATGAAATTAGAAATTTCAATATGAGTAGGGTATTTTGGTAGTAAGTTAATTATATGAGGATATTATAGTAATTTAATGTCAATTGGTATAATATGAGCTTTTTTTTTTTTTTTTTTGAATACCGGTAAAATATGAGTTAAAACTTACATGAAAGGTACAAAGGAAAAATTAACCTTTTAAATCAGATGTACTTTACGCTAAAATAAGAGGTAATTTGAAAAAACAAACAAATTTCATTTTTTTTTTCTAAAAAAAAAAAAAAGAAAAAGAAAAGGAAAAACAAAGAATTCTACCTTAAATAAAAGATCTTAAAAGTACCAAAGACAAACATTATTTAAAGTAAGACCTTTTTTATTTTTGAAATAACCCTTTGAATAAGATTTACTAATGCAAGAAACGACATCAAAATATAAACAAAAATACCAAATATTCTTTAACTAATTACATCAACAATACTAAATATTCTTAAATAATTTCGTAACAATTGAAATTGTTAACCGTGTGACAAATGATAAATCATTGTCAACGTGTATTACATTATTGGAACACAAAAGACCACCCCCTTGCCACGCTGTCATTTGAAGAGAGAATTAATCATCTCTAGCCCGCCCGCCATAGCTGACACGTATTCATTTCTTTTACTGTCGTTTGAAAGTGAACATGGCAAGTCAGTAACGGAGGCTTGGCTTTCAAACTCCCAAATAAAGTTGGGAGTTGCGGATAATTAACCAGAGGAATAAAGACAAAGACACAGCAAACGCGACCACATAAGACTCACACAAAGACAAATGACAACTACAACAAACTAACAAGTAACCGTTGGCACATTCACGAGTGATTAAACAAAACACAATATAGAAACAAACAGAAAGACAAAACAAAATAATCATGTCCGTCACTGCGCAATATTTTGACGAATGTGCCTGAGGAGGACCGGAATGACAATATCCGGGGAGCTGAGCTGGGGCAAGTGGCCATCGGATGACATGACTTCGACGATGGACTTACCGCCGAGGTGCTGGTGAAGATACTCGGAGACCACAACGGGCACTGCCAGGTCCTTCATGCTTTGAATTATGTGACAAGGAACCGTGACCAACTCCAGAATTTGTCTCATGTCACTTTGGAATATGATTCGAGCCACGCTGAGGGCTATGTCCGGTCTCATGTTGAAAAGGGTTCGGCTGAATTCTTGGACCGCCGCCGACTCCATGTCGCCGCCAACTGCCAGTGGCGCGAAACCTGAACACCAGGCCTTGTAATTTGACCTCATCGCTTCGAATAGCTGGTCCAGGTCCTCTTGCTCGAACCCCCCGTAGTAGTCCACATCATTCAAGTACCTATCACATCAAATACCCAAAATTGATCTAGTGAAGACAATATTTTTAAAGGGTAAAAAGGGAATTTGGAGGTTGGTAATTGTTTAATTACCTCGGGGAGCCGGAGACCATGACTATTTTGGTGAAGAGATCGGGGCGGGAGATGGAAGCCATGGCGCCGATCATGGCAGAAACGGAGTGGCCAACATAGATACATAACTCGATCCGCAATTCTTCAAGAATTGTAAGCAAATCGTAGGCGTACCCTTCAAGAGTAGCGTACCTGTTGAAATCGAAGTAGTCGGGATTGGTTGTGCCGGCGCCCATGTTGTCGTACATGACCACGCGATATTCGTCCACAAGATGAGGGACCAGGTGCTTCCATACAGACTGGTCGGTGCCGAAGCCGTGAGCCAGCAGGATTACTTGCTCGCCTGACCCCATTACTGTGACGTTGTGAGCTTCTTCTACGATCCCCATTTAAGCTTTTTTAAATTTTGTTTGTGTTTGAGAGTTCTGGAGACGAGACAGAGGTGTGAACCGTTAAGTTAGGACACATCCGTTTTTCTGCGAGCCTTTTAAACGGTGTTGACGAGAAAGGTTTCGGACCACTTGTACACGTAACGGGTCGTTATGTGATAAGACTTGTCCAGGGATTTTATTCAACGCAAAACCGTCTAGGTCAGTTATCCTGTGTCTGTTTGCAATTGGCTCCGGTTTTATGATGATATATTGATCTCATGCTATCATCTCACATATTCCCACGAGGAACTAATGCTTTGCCTGACAAATGTATGCGTGGGATACAACTTGCAAGTGGCTTTCCCATAGTGTGACATAATTTTTTTTTGGAGCCAGATGTCGCATAATTTTGTGGTATGAAAAAAGAAAAACTTTGGTAGAAAGTAAACAGTTGAGATTTACAAGATTCGAGATCCATAGCTGATACACTCACAACCACATCTTATGTTTGAGTAGAATGAGAGTAAAACTTTAACTTTTAACCTTTCAGATCAAGTTTAACAAACGGGATTAGATTAGATTATTTTCATAAAATTTGATTGAATTGAATAAATTAGCATTATGATATATTCGGTGTCATATGAAATTAGATAAAATTTATACTATTTCTTGTTTAGTTTATGTTGGGATTAAATTTACTAAATTAAAATTACTCTAAATTAAATTAAATTAGGTTAAAACTTTATTTAATATATGTTGGGATCTCAATCCAATCTATTGTTATTTATACCTATAAGGTTTTAGCCCAATCTCTTGAGATTTGTACTCTAGGGTTTTGATTTTTTTATCCTATGGGATGGATAATATCTTGAAGTTTGATTCTGAAAACTTAAATGTCTATTGGATTGCAAATCTTTTACCAACAAGACGAGTTGTTTTGGTGATAGAGGATTTGCACCTAAAAGATATTTAAAATCTTAAATTTAAATATGAAACACTATCTATCCTATGGGATAAAAGGACTAAAAGCCTACGGGTATAAATGGCGAGAGATTGGGTTGAGGTTCTAATAACAACATTTATTTTATAATTAATTTAAAAAATATTACATTTTAGAAATATTTAATAAATATATTAATTTAATTTTTAAAATAAATAATTGAATTTAATATTAACCTTTAAAAAAAAAAAAAAAAAAAGTAAAAAGTTAATCCCATGACTCTTGTCAAACATGAGTTTGGACTAAAAATCATCTAAACCTAGTTCAAAGTTATATAACAAACAAGTCTTTGGATCAGGAGAGGTATTTAACTACTCTTAATAAGGGTGATGTGTTATATCAAGTTAATATACTATGTCCATCCATTCGTCTTCACGGCCGCCTACAACTTCATTTTTTCATAGATCTATGTTTAAAAACGGTTGGCTCCAATAGTTGGGGGAAAAAATAAAATATGTTTCATAATATCTCAACCTTATTTGTTAAAAGAATATTTCTTTGTGGCTGACTATTACTTGATTCGTTGGTCCATTTAAAAGAAATAATAATAATGTAAAAATTAAATATAAGATATAGTGATAATTTTAATTTTGAATTTGATCGTTCTCAAACTCGTACAATGGAAGTAATTGATTTTTTTTTTCATATATTTAAAGAGAAAATATTTGGTAGCACCGTTACTATCACTAATTTTTATCAGTTCTATCATAATGCTGTGATTGATTCAATTGATTGTTTATCAAATTTGTTTTAGGTGATGTATCATTATACAACTAACATATTAATCCTTAATGTTGGTGTATATATATATTCAACAGAAAATAATTTTATTTAGTAAAAGAGGTGAGGCAAATTAATGTGAAATCTCTCGCATCCTTATTTTGAGAAAGTAAAAGTCCTTACATGGTTTCCATATGATTAGTTCCAAAGAAGGATGGTAACTGACGACGGATACAAGCTATGTTGGCTCCATTTGGGAGTGCGAAGATATTTTCTAAAATTGACCTATGAAATGAATATCACCATATTCAAATCAAACTTGAAGATTGGATGAACAACTGTGGTCAAGACATGAGAGGGTCCATGCGATAGGATAATAACTGTCTGAATGAACTATTTCTACAATCAAGTTACATACAACAGTGGTTTTTTTTTTTTTTTAATACAAGCATATATTACAAATATAAATAAAATAACTAGGATCTCCAGGTATATACAGTAAGGTGCGATCCAGAACAAACTTCTAGAAATTGGAAGAAGAAAGTTTCACACACAAATAAAAAATTATTTTAAACTTAACCCATATAAGTAAAAAGTATGACTCAAACTCGATTTCTTAAAAGAAAGACATAGACTATATTAACTTAATGCTAAACGGTGTTTCTCTATTTTCCATTATTGACCTATTCTCCTCTTCTTTATGCTAATTGTTACCTTTACAATCTTTCTTCTTCTTGTTTCTGTTTGTATTCAATTTGGTCCATGAGGGCCAGATACTCGTTAGATTAATATATTCAATGGATTTACACCGGTACTTATCATATTAGTAAAATAATTACTGAAGTCAAATATTAAATTATATTGTTGATGTTAATCCAATCAAACGTTTAAATCATAATATATATATATATGTATATAGTACATGTCAGCTACTAATTATTATGGCAAGTTGACAAGTGGACATAATTGTAGAAAATTCAAGTAGTGGCTATGTCAATTAATCCGATGTTAACTGACAGAAAATATAAAGTAAACAAATCATAAGAATTTAATAAATCAAATTACACGTCCTTTAGAAATAAATTACACATTTTTGTTTTAAATTAACACTAAGATCGGACTAGAGTCTAAGAGGTAGTTTGTTTTTTGCACTAACACTTAATGGTACTGAATTAGGCTAATTAAGTGATTTTTGTTTATTTTTTTAAGTGGTCAAACCACTTAAAACCACCCCAAACCACTGAAAATAAAAAGCTATATTTTTTTACTTTTCACTGAATATCAAATCATTTGATGGTTTTATAAATTTATTGTTCCAATTTTATCATTCCCAAAATAATAAATTTCCTAGTTTGTTATAGTTTTACATTATAAAAATTTCTTTTAATACTTCAACAAACATATTTCCAAATTTGACCTGATCTTACATTATACATATTCATTTTAATTATATTTCTTTCAATATTATTTTTATTTAAATATATAACAATAATAATTCAACTTAATACCATTTTATTTATTTTTATTTAATTTACTTTACTATAATAATTTATTTATGTATATATAATTTTTTTTAAAAAAATATTTTACTATAATAATTAATCATATTTTAATTATGAATAAAAATATTATTAATATATGCATAAAAGTGTTTTAGCTTTTGCTAAATAATTTATTATAATTGTTTGTATTATATTAAATAAAGTTACATAACAACTAATAGTAAAGGATATAAATGTCAAATTACTAGTTTTCAGATAATTTTAACTTTAAAAAACAAACAAGATTACTATACATTCAGATGTAAAAAAAAAAAAAAAAAAAAACATGTCATTTAGATTTCAGATTTCAGTCACTATTCAGTCTTTAGTCTTCAGCAGCACTATTCAGTCTTCAGACAAAAAAACAAACGACCCCTAAGGGTTTTATTTTGTTTTTCTGAAATATTGAAGAATAATCAATTACTATTGTTATGGTTTGTATTTTTTAACACATTCAAGATTTTTCTGTTTTGAATATTAATATGAAAAAATATATAAACACATAATTAAAAGTTTTTTTTTTTTTAAATGAACTATTCGAATCTAAGTCATTATGAAACTAAATAAAAAAAATTTTATTTGCAGGTTACATTTGTGTGGTGGTACCCATTAATTAACTTTTTTTAATTCTTTTTAAATTAGTGCAGTAATTCAAAACTAAGATATTATTCAATAATATAAGTACTTTTTACCATTAAATTATATTCAAAATGATAAAATAATTAATTATTATTATTCTGGTATGTATTTTATAACACATTCGAGATTTTTCTGTTTGAATATCAGTATGAAAATATATATGCAACCACTTAATTAAAAGTAGTTTTTTGAAATAAATTATTATCAGATTTAATGAAAGTTTTTTTATCTTCAGACCACAGTGGTGGTTACATTTAATTAAAAGTTCATGCATATATAATTTAATATTTTAAATACTTTAATAAACATTCAGCAAAAAGTTAGAGAATTATAATAAGATTTTGGCTTGAAAGGTTCACAATAATAAGCATCATTACTATAACAAATGAATATCACGAATGTGAAACTTTTTTTCATTTTTAGGACACGACTTTTGTTTTGTCTTTTTTGAAAATTAGTACTTCAGGATCAAACATATGGCATATTCCTCAAAGTTGGACAATGGCGTGACACCTGACGTTGCACCCTTGTCTCGGAGGCAGTTACCAGGGAACTTGCTTTTTAATGGCAGATCAGACGGCCGGGGATAAAGAGAGTTTTATTATGCATCCAATGTAGTGCAAGTATCATTTTTTATTTAT
This sequence comes from Nephelium lappaceum, assembly GCA_021234005.1. NCBI lineage: Eukaryota > Viridiplantae > Streptophyta > Magnoliopsida > Sapindales > Sapindaceae > Nephelium > Nephelium lappaceum. The sequence continues at coordinate 5,507,612 of CM038008.1, forward strand.
TTATTTTTTAAGTAATGCAAGTATGTTTTATTTAAATAATATATGGTATTTTTTTATATGAATGCTGATATTGTCAACCAAAAATTTTATTTCTAACCCAATTTGTAAGGATACCCACATCTAAAATATTATAAATCAGCTTTCACTTCACACCCAATTTAATGTCAATTATAGTCTTATGCGCTGCTTTTTTTTTTTTTTTTTTCCCGATAATAAGACTTTTTTTTGCTTGTCTTAATTTAAGTGATTATATATATATATTACTTATTTCTTAATTTAAATTAAAAAATATTTTATTTAAAATGTCAAAATTTCTTACTTATAATTTAATGAAAAAGATTTTTATTAATAAATAAACATTACTTTCCTAAATTAACCTCCTATTACTATATTATTATCAAAATATCTCTAACAAAAAAAGTCTCAAATTCTAATCAAATTCAAACCCTAACCCTAAAATCTAACTTCTTTAAGATCAACCGCTGCCAATTACTATTAAACAATTAGAGGAGCAAGCTAGTCTCATCACTGCGTTTAGCAGAGAAGGAGATCGACATCCTCCCATTTGAATGTGAAGGAGGTTGTCAACCTCCTCCATTCCTAACGATTGAGACCATCAACCTCTATCGACAGTGCAAGAGGAGGCCAACTCCTTTGTCACAATCGATGCAAGAGGAGGTTGTCACCAATAACAGTAGACGAAGAAGGAGGCTCCTCCTTCGTCAGGTTTAGTTTTTTTTTTTTAATTTAAAATATTATTTTTTATATAAAATAAAATAATTACAATATAAATTATTAAAAATAAAAATGAACATATCTTAAAATAACAATAATCTATTTAAAAATAATAGAAATTAATATTTATAAGACAAAGAGTATAATAGTAATAGTCCAATCACTTAATATTTAAGTTTAAAAATCCTAAATGAAATTACGAAAAAAAAAAAAAATCAATATCTTAATTGTAAAGTCTTATTAACCAACCACTTAAAATAAGGTCTTATAAGACTTAAAATAAAAAGCAGACACCACCTTGCATAAATATAGCTATTTAGTTATTAAAAGACCCATCTAATTACTACTACATCTAATTTAAGTTTGAAGAGCGGTAATTATAATTCAATCTTATATTTCAATATCACTTCGTAGTGATTTTGTTTCATAAGATTCTTCTCCTCATGGATGAAGATTGATTAAGTGATGTGATTATTATGTGAAATGTTTTTCTAATTTATATTGACAAAATTAGCTTTAAAGTTTAAATTACGCTGAATTACCAAGCCGTTTTTGGAGAAACTTAAACAACATAAAAAATGAAGGTGAGACACCTAAAAGTAACAATGAGAGAAAAGAAATTAAAGAGATAGCAGGGCCTGCAGGGCAGTTTTTCCGGTTCTTTGTCTTCACAATAACACGATCATTTTTTTGAAATTGATGGTTCAAATCAAATTAGGGTTCCATAGGCTAATGAGTATAGAATGCGGAGAGCAGTTTAAATTATTTTACTTTCATTGATTCGTCCTTCTTTGTCATCTTATATTTAATGATATATTTATAATAAAACTTGTAAATAAAATATGGGATTTCTGGGTTGCAATACCAGTACCCTTCCAGTATTTAAACTACATCATAAAATATTTATAAATTACTTAAAATATTTTAAATTTTAATAAAACTCTAGATTGAATACTTATGTAAATGACATAACTTGATTAGGAATTTAAAATATCTAACCAAGATGTTATCCAAAGCACCAGTCTACCTCAGGTCAAGATGTTATCCAAAGCACCAGTCTACCTCAGCTCAAGGCATGGCAGATAGGGAGGCCACGATAAACAGCATACTAACCGGACTACATTCATGCGTGTGATATGACAAGGTTAAACTGTTAAAGCCTTCATAAAAGCACGTCCAATTGAAAAGATACAGGAACCGCATGTAGGTGGAGGGTGGACCAGTGCTGATTATCTTTACTGTTTTCAAAATTATTTAAGATTGATTTGTCTTCTCTCTATGTATTTCCATCAAGTGTTTTGTTAATTTATTAATTGAATAAAGTTATGCACTAATAATAACTTTTAAATTGGTTATAAAGATGATTACTGAAAAATATCTAAAAATGATTATTGATGGGTAACTTTCTTTAATTACTAGATAGTCAAACTCTTCTATCAATATATTAGGTGTCATGAATAATCAATCAATTTTAATTTTTGAAAATAGAAAATGGTGAAAAATAAGTTTAGTTTCTTGTTTTCAAAAATTAGAAGGTGAAAGTTAAAAATGATTTTTTTTTCTATCATTTTTAAAAATCATTTTCATTTATACAGTAAAACTTAAAAAAATAAAAATCACTCATCTCTAACAACTATTTAAAAACAGCTTTTATTCAAATGCATTTTCAGTTTATACTATTTTTAAAAATAGTATCAAATAATTTTTTATCATTTTTCGTTTTCAAAATATATTTTAAAAAAATACTATCAAATATATTATTATTTTTGAAAATATAATTTTAAAAATAAATTTTTTATTTTTAAAATATAAAATATTATTTTAAAAATATATCCCAACACCATCTTTTTTTCTTTTTTTAATAAAAGGATTGCAACTGCATGATATCGTCCCTCCCAGTTTTGTCTCCTTATCCATGGACTTGCGTGGTGGAATGACTTTGCCCTGTTAGAATGGCAAAAAGTGGGGGCTAGATTGCCACTTCAGATATTTTTGTATTTTGAAAGGTTCCGTGTAGCTCAAACGAGGATCAAATTGACACGCGCGCGCGTGAATCCATAAAGGGCGGCTTAGACGCGCATTTGAGGGAATCCGAAAAGGGTGGCTCTTTTCTGTGTTTTTTTTTTTGGAAGTACCGAAAAGAGAAGATTTAAATATGCGTCGGTTGGATAGCATTAGTACACATGGAGACACGAACGTGAGCATCAAAATGGTCCTAGGCATCCACCGTCGTAAACTGGTAGGTTACCTGAATATGACATTGCCCGATTCCTTCAAGTGCATGTTTTTCATCTATGGATCGTGTTAATTTGTACCCTGAGGCCAAGGACACAGATTAAAAATATAAACCAATCAAAGCATGAAAAAGAAAATAAATAAGAAAATAAATGACTTCATTGGTTAGTTGTTCAAAAAGTTTCTTTTTTTTTTTTTTTTTAAATATCCCCCATCTATAGACTTAATTTCCATGGAATATGAAATAATATATGGGTTTGGCTATACTCTTGTTGAGGATTAACTTTCATGTTAGGATTTTTAATTTTTAAAACCATATAAAATTTAAATATTTTTGTTAACATTAATTTATTTTGTAGGGAATGCTTGGGTTTCATTTTGTTTAGAAGACTAATTCAAATCCCAAAATATATATTTCGAATATAATAATTAGTAGTCGTCTGAAAATGATATTAATTCGTATTCAAATTGTTTTCTTTTTCTCCATAATTTTTTAAAACAAAATCAGTTGACTTTATTCTTCATCAAATAAGAAAAAATAATAGATAGAGAGCAAAATTAAATTGATTAAGCATCAAATCATTAATAAGCTACAAGTTTTTCTTTTCTTTTAAAAATTGATATTGAATGCGTCAAAGATAAAAAATCTATCGAAATTTATAAAAAATCATCAATATTTGCATGATCTGGATGTATGTATGTATGTATGTATGTATATACTCATAATATGAAGAGACAAATGTTTCGATAACTAATGGAGAATACTATCAAAATAAAGTTTCTAAATGCACAATTTAGATATATGTTTTTACTAAGATTTTAGTCCAACTTTTGTGATTTTACAGGAAATTGCTCCTATGATAACTAAACAAAGATTTGTTTGGTGTACAGGATTAGATTGATTAAGAATAAACTATTTTAATGCGATTGAATTGAAAATGAGAGTGAAAGACATTAATCTTTGGACTATTCTCCCAAGCTTTGCGATGCTCATTGGAGAACTAAAATGAGGACATTAGATTGGATCTCCGATCCCATGTGCCTCACCAAACTTGAGATTGGACTACAAAACGGCACCAAGGTGTTACTAATAACCAATTAGTCGGAGATGCCATATTAGCAATTTAAATCTTCGATGTGATGTTTAATAATTGCAAGAAGAGTGGCCTAATTGTAGTGAAACTTCAATACTATTTTTATTCAATCCAAATATCCAATAAATGCAGTTTCATGCTTGAAAATAATAATTCATAGCTTTTCTCTCTCTCTCTTTTATTTTTTTTTTGAACTTTTGCAAAAATTGATACAGAGAAAATTAGAAGATTATTAAATATTATCGAAATCAATCATTATTTTTACAACCCAAATATCTACTCTTATAATTGAGATATATCTATTCCAATAATTAAATGAGAAAAGTTTCACATGTACATATAAAGAGATTTGAATCGTACCATTAAAATGATGTGGATATGCATAATCACATGAGCTAGGTAGTAATGTGTTATTTTCTCTAGTGTTTTTGATAGTCCAATCATACTGTAACAACATGTGTTAGCTTTATGTGTGAAAAAATAAAAAATAAAAATAACATATTTAGCTTTGTAATAATAGTAATACAACATTTTTGAATTCTATTAGTGCAATTAGTTGAGTAACTCCCTCTTCATTTGAGCTTGGGAATTCAATCTCTCCTAATGAATATTAGCATTAGTGTGGATAACCCTCTCTAATGTTGATTTATGAGAGTAATTTGTCTTGTGTTTCTAGAAGTAATTATCCGAACCGTTCAAGTAATGTGTGATTTCGATGGGTCCCAATAATTTTCATGGTGGGTGCCAGCAATTCTCTCACTAGTGAGGTGTAGCTTTAAAAAAAAATCACTATTTTAATATGTTCATACTAAATTAAATAGGCTTTTTTTTTTTTTTCTTAGAATAAATTAAATAGCATTTGAGTTGGCTCTATTTATGAGCTGGGTGATAATTTCTGTAACAACTCATGAATATGGTATGGACACCAAACACGTTCTAAGTTCTAGCCCCATTAATTAACTGGAATTCGTTTTGAAACTGCACAAACAGACAGCAATTTAACAAAATAATATTATCAGAATTTGATACGATTAGTTAACTAGGTCGGATTTGAATCCATAAATATTCGACAACGGAACAACAATTTGAAATCACTTTTTATCCCCGGTTCTTTACAAAAGTGTAAAACCAGACGCCAGAAAGCAGCCAGCGGCATCACACCTCCAGTAGACCACAAGGCTGTGGTCCTGTCACGACTCGCAAGAGTGGTCCATCTATATATATATATATATATTACTCTGGCCTCAAAATGCTAAACAACTCAAATTATGCCTTGAATCCGTGCTTCCATTTTTTTAATATTATTTTGGCCTGAAAACCAAAAATCAATCTCCTTAATGGCTAGACAAACCAGTCTCCTTGACAGCTCAAAAGTAGAAGAAATAATGAAGCAAATAACTTTCCCCCATAATCAAAATTTCGTATTTGCTTCCAGGTGATTGGTGAATGAAAACCAATTTGTCAAGAGGGAAGCAGATGATGAGAGATGTCACACTCCTTCCTGTCAATTTATGTTAAAACTTAGAATGGCAAAGAAACAAAAGTTGCTACCATGTCAAGTTGTTTGATAGAGAGATGCCCCTCCTTTGTTCCTGCATTGATTGATTTAGCCATCAGTGATTTACCTTACTGATGTTCCTAGGACAAGAGGATAAGGAACCATAAATAGCTACGCATAATTGATCTAATCTAATCTGATCAACTAAAATTGGCAGAAACCAAACCTACCTATTGTTTAAAATTTTAAGTTGTCTCATGAATCCAAATTCTTGTCCAAGTCGGATGTTTTTCAAATTACTTCTACTGAATCGGACTAAGTTTTTACAAAGTAACCAGAGATCACATAATCTCACGTAACAAACAGAGAAAAAAGTTATATACCTGATGAGGTTAGTCAATTCAAAATGCATTTGATCTCAATATGGTACGAAAAAGGCACCAGCGTTATTGAAAAATAAGACTTGAAAATGTAAGGTGTCCTGTACAACCACTGCCTAGAGTGATCATTATTACAAAATCCCATCTCATACTCTAAATGGGTGCAATCTATTTATATACTGTAATTATTATAACTATACACAAGGCACGAGATGACCCTGAGCCTAGAACGTTTACTCAATTGACAGCACGAAAAGAATCATCCACATTAAGCGAGAAGATATCGGCAGGGGTGCTGGTGAAGTCAACACCACAACGGTTTTTTAATCTACCATTTGAAGAACCCAGTCGATGATCTAGGTATATCACGACAACAGTTATATCGTCATGGAAATAGCGCCTTGTACCCTTTTCTATTCTTTTTAAGTCCTCGTATCTCGTTTCTCTTTTTCTTGCAGCCTCCTGCAGCGCAGCTCTCACCAGTCGCTTTGCTACTCCCTACCAAAACACATACATAAAATAAACAGTGTTAATTTCAAGTCACATGTGACATTACTTTGTCTTAAAACAGAAAATTGGAGAGAGATTGATTCATATTTAGCTGGGGCCTTACAACTCTAGGGCTCTTTAAGACAATTTCGACTGCTGCTTCATCACTTAATTGCTCCCAGAGGCCATCTGATGCAAAGATCAAGAACAAGTCATCAGGTGTCAACTTCCGGGTCAATATAGAGGGCTCTGCTGTCATTACTGGTCTTTTTAAAGGAATTGGAGATCCAAATTGCTGGAAGAGAGGATCTCTACTAAACTCAGGTTTCTTCAAATAGACATCTCCAATTGATCTTGATACCTGTTAAGTAATACAGCCAAGCGCTGTTAAGTAAGTATCGGGAAATTTGAAACCAAGAGACAAGCAGAAGCCATAATGAATGGAACAGAAGTAAAATGGTCCCTAAAGCTTATCTTGAACAGCAGTTTTCATGTGATTACTGGAAGTGTACCAGAATGGTCCAATTTAGCAACAAATGTTATGTTACAGCTCTAAATTACATAAGAAAGAAAAGATGCATGTCACAAGGATCGCATTTACATAATATTCATTGCATCTATGTTTTAACTACTGTCACATAACAAAGCTCTTTATTCCTCACAGAAATCTCAGTGGTCATTCTTTAATTCATTACATTGTCATATGTTCGCAGGAGCCAAGGACCTAAGAGGTAGACCACATCTGGTCCTCATGTGATCTCAAGAACAATATCAGAGGAGAAAGAGAAACCATTTGCCAATCTTAGAAACAAAAATATCACCAGGCAAAAGATTATAGAAACAAAGGCCTTCAAATATTTCTTAGTGCAATTTACAAGAATTGTTTTCATGATATAATATTCTTCTAAGTAAAACAGTAAAACAACCTATGGTTGCAAGGACTTAACGATACGAAATACAGTTCCTTTAGTCTGGAACAAAAGGTTTTATCGTTTTCCTTCTTTATACTTCTCAAATACAACCTCTTTTATACGTACACATGCTGGTTGCAAGAGGGAGTAAAACTCAATATGCACATGACATGTTGTGAGAACATAATAAAGTTGAAACAACTCAAAAGCAAGTAGATAATTAAAACCAAACGAATTACAGCTTGATCCAATGAGAAAAACGTATTTAATTAGAAAAGCAGAATCACAGTGTACAGAAATCACGAAAAATTGTGGTAAAATCTTGATACGCTACAATAAAACCTTCAACTCCTTAATGCTCATAACATCACACATCAAATGAGCTAGCATAAAAATCACATAGTATATCACAAAGTTTAGCTGTCATGTTCAATACAAGTTAAGCATGATCAAATTGAAGGCTTCATAAGAACATAGTGAACAAGTTAAAGTTAAATATACTAGGGATTAGCATCAGCATTAGCACAACAAAACTACAATTCATCACATAATGCAACTCTGAGAAGTTGACTACACTGTGCAGGGATCAATTACATTTGTCTTAATGGACTAAGCAGCTTCTTCATATTCATCTATGTGTATTTGCAACTAAAAACTAAACACACCATTTTAACATACAATGTACCAATCATTAAGGCCATTGACAAAATCAAAATGAAGCAGAAGCTAGCTACCTGAATTATACCCTTTATCCGCCAAACTCCTCGGGTATAAACAACAATGTGAGCATCATCAGGATGAAGTGCCTTAACCTCCTTCCTCACCTCCTCATCGCCAACATTGTGATCCACAGACAATCGTTCAGCTACCACCTGAACACTTTTTCGATTTTCAGACACTCTCCGACCCAACACAGCCCTTGAGTCACCAAGATTTGCCACATACAAGACTCCATTAGCAATTGCACCTACAAGGCAACATGAACCCACCGAAGCAATCTGTGGCCTAGCTGACCATGATTGCTTCACTAAATGTAAAAACTCCTCTTCTGTTGCATGAAATGCCATTTTTATTACTTCTGCGGATAGTCCACCTTGCTCTGTTGCAAACCCTGAAATCCAAAATTTAGTAAACAAAAAAGAAAAACACAGGTTCAATCTAATGTTTCGATTTATTTAAAAATGAAGTTGCTCTCTGATGGAAAAAAAATTAATAAAATTTGAGTTCTGTATTTTATATTGATTTGCTTAACCAAAGCACAATAATAATCATTAACATCAATTGAACATAATAACACTCACTGGAACTCATTCATTTGTTTTAAAAACTACAACAAGTTTGTAGTCTTGGCCTGACTTGAAACAATTTTGAATTGACACATTCCAGGTTTGTGAACAACAAAAACCAACAAACAAACCCAGTTTGCTTCTATATTACCACGTTTTCTAAGCCACCAAACAGATAATAACAAAATCAAAAGCAACAAAAAGTAAGTGCCAGAACTTACTGTGGAGAAAAGAGAAGAGGTGGTGGTTGATGAAGCGGGAAGCCTCTGGTCCACCGTGGCCATCATAGACACCAACATAAGTGGCAGAAGGGGACGTGAACACCTGTCCCTGGTCCTCCAACAAAGAATTTGCTTGCACCACTGCAATTGAATAGTCTCCTGTAGCATGTGGCTTCAAGTCCATGTCCCACAGCAACCCATCACCACCACCACCGCCATCTCCGCCACAACAACACCGCACCAGTGGCCTCATACATCTCTGCAACATCTTTATCTAATAACCACCCTCAATTACGCACCAGTTTTTTTCTTTTTTAAGGATGATTAAAGAAAAAGTTAAAAAAGTTTTCCAGTAAAGTTATTGTTTTGCGGGAGAAAAAATGTAATTGTTTTATAAATAGTAGAATTTAGAGCGTGCACCTCTCAAAAAATAAGAATTTAGAGTATGAACAGAGTCTAGTAAAGTGGAACAGAACAGGCTTGAGGTTCAAACTTCAAAGTAAACGCGGTTGAGTAAACGCGGTAGTAGGAAAAACTTACCCTGTGTCCTTTTCCATTTTTGTAAAACGTTCATTTTAGTACTTAGAGTTTTAAAAAATATCAAAATTTTAAAATATTTTTAGAAATAATTCTTTTCATCCCTAATTTTTTCAAAACTCTTCAGAAACGTTCAAACTGTCCTGTCAACGGATAATCAAACCAAACAAAAAAAATGAAAAAGAATCAATTATCCCTCATCACCTAAAATGACCGTTTTATTATTAATAAAATCAAAATATTACATGTCATTTGATCAATAAAAAATTGATATATGCACAATAATATGATTATTATTTTTTAAAAAATATGATTACTGTTTTTTTTTAAATTAAACAATAATTTTAAAAAAAAAAATCATTCAAAAAACAAATTTCAACCTAGATATATATATTTTTTAAAAAATTAAACCTTACCAACAATTTAAAAACAATAAAAATTTAAGCAAAACATTTCAAAAAAAAAAAAAGCAAAAATTTAAAGAACAACACCAATGAAATCTCAACTTGCATTGCCTCTTTAAAAAAAAAAACTTGCATCGCCGTTTTTCTCTCTCACTCCTCCACCTCTTTCCCTCTCTTGCTATCTCCTTCATTTTTTTTTTAATTGATGTTGTGGTCTAGGTTCAATCAAACCCAAAATCAGCTCTAGTTCTGGGTTGATAGAACCCAAAGCCAGTTCTGGTTTTGGGTTCGATGAAATCTATAACCAAAGAGGTTTTGGGTTCTATTGAACCTAAAACCAGAGGTTTCAGGTTCATTCCAGTTGTTTACCGCTCTTTTCTCGCTGGAAATTAAGTTTTATGGGTTTTCTATCGTCGTTATTGGAAGGTTAGTGGGTTTGTAGGAGGATTCATGATGGGTTTTTTGGGTTTTCTTTTTCGAAACTTTTCTCTCCTTCTCCCTTGATTTTTTTTTTCTTTTATTTTGGATCGATGATTAATGATGTTGGTTTGATGATTGATGATGGTTTGGGAAATTGATGATGGTTTTCATGGGAGATTGATATTGGTCTGGAAATCTAGGCTTCCAGTGGTCTAAGTTTTTAGTAGAAATCTAGTTCTCCATTAGAACGAAAACCTAGAAATAATGGAAACCTATATTTCTGAGTTTCGATTCGAATGAAAACCCAAAAGCTAGAAACCCAGTTCTAGTTACCGATGAAGCCTGTTTTTATTTTTTATTTTTTTGATAAATCGTTTTGATGTTGTTGTTTTTAATATTGTTGATGATGATGTTGTTGTTATGAGAGATAATAATGTTGATGATGTTGTGACATCATTAATGATGTTAAAGACTATGAGAGATGATGTTGATGAACTAGGTTATTGATGATGTTGATAAACGCAGTTGTTAAGGTTGAAAATGGTGGAGATCCACTAGATTGGATCTTCACTTTTTTTATTTTCAATTTTGTTTATAAAATTAATTTTAAGTATATAATAAATTATTTAAATTAATTTTGATTTTGATTTTTTTTATATGTTTAAAATTCTAGAAGTCCATGTGTCATAATCTTAGTTTCTATATAAAAATACCATCTTACCCTTCCAGCCTAAATAATCTGTCACCATTAATCGTCAATTAACTTATAGTTTGGACTTTTTTAAAGAGTTTTGAAAAAATTATGAATGAAAAGACTTATTTACAAAAAAACTTTAAAATTTTTATATTTTTTAAAATTATAAGGACTAAAATGAAGTTTTTTCTTTTTCTTTTTAAGAGCTTCATTTGTACAAATCAAACCTTATCACTGCGATTTCTAGGTATGATATTTGACTTATTTCATTACTCTTGACTTCGTTTTACCCTGCAGTCAATCCTACATTTTGAGACTTTTAATTAATATTTTTTTGTTTTTTTGTTTTTAATGATTGATACTTAACCAGTAAGTAATTGAAACCAGTAGAAATATGATTATGAGATGTAACTCGAGGAATATCTTTCAAAATGGGAAGAGAGCAATCAACACTAGGAGTGGGAGATGCAACCCACATACATAGGATAGAAGCCCACATATTGTGAAGGGTGGGGTGTCAAAACCACAATCTCAAGAGAGAAAGTAAGGGCAACGCTTTTATTACTACGTTGTTGCCCCTTTGACATTTTCTTTTTTTTTTTAGTGATGGTCTCGTTTCTTCTAAATAGTTACTTTTGTTTTAGACAAAAAATTGATGAATTCAGATGCAGCCTTGCGTACAGGTTGTAATGTGCTAGGTTGGGGGCTGTTATTAGAGGCTACGAGGGTTTGTGGTGGTTGTAGTTGCAAACTTGCAAGGCCTTGGGTAGCTTTTCTTTGTCCGGAGATTGGGGAGCTGATAGCAGTTAAAGAAGGATTAAATACGACTCAATCACTAAATCTCCAAGTCAAAGAGATTGAAGGTGGATGCTACGAATGTAGCTTCCTAAATCAATTCAAGTAATATTTATCATGGTAAAACTAGAATCTTTGTAGAAGATATTAAAGCCCTTTGTAATGAAGTAGGTGTTAGTAAATGTCAGGTCATTTCTTGGAATGGGAATTGTTTGACACATATTCTTATTTATTTGGTTTTGTCTGTGTTAGAGGTCCTAATTGGCATGATGTTCATGTATCTTGGATCTTCCTATTTGCTATTGGTTTATAAAAGTGTATTTATTTAAAAAAAAGATGATTAACTTTCATCATCATATAAACAAAATTTTTTCTTAAAATTTAATTCCAATTAGATCAAGGATTCGTTTAAATTATCTGTATTAAATAAAATTTTTGTGTTTTGTGGTATTGATATTTTTATTAATATAAATATAAGAAATTTATTAATTGTTACTATTTACATAAGTACAACTGTACAAGAGAGGGTTCATTCTCCGAAAGTTTTAGGGGTTTTTTTTTTTTAATTTTTATTTTTATTTTGCCCTTATTTTAATTTTAGCTACACCATGAAACTTTCAATTTTATACTTCAACCATTTATTTCATTTTTAAAAATACTTCCACAAGAATAGTCTTCTATAAATTTACTTTAGTTTAAATTAATATTATATCTTATTAACATCATACTTTAAGTTTTATTTACTTGGTTTTTTGTCTTTTTTTTCTTAAAATCTGTAATTGTTTTGATCTTGGCTAAACTTTTTCTCTTTTACAAATATTTGTTCCTTTTTCCCATTCTTTTGTTTATTTCATGATAAAATCGTGTCATATTTTTGACCTATTGTTTCTTTCAATAGCATATGCTTTTGATTAAAGATGAAGGTTGATGTGATGATTGGATTGAAGATGTAGACTGATGTTGTGTGTGATTGGATTGTCAATTCATTTTATTTTAAGATTTAGTTTTAATTTTTGTTTCGCTAATTTTTAACAAATCGTAATTTTAAATTTTATTGAGAAAAAGACGGTCATTATATGTGTTATAATAAAATGAGGGGTAAAAGAGTTTTTTTTTTTTTCTATTTTCTATTAGGTTTAACTGTCAGTTGACTAATATAAATGACTAATTTGATATTTTTTCGAAAAGTTAGGGAATAATTTGATCATTTTTCGAAATATAATTGAAAAAAAAAAATTTTGACAATTTTCCAAAACTTAGAGATCATAATTATTTTTATCCTCTAATTTATGAATTAAACTAGATTGATGTGAGGTCATACCATCCACAAAATCAGGAAAGGAAACGTTGATGAATAGAGTTTGCTGACTTACTTTAAAGTTGCCTTATGGACCGGGCAATTCTCCAATTCCAATTCCCTTTCTCATACCAACTAACAATATGCTAAACATCACTTCCACTTCTCTCAGTTTCTTAGATGGAAGTCAATATAGGTATGTTCATTAACAGACAGGCTAGATTAATTTTGTTTGGAACTTGAAGCAAGACGTTAAGTTGAAAATTGTTCAATTGGAAAATTTGGAAGTCATCATGGAGAGCATCTTCTGTTTTTGAAAGTTCATTTTCACTTCACATCGTCTTCACAAGACTAGGTGCACACATTATGTGCGTGTCTGATCCCACCATCTCCATTTTATAGGTAAATTCGATATATCAGACCAGGTTTCTTGCAGCTTTTAAAGCATTGCCTCAAGCCTCCATTAGCTATATTCTATAGAAGACACTGAAAGGCCAGATGTGATTGATCTTGATATCACTTACATTTCTTTGTTTTTGAGTTGCCACATATTCAAATTTATGTTTTTCTTTCTTTTTTTTTGAAATATTCAAATTTATGTTATTGGTTGACTAAATAAGTGTACTTTAAATGACACATTAATTGTGATAGTAATTGTTCGAAATTGACGTGACCAATTTCACTATAGCTTCAATTTCTGTGTTTAATGAAAATTTCTCTTTTTGTGAAAAAATAATAATTTACAATGGTACGAAAAACTTGATGAACAAATCAAGATCTGAAATAGAACAACATTTTACATATCAAGTTGCTTGAGAAAAAAAAAAAAATTACGCAACTTTTTTGAAAATAATAACCATCATAATATTTCTCTAACTTTTTTTTTTTGAAAGAGATATTTCTCTAACTCAAACATGTTTAACTTTATAGAGTTTTGGAACAATACCTTGTCATTTATATATGAAAGTCAATTAAAAATCATAAAACTTCAAAGTTTTGGAACGATAGCTTGTTATTTATCCATGAAAATAATTGATAATCATAAAAATAAACATATTGATATTGCTAGTTTAAAGGATGATTACTTGCCTTTGGTATAAAGTCAGGGTCTACCTATGTGGTTGTAATGGTAAAAATCAGCCTCATGGAGACTCAAACAACTGATAGGTGGAAAAACCCAATATCACAACTTAAGGGCTAAGCTCATAGTTAATCCAACCCAATTAAGCCTAGAATCTCAGAAGCCCCTTAAACAACTCATCTGACATTAATGAAGGTTAACCAACTTGAACGCAAGATTTGCTTATGAAGTCTAAAGGTGTAGATCATGATAACGGATCCCTACCCTTGATCTCAACTAATGTTGCACCTCTACAATGACTTTCTCTTCACTTATAAAAGACCGGCGACCAAAAAGGCTAGGAGATCTTTTTTCTCCATATCATTACTATACCAAAATCTCTTTAGAAACTTAGCCAACATCACTAACCACCAGTCACATGATAGTTACTCTTGTCCTATTCAAATCTCAGCAGCCTTTCTCACTCATCGTATGCCATCATGGTAACTACTAGTCGTATGCCTTTTTTTTTACCTTATTTTATCTTCAAATGTCTATGTTTCAAATTTAAGTGTTGGAGTGTCTTTAATCAGTACCATCCAGTGTCAAAATAACCTATCTTCATCAACTTTTTACAAATTATTAGGTCCCAAAAAACTGATCATAGAGTCGAACCTTCACGTCAACAACTGTAGGAAACCACCCACTGGAGTGGTTATGCCATATACTTGAATCCAATTCGTTATTTTGCTCGAGTAGAAGAATTTACAATTCCAAACACAATCTTTTTAAAACATCGTTGTAATTAAAATTATTATATTATTATTTCTAGTTGAAAATAGCATTGGTTATTACATTATGGAAAGCCGATCATGGAGTTGAAACCTCCACATCCACAACTGTAAGAAGCCACCCACTACAGTCTTTATTCGCAAACAATAGTTTATAGACAATAATTGTGTTAAAACAAATCCATTGTTTAAGAACTATTATCTATATTTGCAAATAATAGTTTATAGACAATAATAGTGTTAAAACAAATCCCATTTTGAAAATTCCGTACTAATTTTAAAACTCATAAATTTTAATGCCATTAAAAAAAGGAGCTCAATAGGGTAGTCAGTAGAACATACCACTAGGTCATTTTGAAACATTTGCACTAGTTTCGAAACTCACTAATGTTTAGTAACGTAGAAAAAAGAGCTTAAGAGGGAAGGTCCGGCTAACATTACCCTTACGTCAACCTCTTCTTATCACTTACACTTATATTTAACTATATTTCAATTCAATGAGCGGATTTTTTTTTTTTTTTTTTAAATATAACAACTTGAATCTGGAGCGCTGTCAAATTGAATAAGTGATGTCTGTTATTAAGCCACATCGGATGGTAATCACTCAACATGCTAGATTATAGGTAGAGTTAGCGTCATATAATCCTACGTTGAATTGAACTTCAGATTAATAATGCAGGGTATTGATATCGTCCAATGGACCAACACGTTTAATTTTTTGAGTTGGTTAAAAGTGTTCCATGGGTACCTAATTTTCAAGAGAAGAACTACCATACCTTGCATTCCAATGCACCCTAGTTTTTTGCAGTCGTCCAATGCCATTGGTTCTGCAAGATGTGGGCGTACTTAACATGTGTTAAAGTGGATTTACACAACACTCGGTGCTGTTTTAAATTTTTGTAAGTTGCAACCCAAATTGAGGCCCATCCACGCTTCTTGGAGTGGGCTTTCTTATTTTGCCAGCCAGCTCGAGCCTTGAATACCAAAGAGCGTGTCATTTATAATTTTACATATAAAATTTGTAAGACCTATGAATATATTGTAGTCATTTTCTTTTTAATTTTGGCAATTTTGGGGTTGTACATTCAGCAGTTCTTTTCTTTGTTGCTTTTAATTTGGGTAGTCAAAACGGTTATGTTTTCTGTCAATCTGTGTTCCTGACTTCTTGGTCGAGACAGGTGAAATGTTTCTCGTGCGCGCAGATTGAGCAGTAATAGCAGTCTTTGACCAAGGATCGAATTGTTTCTTGTGTTTAAATTTTATTAAGGATTTAACAATTAAAAATTATTTAAAAATATAATAATTTCTATTTTTTTATTTTATTTTTCTCTCTTTGCAAAGATCAGCATCGTCGCCTTTTTTTCTTTTGAGATTTTAATTAATAATAAATAAAATACATCACAAAAAAAAAATGAAATTTATTATTTTTCTTACTATTGTCATTAATATTATTTTATCGAAACATGATATATGGGATAAATTAAGGTTGGGCAAAATTATAATATATCCATTTAAGAGAAACATAACGTTTTGATTTAGATTGATTAAAGCTAATTAAAAATAATAAATTTATATATTTTGTTTTTATATTTGAATTTTCTAATATATGATTGATACTAACTTAGCGTTTGTTCAAATGAATTTAAAGATAAAATAAATATTTTACTTTTTGAGATGAGGGCAGAGTATGAAATTGTAGTTATATATGGTGGGCATAAAAATAATTACACACCATAATCATAATCATAATAATAAAGATCTTTTCTCTTTAAAAAAATAATAATAATAATAAAAGAAATCTCAAACAATCCATTCAAATAATGGGTAGTTGGATAGCAAATGTGTAACTAACATATATATGATAGCTACAGCTGACTGGCTACCGCATTATATTGAAATGAACTTCTGATGGAGTAATACCTTGTTTCTCAGCAATTATTTCAATATTTTTACAAGACTAATGTGACAATTAAGTTAACACTATCAATCACTTGTCAAGTTATCATTTTTGTTGACAAATCAATAGACATGTAGGATTTGACAACCCCAACTCAGCTACTGTGTCAATTACAATGACAACACCATATACTAGTTAAGAAGTGCATCATTATTGTATTTTAGTATTTGCATAGCACTAACTTTATTGAAATAAATAAACTAACAAAAATGCATCCACGAAAATGTAATACTTCTATCGAACTTATGGAATGTAAAGAAAGTAGAAATACTTCAAAATTTTTGTGGCTAATATAAGAGTTTCTTTTTCTATAGACTGCTGCTCATGGATTGGAGGGTTTAATTGAACCTGTTCAATTTCATGCATCATTATATCGTGTTATTGTTTATTTGTATGGGTCAAAAACCTACTAGGAATCCTATAAACGAGGACACACGTCTAGAGATTAGTTAACGTAAAAGAGATCAAGGGGAAATAATTAATTATTGTTGGATTCTAATTGTTAAACAAACAATGCATGGAGACAGAAATACCATTTCAATTTACACACGCATCTTTCAAATACTCAAAATCATTAAAAGAAAAGAAAATGGATAACTCATCCGCCTCTTTCTTTTTTCTCAATGTGTGGTTTCTTTAACATTTTTTAAACTTGTCTCTCATATGTCATTGTGATTCGTGTGCTTTAGTGACAGTCACGAATTGCCGTTTTCACCTCCACATAAAAGCATCAAAATTCACACTTTAATCATGACAACCACCTCCACCAGGCACCAATACCGCCCTCCTTCCTTCATCTCCATCATTTCCACTTGCCACGGCTGCTTTGCTCAATCATTATTCTATACTGCAATTACGTCTATTTCAAAAGGGTAGTTTCAAATTAGATAATAGCTTCTACTAAAGTCCATTAAACAGGTTTTTAGCCACTCTCTTGTACATCTTTTATATAAAATCACATTACTTTTATGTTGTGTTTACTTGATAAATTATAAAATAAGAATTAAAAATAAAAATGATTGATGACGTTTACTTGATCTAAAATCATTTCATAATAAGAATGAAATATGAGACTTGTATGAATTTAAAATTGTAGAATAAAAATCTTATTGGATCCATTCCATCTGTCTTGTTTGGAAATCCCACTTTCATTCTTTTTTTGAATTAAAAATATTTTTTTACCCATTATTAAAAATAATTTTTTAAAAAGATTAGTAATGATTTATTAATTTAAAGTTCATGCATAATTTGAAATCAAATTATAATTTCTTTTTTCATTGTTTTTAAACAAAAATTTCATAATATTATATTCTTTATCAAAAAAGAATACGATGATTATTTTTGTTTTTCATATATATATATATATATAAATATCTACTGTTATATGGATACAAGGAGCATAACAATTGTGGCTTAGTGCTAAACTAATTTCTACAAATATTGTATCTCTACTATTATAGGACCATAACAATTGTGGTTTAATGTTCCTCTACTAGGAACAACTCATGACCAAATATTTTTTATTCGAACATTCACCATATCACATAAATGATTCGAAACGGTGTGTAGAAAAGCACATTTTAGAATTGTCATAAAGAATAGATTTGAATGAAAAGCAAAATTTGTACACATAATAAACTACACCTTTGCTCTCCACTCCTAATTAACACATAATTAGTTAAGTGATAACAGATCTCAGAGTCCGTCTGGATAACAGAGCCCCTCCACAGTCCACTCCAACAAAAAGAAACAAAAAAAAAAGAGATAAAAATGATGAAAAGTCTAAAAAAGAAGCATGCGAGGCTTGTACATGTTCACGAGTCTACGACTACTGTTCACTAACTAAATTTGATCATCATTATTGATGATCATGATGATGATCCTGATCATCATCAACCACGACATAGCTCCCATGTGAAAGCTCCTTTAGCCATTCAAACGTTCTATGACGTGACATGGCTTGCTTTCCCTCTTGCTTTTTCTCCTCCTCCTCCTTCGTCCGCTTCTTCTTCTTCTTCCTTTTCTTTATTTTCAACTCTTCACTACTCCCAACACCGCTTTTGATGACCACAAAGCTGGTGTGGCTATTGGTGTTGTTCAATGGGACAGTTTCCACTGCGTTGAGTGAACACTTGCAACTACTCAAGTTAAACAACCCTATTCTCTTCTCGAAGATATTGTTGATCTGTTTCTTTGTCTGTTGTTTCTTCTCCAAGTTGGGATCTTTCTGGCTTCCAATATTGTTGTTGCAACTGCTGTTATTGCTACTGCTACCACTGCTGCTATTACGACTAACACAACCACTTCTATTGATATTGTGGTTTCGAAGCTTCAAATCTTGTAACTCTATCTCTGGTGTACGTACCAAACCTATCCTGAACAAATCCCATATCGTGGATTTCTGGCTTCTGCTGCCGCTGCTACTGTTACTAACATTACTTAGTCGAAAACTTGAAACTCTGATTTGTGGGTTGGGACTTGGACAGCTGTGGAAATTGTTTCTTATTTTTTGCGTGGAATTTAACGAGGTGGTTGTGGTTGTGGTTGTGGTGGTGGTGGATGAGTAGTAGCTTCTCGTACTGCTGCTTCTGCTACTGTTGATGCTGGTGGAACCAGCAGAGGAGAAGCCGTGGTCCATGGACTCGGACCTGGACAGGCACCGGCTGGTGTTGCGGCTCTCTTGTTGGAACCTAGATAACCCACTCTCCGAACTCACCGAGAGACGTAATGGTAAAATTTGGCCTTTAAAAAACACCTCATCAGCCGCACACATTTCTGATTCTTTTGAACCGAAATTGAATTCCTCTTCGTTTTCTCTCATTTGGGTTGCTTCTAATGTTTCCTTGCAACACTTGCTAATTTCTTCATTGAGAGGCAGATCACACAATGATAAAGCCTCTTCTTCATCATCTTCTCGTTCTTCTTCCGAGTCATTAGACTTTGAAGCTAGCAGTTCTTCTTCCTCAGCCATTGATGGATGTTTCAAAAATACTAGAAGCTAAAAAAAGTTTTTACTGTTGGGGACCTCAAGAAACAAAGAATAAAGAGGCAGGGATTTATATAGAAAGACGTATATTTGAAGGAGAGAGAGAGGGAGACAAGTGGAATAAAAATAAGTAACGTAACAGTGAAAAAGCAAAAAAGAAAGAATAGAAACGGAGAAGAGTGAGGAGAGGCAGGAGGTGCAGGCGAGGCAAACAGTGTTTGTTTTCTAGTTTGGGACCGGAGAGACTATCTATACAGCTATCGGGCCGGCTCTTTCTCTTGGCCTAGCCTGCATTTATGCACTTTTGTTTTCATTAAAAGCCATTGTGGTCACAAAGGCTTTTGGTTTTTAGTCTCATGTGGGCCTTCAAAGGCTGTCTTCGCATGCCCTTATTCTTCTTTATCTTTTATTTTCAGACTGGATTTTCTGCTTTTGAATTTTAAAATCAAACGGAATGAAACTTGTACCGTTTAAGATTGGTTTTGGTGGTATGTTCTTTGCAATTATATTATTGAGATTGTACGGTAGAGTTGTTTTCCTTCTCTATCAAATCCTAATTTATTTGTAATAGTTCAATTTTTTTTTTTAAAAAAAAAAATAATGTAACTTAATTTCTAATAACACACGATGATGAATAACTATAAAATTAAATGTCACGAATATATATATATATATGAAATGTCATAGAAAGTGTAATTAATATGTAATAAAATATGTAATTAGTTATTCATGTTATGTCAGTGCTGTGTGGAATTAGATATATTGCAGTTGTCCTATTAAAGAATTTTTTGTGAAATTTACAGCGTTTTTTGTTCTATGTCACATAAAATATATTATTATGTGATTGATTATTCAAATTATGTATAGTGTTGTGTGGAGGCAAAAAAATTTCTTAAAATTTAAAGGATTTATTATAAGATTTAAAGGCAATAACTATCAATTAAATGAATTTTTGAAGTGAAATAAATACTATATTAAAATTTAGCCAAACCTAAAATTTCGGGTTCAAAAAATAGGAAATACTGTATTGAATGATAATCAATTCACAAAATTTGAAATAGTAATTAAAATATTAACTACAGTATTTGAATTTCAACAAAAATGTACTCTTCAAAGAACAAAATTAACACAAGTTTTGGTAAGATTTTATTAGATGTACTGAGAGTCGTGACATATCATTTACAATAAATTCTCTTATTTGGTCATGTGATTTAATGAACCTATGTACTTGGAAAAGAAAATGTCAATTTAAAATTTAAATGTAATATTTCTGGCCACAATGAGTACCCAATAAAACCAAATTAAAATGTCTTTCAAAAATAAAATAAAATGTATTTAAATTCTAACAAAAAAGTTGGTAAGGATATTGTTATGCGTTGAGAGTCGGCGGTTTGATTTCACAAAATGAATCTCACAAGAATTTTTTCTTTATTATTATTATTACTTTTTGTGGTGCAAATGGGATGCTACAAATTAAGATTGTGAATATTATCTCATCCTCGTAGGTGGCTTGTGAATGACAGGGTGTGCCCACAAACACAGGAGCAGATATAGCTAATTTTCTTTCTTTTTCACATAGCTAGACAGGTGACGTTGGCTTCTATCCCACCTAGAAAGGAATGGTTTGTGTTTCATTTCATTTCATTTCGCTTCAAAAAGTTGTGATGGCCAATCAAAGATTAAAGCCATTGCTGGTTCGTAATATTTGCTTGAATCTAGTTAATACTAATCGATTCTTTTTTAAAGATAATAATGCGATTGTACCAGCCAGCACGAAAAGAATTGATCAGACCCCATGCGCTTCGCATGCATGGTTTCTAAAAAGATACTTTATTGATATATTCATCTATAAAGAAAAAGAAGAAGAAATAAATTCTCTTTTTGTTGTTTTATATTATGAATAAGGATAATATTCCAGAAAAAATATCTTATCTTCCTGTAATCCTATAAGTACATATTCATGTTAATCTTCATTCTTCCTTTTAGCAGTCACAGGTACCAACTATTAGAGATCCACATTAGTTACATTACTGCTTCTAATTTATCAACAATTCTACTTGGAATCAAATCTTCTATTCGAAATTTTGATGTGACTGAATATTAGATTTAAACTCCCTTACATGAAAGTAAATTGTCACCTACATGCATGGTGCACACTTAATTTATGTCAATTTATAAATACACTGATAGTGACTTAAAAAGTAAATCAAACGTAGTATGTAAATTATTTTTTATTAAATTTATATATTAGGGCAACTATTTTAGGAGATATAGATTTTTTTATTTGACTATTTTCTATATTAGGGTAACTATTTTATAAATTATTATTATTATTTTATTTGGGAGAAAGAGATTTGAACTTGTGACCTTAGTTTTGTTAAAAATTGTATTCACCAAGCAAGCCATGCTTGCAACCACCAAATTATTGATCTTTTTAATTTCAAGGATAAGGGTTCTATATATTTAAAAATCTTTATTAAAAGATGCATTCATTGTTTTATAAATATTATAATTAAATTGGAGATTGAAAAGGGGAAATGACTTGAATTTACAACCCTTGAGATGTAAATGTGAGGAGCCTATAACTGGATTAACATGATCTTATAAGTGATGCATCTAATTAGTGAATGCTAAGTGCATAATGTAATGATATGATACATAACACATCAATTACCAATAAAGTATCATATTATTAGGAATGAAATTGTTTTTAACAAAATTTGTGATCATGGGTAATGTCATTCTTTTAAAAAACATTATTGCTTTCCTCTTTCAGTTTTTCTTGTCTACAATTATAATTCAAATATCCACTCATCCTTAAAGAAAGGAAGAGCAGCAAAAATTATCACCCCTCCAATTACACGAAAAGGCAATACAAATGCAATCAAGATAGCAAATAAGGGAGATTTGCGTGATTCCCTAAACTTTAACATTTTTCATAAGGCAACCCTTAAAAGTTTGAGAAAATCAGAAAACCCAACTGAGGGAGGTCTCAAGTACACTATTAATAAGTTTTAACTAAATTTTGAAAATATACACTAGTTTTAATGTACGTGAAGGGAGTTTTTACCTAAATTTGAAACTATAATAATACTTCTATTCAAAACATGATAAAACCTCAGGGGCTAGCTGGCAAATAATTATAATTGACCAAATCACTCTATAAAATCATTAATCACAACAATGATTGAAAAATTACAAAGAAGAACTTACATATGCTACAATTAGAAAAAGAAAACAACAAAACTATGGTGGAAACTTGTAATGTCAAGACTTAGTTGGTTGTTAGACAGGTTTACGTGCATCAGAATGTATCATATATGAATTTTATCCAAGTCACATCATAATAAAGAGATACGTAAATAAATGCGATTAGTTATTCATACAAGATACTGAGATGTTTAAAAGATGCATCAAATGCGCTCGAGACATTTGTTAGAGGGGCCGATTTAAGAATGGGCCTCTGACGTTTGCCAACATCACCCTTGTAGTCACCCCGAAAGTGGTAACGCAATGGGGGAAATTGAACATGTGGGTAGAATTATCATTCCAGAAACAAATGAAAGCACATTTTGAATTGGACCACAAGCCCACTTTCTTGCAGTGAAATGATTGTTTGTCGAGAGAGAGTTCCGCCAACAGCCCAAAGTGAGAGATGGCTTTTGTCAGGCTTGTTTCAAAAATGACCCCAGTCTAACTTTTGAGCCATGATTTCTCATAGCACGTGTACTGCGAGACTATGGCCCCTATCAATCATGATCGGCAGCTTTTTCAGGTTTTCTCTTGTTAACACCTAACACCTACATTGTATGATTTCGTTGAGATTTTCGTGGCGTTTAATTCCATCATTACTCTTGAAATGTTTAAACTCAAAGAAAGAGAAAACGTTGTCCAATCAATGCATATTGGCATATTGCATTGTAGTTCTAAAGCCTGCTCGTATCTTTGTACATCGTTTTAAAGTTTTGGAAGTCTCTGGCATTTTTTTTTTCTTTTTAATTTTCAATTTTTTTGTCGAGTCTCTGCTCTGTAGCAAATAGAAGATTTATCTTTTGATGTTTTGTTTTGTTTTTTTCCAAATTTCCGCTTTTATATTTAGGCATTTAGTAAATTTCATTTTCATTACTATGTTTTGACATTTTGTTACTTTTTGCTTTTACTGTGAAGTCACTTTAGTTGGTGTGATCCCTCAGATTTGAAAACATATTATTTCAGTTCTTCCATTCAGAGTTTTGACAGTCAAAATTATACGAGGAAAAAAACTTGTACAAGGACCATTTTGACTCTTTTACTTAATAAATTTAATATGATATCAATTTAATCTTATATTAAATTATAAGTTAATATCATGTTATAAAAGTTGTAGTGTCAGTTTAAAGTTATAAAGACATTAGGGAGAGAATAATGTGGAGGTTCAAATCCGACAATCCCGCTTGGAAAGAAGAGATAATTAAGTTGATATCTGAACCGTGTGGAGAGGTGGAAACCCCACTTGTATAAACCTCTTCTTTGTATTGTATTGTATTATTGCAAGAGATATCAGTTGATATGTAAATTGTAGATATAATGTTTGATATCGGGCAGGTTTTGTAAATTTTGCATCCATCAGTGTCGAACTCAAAAAGGAAAAAAAAAAAAAAAAGCAACCTCTACACAGTAGCAAGGCATAGAAAAACAAAAAAATTGAATGTGTTGAATTAAATATTCTTGCTTCTCTTAATATTACAACATATGAATATATGATCAAGCGACAAACTAAGTATGCAGGGAAAAAATAAAATAATAAAATCCAACACTTTCTCTTCCCTTTTGATTTGTGTTAATGTTTTTTCGCAAGAAAAAAGAGAAAACATAACACGCATATATATACGATATATGCGATTCCATATCGTATATATTTAGGGGACTCCTTGGCTGTTAATGACATCGGTGGCAGAAACATAATCTTTGGAGGAGACAGCCCCGCCAGAAGGAGTGGTAGCGTCGGTGGCGCCAGCGCGACGGCCGGGTTTGGGCTGGAGATGGCCTATCGTGCCATAACCCTGAAGCTTGTAATCCTCCAAGTCCTTGTATTTGACGTATGGGCTGTCCTCCACCGGAAGTCCCTCCAAATCAGCACCCTTCTTCTCCTCACCACTTCTATCTGTTTGTTGTTGGTCTTGCTTCTTCTCCATTTTCGCTTCCCTGTCTGTCTTCACTACTCTTGGGTGTTACGTTGACATGATATATAGGTCTCATTTTAATTTGCATGGCTTATGGTCGTATTGAATATCATGTTCAGCTGAAATTTTGGCGCGTGTTAACTACGTGTTGCTCTTCCATGGATTGTAAAGTTGTCGTGGCAACCAGCAACCTAGTGTATGTAATAATAATGTAATGAATTGACTCACTTTGTTGGTAACCAATATGGTTTATTATTTTGTAATATAATATAGTATGCGGGTGTATATTTTGGCTCTGATTTGAAGGCGTAATAAGCATTGCCCATATGCAGCATGTTTTCGGGTCATTTTTTCGGAGGTCTGTTTTCCTGTTCCAAAACGATTTTGAAAAATACATTATATAATTTTGACTTTTTTTTTTAATTACATTAAAGACTGATTTAAAAAACAACTGAGACCTAGCAGAATTAAACATTGATGACATAGCTCAAAAAGCGACTCTCTATACAGGAGGGGCAACCCACATTTGTTGGGAGAGCGACCCACATATGTAAGGGAGAAAATCCCACTAATTATGGGGATGGGGTGTCGAACCCACCTTAAATGAGAAGTGAAAAGAAAAATTGATTATAATACTAATGCAGAAACATGGATTTCAAAAAAAAATTTAAACAAAAAACGTGTCCGATCGATGCTAGTAATAACAATTCAATAATTAAATTAATAAGATCGAATCTTACCTTGTATTAAAATTGAATTGATCCATTTTGATTCTCAGATTCTTCACCACATGATCTTCCTTACTATTACTCTTCACAAAGGAGACTGTGTATGGGCACAGTCTTTTGAAGACTCTCTTGAAGTAAATGGTTATATGGTGATTTAATCAATGGAAATTTTTCTCTTCTCATTACCATTCATAAAACATCCTTTTACAATGGTAAACTAGGGTTCTTTAATTTTAACTAGTAATTTAAATTCCTATTTAAATTGAAAGACTTAATTCATATGTAATATGAAATTAAATTCTTTATTGGATTAGAATTATATTCTTTTAATTTAATATAGAATCTAATTTCTATTAAATTACAACTCTTTTAATATGATTTTAATATGGAATCTAATTCCAATTAAAATTATTATTTCCGTTAATTATTTAAATGATTTTTCATTAAATTAAATGATTCTAAATCATAATTAATTTAATGACACTATTTAGAATTGAACCCATGACCTCTATAAATAATTAAATAATTAACCATTAATTAAATAATTATAAATATTTAAATAATCAAATTATTTAAATAATTTGTGAACGTGTCCATAAATTTATATGTACACTTATAATTGGACAATCCAATTATATTCTTCAATTTGTTTTTTTATGTGATTGTGAGCTAGCAAGGGGATCAAATGGACATACAATTTGAGCTCCAATAATATCGAAATTATTAATTAAACTCTTTAATTAATAATTCACTATTATTAACCTTAGAGTTACTCCACTAAAAATTTAAGGTTGCACTCTCAAAATTGTAGATATTTTACATAATCTGAATTTTCAGTGTCCATCGATTTAATCATTTCATATGGTTCAATCCTCCATGAGTAGTTCATAATTAGAGCTAGGTTATTAAAATCTGTTATACCTCTCTAATTATATCTTATTCCATTAAATATCATTGATTCTCTAATGAATAATATATTCATAACAACTTATGAATTTATCTTTCCGTTTACTCGTAAACAAAAAGTTGAACGCTCTTATTGTTTAAGACCTGAATCAACACTTAAGGGAACTATTCATCTATTTCTCGCAAGAATGAGTAGATTTCACTATTGTGTAGAATCTTCCCAGTCACTTATTAAATCACATCTTCAAAGTAAAAAACTTATTGACCGTAAATCTATAACAATCTCACCTATGTAAATCAAAAGATATGACACAATAAATAGGAGTCCATAAAACACTTAGGATTAAGATCAATCTATATATTATCATCTAGTTGATAAATAAGAATTTCTTTGTTTAATGGATATTAATAAGAAATTCATTTTATCGTAGTCCAGTCCTATATAATCTCTATTATATAAGTGTTTTCATTTTCATGTCGCCACATGAACAATTCTGGATAAGATCATCATATCAAATACGAAATGGACCGCAGCTGTAGATTTACTACAAACAAAGTACTCAGTTTTGTTTACTTTCTACGGACTCTTTAGATTACTAATCTCAAATTAAATCATCTTGTATATAACACTTACATACTTAATTTGAGACTACATAAATAATCATGGATGTTACATGATATTCGTATGAAGCAAACATTTCATAAATGCACATTAATTTAAATAAATTTTATTTATTTATTATTTATTTAAACGTTTACAAATTACAAGTTTTTAGGGCACAAACCCTAACAAAAAGTGGGTTTACAGTACACGGCAACCACTACATCGCTGCAGCTTGTGAAATATTATATAATTTTGACTTATTAAAGATGTGGAATTGATAAAATAAAATGCTCAAAACTATGAGAATAAAGCAAAGAAAATCTTCTTATTTTTAAGTCATTATATCCAAGATTCCGTCTTGCATCATTAGATAGAAAGTCCAAGATGAGAAGAGTAACAAAGAAATTTGGTTCTCGAGAACAAATCAAATTTCATCACCACAGGCTTTAATGAAATATGTTGGATCTATATCAAAATGGCAAGTACATGTATCAATCAAATGTTGTTTGGCTGGCATAAAAAGTGTATTTACTTTTTTTTTTCACTGATAGTCTAGGAAAGGAGTGGACTCATGAGATACTACGAATTGAGTTGAAAAAACAAATTCTTTCACTTTTCTAATAGATTTTTAATAGATCCCTAACAATGTGTCTTCACATATAACTAAGAACTTTGAGATAGTCCATTTCATATTATTTTGGGGTGACCGAAGGGATTACATGGTTTGAGCCTTTTATTTATTTATTTATTTTTGAACATATGTTTGTCCCATAGGCCCGCCAAAATCACTGCAATTACTTGTTCCAATATAGATTTGTTGATACAAAAATTGTTCTTAGGGGATTGCATCAATAGTAATGTCAATATTTTCACTAAACACCAAATGAAACTCAGTTTACAATAGAACCCCCTTTTCCAACTATGGGGATTTGGCTTCTAAGATAATAACAAGCATGATGTTAATCCTTAGGGTTGGTTTGTCTTCTTCTCCTTCTTATTAGTTCCTGACCATTTACTTCTACAAAACAGATAAAATGTCAGGGATTCGATGGTGCTTTACTGGCGAAAACCTTCCGACATTCAAGTTAGTTGGTTTCCATGGCAAAACTCCCCTCGGTTAGAAAAAAAAAGGATGGTAGGAAAAGGTTTTTTTTTTTTTTTTTTTTTTGGGGGGGAAAAGAAGGTGATACAAAACTTGATAAGCTAAAAACTGGAAAGGAGGTTCTTCACACACTAGCCAATTTTCCACCTATTTCTCTCTCTAAAAGTCCTTGCTTCTTAATGAACATTTACCTCATTATATACTACTATGCCTATGTTCTTGGAACTTGATGGTCATTTCATCTCTCCCCAATGCAATTGAAGTCCTGTTTGCTTTCTCTTGGTTGCACCTCTGTTCTTTGTTGCCTATTCTTCCTTTGTTTTCCTATATTTTTAGCACCACCATGAGTTGTAAAGCCTTGTCTTATGCCGTTTCATAGTGGCAATTCATTCCTTTTTGCTGGACGACTTGCCTCTGGGACAAATGGCGCACTGTGAGCCTTTCTTTTTACCACAACTTGCCCTCCCTGCACTGTGTCAATGCCGCGACCTACACTATAGCTTGTGGCGTCCAAACTGTTTTATTGGCCAGAGGGGATTAGCTCTTTCTTTTGGAGACTTCGCTCCATTTTGGTGAATCAGTCCCAAATCTTCCCACTCCTTTGCTCCTTTGGGGAGTATTGGCATCTAAGCCCTGTGTTTGAATTTCAAGCTCCTTTTGTTAATCCATTTCAAGAGCTTCAGCAAGTTATCTCAATTGAGTAGAGGGAATTGATTGATTTAGGACTATTCAAATCAATTTCCAATTGACTTTTAGAGGCATTAGATTTCCCCCAAACAAGATTTCATATTCCAGGGAACTTTGAGTTAATTCTTAAAATTTTTCTTGCCTTTTTGTTTAATGAAAATTTGTGTTTAGATTTCTAAGTCAATAATTGTTTTTTAAGATGTGACTCTTAAGGAGGATATGAAGAGGATGGAGAGAGAATATCATTATTAGTCCATAAAAAATATGAAAATGAAGAAATAAGAAATATATTCTAATTTTAAACACGTAATCGTGTTCAATAAGCATAGCCAGTGACGGAGCACTGCATGGGCTAGGATGGGTTGAAGCCTACCCTAGCCCATCTTGAAAAAAAAAAAAAAAAAAGTATACTTATAAAATAGTATATAATAAAATATAAAAAGTAAATCATACATATATATATATTCAACCAATTACATATCTTTTGCTTGTTTATATTTACTTTTTAATTTGAATATTGTATTTGCAAAAAATTTGATTTGATACATTAAATACATTAACGGGAAATTTCACTTAATTTTTCTGCTGCACAGTGTTAATTTCATGTATTGCTTAAGTTCAATATCTTTTGCTTTTGGTGGTATCTGTCCTAACCTTTTTTAATCTAAAGTATGATAATAATTTATGATTGTTAAAATGTATATTTCTTACATTGATGTTATTATTGATAAGTTTAATCATTTAAATAACGTTAAATCTTAATTGATGTTTGATTGTACTTACATTATATGTTTTTTTCATACTTTGTTTGGTCTTTTTACTCTTTTTTTAGTTGATATATTTATTCATAATATGAATTTTAAGGGGTAAAAATTATTATGTATTCTCTAACTAGACATATATATTTAAAAAAAAAAACTAGACATACATATATTTTTTAATTTATAATTTTTTTTTTCGAGAATCGAAATTCGTTTGAAATTTTTTTTCTAGCCAACCTTAACGTATATTCCTACTACGCATACTTGAGTATAACCATTTGTTATAACTTGTAAAAAACCATTTGCTTCGATCCCACGTTAATCTCATAAACCATTAATGACTTTTGGATGCATTGGAGGCGACTACATACCAATCTTTTATATTTGTTATTATTTTGAGGCGGCTTCGCAGCCGTTACGGTGTCAATTCATCTCATAGCTGCATGTGAATCCCACATTCCAATAATTGTCCTCAACATGTAAAACGAGAGCAATGATGTGACAAACCTTGTGTTCATCTCTCATAATATTTGGGATGCACAAAGCACATCTTTGATTATAAACATTTTTATCAAAGTACGAGCTCTCTATTAAATTAAGGAGCACATTGTGGACATCAAACTATATATTTAATTACATGTAGATCTTGGTAAATATAACTGCTCCGTGACCGTGTACGGTCACTTAGTCATTTTACAACCAAAACCCACTTCAAATGTGATGGATTCACAACCGATCAATAGTCTGCAGTGAAAGATGAGTCTAAGAAATGCCAATGATAAGTTCAGATTGAATTCTTCTTTAGAACTGTTTAGAGTTGAGATCTCTTTAGGAACAATTGATTTACTAAAAATATATTATTTGACATAAAATTCATACGTAATTAGATAATTGTCGCATGCCATAATATAAATCAATTGAATGCAATACCAATAATCTAGTTTTGAAAAGGAATTGAATAAAGAGATTCTATCCATAAAGGGAAAACATTATTTGATAAATATGGAACGTCGATGTTCAACATTGATGCACTAAACATGCAATAATACTGTACACTGAAAAGGGTCGATTTTTCCTCATTTTCCCTCCCAGAGAACACCATCAAACACTGGACCCGGTAGCCATCAATTTCTGCTGAATATAAAGCATGAAAATCAATAATTGCAAACCCAAAAACAACAATTCTCCACAGTAAACTCTCCACTTTTTGAGTCACCAATTCATCATAGCCTCCTCCTTTTTTATCCCAATTATTACAAGTTAACTAGGTCCAGCTAATGGCGATGGGACTGCCAACAACGTGCTTCCCATCAGACCATTTAATACGACCAAAGATATTCGTATTGGACGGCTTTGAACTGGCTGTGAATGTTACCGTATACGATTTCTTCTCATTCGCTTGACTAAAGCTCAACACTGCTGGCTCTACTGATATTCTGACTCCAGGATTATCAGATTCTATGGACACCTTATACGTCCCTGGCGAGCCCACGTTCGTCAGCGTGCGCGTGTGCTTCACGACACTGGACCCACTACTCTGTGTGGTGTCGATATTGACAGCGAAAGATGGGTAGTTGAGATCAGTCACACTGTACTTCTTTCTAGCATCGCATGTGAATCTCCTTCTCGCGAGACTGGTGATTTGGGCCTCGGTGTAATTCAATGCGCAGAGGAACCCCAGATAATCATCAACCGTTAGATCGTAGACCAAACCAGGATCACGAGCTGATACAGGATCCACGTGTCCAGCTCCGTGATCGAAAGGCGTGGATGGTTTTCCCGTGGCAATGTCTTGCATTTTCTTGCCGTCTCTGTATGCCGCGTAGGCTGTGGTCATGAGAGCGGATCGGATGGCTGCTGGGCTCCACTCCGGATGGGCTGCCTTGAGCAGGGCCGCGAGCCCACTCACATGTGGGCAGGACATCGATGTTCCCGATATTATGTTGAAACCCACTCGTCTAGTATCCGTTGGCAACCCAGTTGGGCCCACTTCTCCGGACCATCCCGCTAAGATGTTGACACCTGGTGCGATCATGTCCGGCTTTAATATCTCTGGCGTGATGGAATTGGGTCCTCTTGAGCTAAATGCTGCCACGACCGGTGACGGAACGATACCCACTTTGGTTCCTTCAAATAAAATCGTCACCGTCGGATTAGGATTCGAAAAAAGATAGCGTTTGATTGCATCACCATTTTTTTGACCAACTGTAGTGGCTGGTAACAAATGAGCATCCGCCACCAACTCTTCACCGTTTGCGGCCGTGTTGGCCAAAACCATGCCTAACCCACCGGCGGCTTTAACGACGGCTCCCTTTTGGACTCTGGGGCTAACTCCACGATCACACATCACTATTTTTCCGGCGACTTTCTCCGGTATAAGTGTACCCATCGTACACAGATTCCCATTAGTTGCATTACTAGCATTGCCAGCGTAAACAAAAGGCAACAATTTTGAGGGCAAATATTCGCCTTTGAAAAGCGAGACACCGGAATAGTTTTGGCCATTGCCGAGACTGACAGAAGCAGGGAAGTCTCGATCCAGAGTGCCTGCACCCACGGTAGTAATCCATGGAGCTACGTTGGACAAACTATAAGGGCTTGGACCAGCGTTGCCAGCCGAGCAAGAGACTAAAATGCCCTTCTCCATGGCTGCAAAAGCTCCAATAGCAACACTGTCCTTGTGATAATCCGACATACCACCGCCCAGAGACATTGAAAGTACATTGACGTTGTCTTCAATGGCCTTCTCCATGGCTGCAAGAATGTCAGCGCTAAAACAACCACCTATCCAACACACCTTGTACACAGCAACTCTCGCGCGCGTCGCCATCCCACGCGCTGTGCCGGCAGCGTACCCGAACAGGCTTGCACCTTCAACAACCGATCCGGCTGCGGTACTGGCAGTGTGTGTACCGTGGCCATCATCGTCTCTTGGTGACTTCGACTCTTTTGATTCGTCAATTGGACCTAACGTTGCCTCGTACCCTTTTGCAAAGTATCTTGCTCCAATTAATTTTTTATTGCAATTCGCAGTGGTGAAATTGGTGCCGGTTTCACACGCGCCTTTCCAGGTGCTTGGTACAGGACTGAGTCCAGTATCGTCAAAGCTCTTGCTTTCGGGCCATACACCGGTATCCAAGACTGCGACTATGACTTCACTCTGTGAGTCGGACTCGGGGAACATCTCGGCGCTGTTTCCGAGTCCCAGAAACTCAGGCGTCCGAGTTGTGTGCAACTCGTACCTCAACTCGGGCAGGACTGCAAGTGTCCCGGGTTGATTCTGGAGTGCTTTGGCTTCTTCTGGTGTCAACCGGGTGGAGTATCCATGGATCACATTGTCATAAGTGTAGAGCATTTCGGCTGAGCCGGAGACCGATTTGAGGGACGAGTCGTACCAGCGTGAGTGGTGTTCGAAACTCGCCGGCATCTCGGACTTGGCCATGTGAACTATGTAGGTCTGCTTCTTGTCCAGAATAGCCGCCATTGACACGTGGCAGTAACCCAGAACAAGAAGAAAGATCATATACCTAGACATCTTTAATTTTGTTCAATGCCTCCCTCTTGAGTTAAAGAGAGAGAGCTGCTAAATTGACAAACAACCGAGATTTCCCAACACTCTACACCATAACACAAACTAACTATACACACACATCAAGAGACATGTTGATCGATGTTGGTTGTCTGGTTCTTTGGATGATTGCTGTAAGACGAAAGAAAACGGAGATAGACAGAGAGAGGGAGAGAGAGTTAGTGCGTACTTACTATAGAGAGAGGAAATACAATAGCTTCGGTCACGTGTGTAAGCTCCGGCTTTGATTTTACTTGCTCATTGTGGGCCTACGCTGCGCAACTGGTTGGTTCTTCCTCGAGATTCTCTCGTGGTCACTGTTTACATCCACTGTTACC
The DNA here is from genome assembly GCA_021234005.1 of Nephelium lappaceum. Classification (NCBI taxonomy): domain Eukaryota; kingdom Viridiplantae; phylum Streptophyta; class Magnoliopsida; order Sapindales; family Sapindaceae; genus Nephelium; species Nephelium lappaceum. The sequence continues at coordinate 5,541,258 of CM038008.1, forward strand.
TTTATCTTTTTGCAGATAAAAAGAAAAAAAACCGCTTAGAAAGCCAGATAGTCCAATAATAAAGGAGCTCCTTTACAGTATTTTAACAGCCCATTTCCTGTCGGACCCACGCTGGACTTACTTCTCAATCCTCACCCATTCAAGAAGCCAATTCTCCCCTTCCTTCGCTCCTTTGATTTTCAATGAATTTTATGATTACGTTTCCACTACTCCTTGTCGATAATTAGATAAAAGTTTCCAGAGATTTTTAAGTTCTTAAAGTGTTTTTTGTGGTTCGCGGGTAGTTGTCTGTTGCTATTATATTTCTAACTTGGTTGGTGAATTATAAGTTGAGGTCTACCCGCCAACTAACCTACCTCTCTTTGAGGCGCATTGTATATTTGTGTTGTTGATTTCAATCCACTTCATTTAATTAATTATATGAAAGTCAAAATTTTAAAAAATAATATTAAATATAAATTCCAATTTCTGATCAAAGTTAAGATTATGGTATTAAAAAAAAAAAAAAAACTCATTTTAAAGTTTGAATACAATTTTAAAACTAAAACACCTTTTAACGTTAATGAAAATGTATGTTTATATAAAATCCAACAATCCTAACTTGTTAATATATCACCTCTTAGTAAAAGTGATTGAACATTTTTTTTTATATTAAGAGATCAAAGATTTAAATCATAGATAGTTTTTTTGAAATTTATTACATCCCTTTTCTATTTTTTTAAAAAAAAAAAGCAGCAACAACCCCAACTTGTTAAATTATGATGTATATGCCATTTCTGTTCATTATAACACAATTAAATCTCTCAGATTTACCTATAACAGTATAGGTTCGTGACATATTTTACGTCAAAAACGTCCACCTCCACTTCTTCCCGACGTAAATGGCTAAAAATATCTATATTCACCGGAGTTATTCTTGTAGTGGAAGGGAAAGTTCCAATGCATGACAGATAGAGGTGTCAAACAGCTGATCAAAATGAAGATTTTGGATCTTAATTCGTAATTTAAGGAGAGTGGGCCCTGGGATCACGTGGATTCTCTGGAGGTCAAGGCAACATTTGATTTTTCTGATCATCAAACAACAAGCGCGATTTTAATACTTTACTCACGAGATTAGCTATAGTCTCGATGGTACCAAAAAGTGTCCGTACAATTACGGGGAAAAAAAAATGCAAGTTTTATTTGTCAACCGTCAAGATTTCGTTTTTCCTTTAACAGGAATAACTTGAATCGCTTGTTCACACGATCAGTTAAGAACGACGTGATTACTATTAAGATCGCGGAGGAAAAGACCATGAAGATTGATGCGCCACCGTCAATCGTGTCATTTCATTGAATCACAGACCTGATTGATCCTCTTTTCACCCGATATAATTGACATAGATTTCAATGCACACTTCTCTCTTCAAAATCTTAACGAAAACGGCATATTAGAATTGTTGTTTAGCGGTATCTTGGATTATACCGCCGATCAATTTGTTAAGAAATTTAAAAAGAGAAAGGGATCCTGAATTGTCGTTCATTGGTATCTTGGATTATACGGTGGATCAATTTGTTAAGAATTTGGAAAAAAAAAAAAAAAAAGGGATCCTAATTCTAAAAAAGGATATTCATTTCTAATGGTCCCAATCAAAAATACCTTTAAACATTGCATTTGATTCTAATTAAAATTTATTTCTTATTCCTTTTATTTTTGAATATAGAATGGTATAAGTTAATATATGGTTTGAAGAATGTAGATGTATTGGGGTGATGAGATTGAAGAGAATAGTTTGTATGATTGTAACAATTTTTCATATGGTAAATTTCTTCTTGAGGTTGTGGTTTTTCTCCTGTTTTGAAGTTTCTCACATAAATTCTTATGTTTTAGTAATTGTTATTTTCTCATTTATTTATCTGTTATTTCTAATATTCCTCTATAATGTAGGTTTCTAAAGAAGGTTTTGGAAGTTAGTTTTCTGATCAAGTTGTATCAGAGTTTGATTGTTAAAATGTCATATTTTTTAGATAATTCTTAATAAACTTTGTGATTGTAGCATTGTTTGATCTTCCATTTACAAAAAAAAAAAAAAAAAAAAAGTGTTTGGTTGTTGGAAATAAGTGTGGTGGTGTGAAAGTGTCTGTTTAGGAAAAGTTATGACTAATATCAATTGATGGCATGAAAGTACATGTCTAAGAAATCTAATTTGATGCTAATATCAAATTAGATTTTGTCTAAAAACATAAAATATTTTCCTCTCATTATTTGATAATATTTAAATAATTTTATCATTCCTATCTTAAATAGGAAAAATTAATTTTCAATTACTAATATATTATGCAATCTTGTTCATATTTTACTCTGTATTTTGAATATTCATCTTGATTATGACATTTAAACTTGTCAAGTTTGAGCTTGTAAATTAATAAATATTTTATATATTGTTTTAAAATTTGAGTTATTTATACTTATTTTTTTGGTTAGTTTATCAAAGATTAAACTTGTATCGAGGTAGAATATGATTTTTTCGTGAACTCTTTAATCATTTGAAAGATAAATCATTGAAAAGGTTTAGTGTAATTTCAATATTATAAATGATTTTCATGCTTTAAAGAGTGATGAAATCCATTTTTTATTATAAGACTATACGATATTATATTTAGTTTTTCATTGACTTAATATTCTAATATAAGTAATTGTTTTGAATTAATTTAAATATTTATTTTTATTTTGACCCCCCTAAAACCAAAATCCTGATTCTATGTTTGATCAAATCTCGACCATCTTGATGTATGGGAAGGTACAAAACCAACTATACTAAAAAGTGATATGTAGTGTGGATTAAATGTTTCTTTTTCTTTTTTTTTTTTTTTTTTGAGAATAGCGTGGATTAAATGTTTGATACCAAACACAAATTATATAATAACTAAATCTATGAGTAAGCATGACTGTTTATGGTCAAATATTACATAATTAAATTAAGTTGTTGGTGAATTCTTGGTTGGTTGAACAGAAATATACAGCTAATTGAATTATATTCCAACCTGCCCAAAATGAGTATTTACGTCCATTTAATTTCCTGCCCACTACCGCCAACTTTATGCAGATCTGGAGTATTGTAATTGGATTTAAGTGACAATATTAATTAAGTCACTAAGATTATACTTTATTAGGCTTTTATGATCTAGAAACAAAATGGTTACGCTTTCGGTAAAGGATGTATTTAGAGGATGTCATTTCTTGTATGCAAAGAATGTTCAAGTTACATTCATCATTTCCCCACAAAACACCGGTCCCATCTCGTAATGAGCTTTTTTTTTTAATCCTTTCTTTCTCTCTTTTTCTTAACTGAAGCAAATAAAAACACAAAGCCCTCACAACCCGAGAGCACTAGGAAAGATACATGACACATTGACAGAATGTCAATACAGATCCTTAACCGAGGAGAAAGCCAAAGAGGTCAGTTTGTGAGCCAGACGGTTACCATCGTGAGAGATGATCTATCATAAAAAAATTTTTATTTTGATAAGATTTGTTATTAATTAAATAAAATTACAAAATTATGCAATAACTACACGTCTACGTAGGTTACAGATAACAATTAATAATTATAAAACATGATTTACTTTAATCACGAATATAACAATAAACATATTGCTTTGTTACACATGATCCTTGTATCTGTCAATCCCTCTCATAATCCTTGCTGATATCTTATACTTTTTTGCAATAATATACATTACGTGCCTTTTTTTTTTTCTTACTAAAGAAACATTAAAAAGAAAACTATAATGACTTGTCAAGTCAAGCCCTCTCATAAATCATAATCCTTGCTAATATCTTGTACTTTTTCCGATAATTTACATTACATGCCTCCCTTTTTCTTAGTAGGGAAAAATTAAAAAGAAAACTATAATGACCAATCAAGCCCTCTCATAAATCTTGCTAATATCATTTTACTTTTTGCTATGATATACATCACATGCCTTCTTTTTCTTATTAAAGAAAAATTAAAAAGGATACTATAATAACTTGTAAGATTAACATGTTTTTATGTCGACACTAATACAAAATACAAATATCCATTGATTATGACAAATTATTGAGTGAAGGTTTATTAATCGTGATATTAATTATAATTTTAAAAATATTTGTTTGTGATTTTGTATGTATGACAAGCAAGATAATTGTTTTCTTATTGTACTGGAAGTTGAAATGGCCATCAATTCTGCCTTCTGCGTCTCTAAATCTCTAATATTTCTGCATGTATGCTTTTTCGTTTTTTCAGCTCTCTGCATATATATATATATATACAGTACAAGTTCAAATGGCCATCAATTCTGCCTTCTGCGTCTCTAAATCTCTAATATTTTTGCATATATGTTTTTTCTTTTTTCAGCTCTTTGCATATATATACAAATAATAATTTTGCCATAAGTATTTTCTAGTTTTAAAAAATTAGAACAAACCTATCAAATTCATTAATTGTATTTGAATTAAATAGTAGAAATAATTTGTTTTAGAAGAGATATTGGAATTGATGAATTTGATTGGTTCGTCTTAATTTTTAAAGTTAGTAAGTACTGATAGTAAAATTACTCTCCCTCTATATATATCACATATATATATTATATTCTCTCTCTTAAAACAAATCATTTTTCTTATTTAATTCAAACGCAATTGATGAATTTGATTGATTCGCCCTAACTTTAAAAAGTTAATAAATACCAGTAGTAAAATTTATATATATATATATTCTTTATCCATATGATCTTTACATTAGCTAGCTTTGTTGTGGAATTGAGAGCACCTAATCTTTTTATTTATTTAGTATTATTATTTCTTTTACTAGAAATAATTCAAGAGACTATTGAAATCACACAGGATGAAATACTAACGGTGTGATCGGTAAAATTTCTTCCGTGCAAAATGGATTGGCCCATATAAAAGTGTGGGAGCGGCTTATACGAGCATCCACTGGGGGGGGCGGGGAGGGGGGCGCGGGGGTTTGGTCGGTGTGCTTTAAAGCATTGGGCCCATGGCTTTGACCAACTGCACTAACAGCCAGCTACAGAGCACCCAATCTTTCGTTACAAAACAACGAGCAAATGATAATATAACAAGTTGGCAAAATAAAAAGAAAAAGTTAACCATAAAAGCATGGACAGGGGCTGGACGCCAATTATTGAAACTATGGAGACATCAAAATCATTAATAAAAAAAAAGGTACAATAATTTCATCTGGACTTACTAGTAATATATATATTTTTGAAATATACTAGTAATAATATTGACCAATAATTGATAAGGATAAATTGTTTATATATATATAATATTTTTATAATTAAATATACCTGATTTTAAAAACTAAATATCAACTAATTAAATTTATCGTTGCATTGAAATTAAAAATGAGAAAAAAATCATTTTAAGAGAAAGAATATAATAAATAAATTTTATTGGTTAATCTTTTCTTTTTAAAATACATATATAATTATAAAAACTCTATATATACATATATATAATATTACCTTATATATAATATTACAAGGTAATATTATATCCGTCAGCATCACTTAATAATTACTGTAAAGTATGATCCCGATTATAATATTTAACTCTACTCTCAGACAATCGGAAGAGAGGTATGTATATTAATGGAAAAACTGTCCTTTTAGCTTAAGAGACTTAAACAAGATTTATCTTCCACACACAAGGGGTTAAATTGAAATTATCCATGTATTATGGACTTGAAACTTGATCATGTTGTTTAAAGCATCAGGGGCGTTTGTTTTATCATACAAGTAAGTGACTTGTGAGTAGATAAATCCTTAATACATAAAATTATCCTATAAATTATTATTTCCTAAATAAATATATATATCTATATAATAAATAAAAGAATCACTCCAAGAAAAAGAAAAGAAAAGAAAAGAAAATGTGTGGTTAATCTTGAACATGCATTTCTATCATAAACTCCATAAGGAATCAGTCAAAAATTAATAGCTCATATACATATATAAGATAGTTTATCCTATCATAAAACATATATGAACTGCTTCTTCTTCTTTTTCTCCATATTAAAAGAAGTGGTTCATATATATTTGAATATATATATATATATATATTTATAACTTTTACAGTTAGTATATTCTAACGTTTAAATTGTTAAGACTAACCATCTCAATCATCATTACATCTGAATGAATGAGAGAAATAAATTTTTTTATAAGAGAAAATGTAATAAATGGTTGAGATGATTGGTCTTAATAAATTAAAAATTAGGATACATTGATCATAAAAGTTATATATATATACACACTTGGGGTATACTTATTTACACTAGACAAAATTTAATTTATCCATAGGTAAAGAGAGGAATTGCCACTGAACTCTTATATTATTCACAAAAACCTAAGAACACCATTTTATTCACACTTATTATATTGTCGAAGTCTTGGGTATAAGTAGCCCTATCCATGTTATGACGGAGATATACTGCTTCTTGCATTTAAGCCCCCTTGTTGTTTAAACCATCAATCCCTGCTAGAAGAAGTGGTTCATATATGTTTGAAATATATATATATATTAATTATATGGTAAATACATTCTAACTTTGGGAGAGAGAAATTCTTTTAGGAAATAGAAAAAATATATAAATTATACAGTAAATTTATCCTAACTTTGAGAGATAAATTATTTTAGAAAAGAAATACAGTAAATATGTCCTAACTTTTGGGGGAGAGAAATTTTTTTAGAATATAGAATATATATATTAATTATACAGTAAATATATCCTAACTTTGGAAAAGAGAAATTATTTTAGAATAGAGATAGAGTAAATTTGTCCTAACTTTGAGAGATAAATTTTTTTAGGGAGGAGAATATTATATATAGATAGAGAGAGAGAGAGAGAGAGAGTTTTTTCCTATATTTTGCATATGAAATTTTAATTTATATCAATATAAATTCTGTTCATCTCCATTTGTGTGGATGTGTTTGTATGGATGTGAAATGATATTTATATTCTCCGTATGGATGTAGAATGATATTTATATTAGTATAAATTATATATATATATATTTATATGTATGCATGTATATCTCGCTTGCGGCCATTAATTGTTGAATCAAAATTTCCTATTTTGCGGCAGCTAACCTAAGTCACTTTAATGGCAACCCATCAACATATCTGAAAGATTTTCTACAGCTGGTGGCCGTTGGTAATTTTCACATTAATGGTTTCCCAGAAGGAAACGCGCATAATTAACAAAGGTTTCCAGGCTGTTAGCAACAATAATGTTACGAGTAATATTATGTTATTAAAAAATTTATTTAAATTTATTATTTAAATAATATATTCAATTTATGTATAATTATTACTTTATCAATATATTATCTTAAAATTAATATAGTAGTTACAAATCAGTTTACATAAAATTTTTGAATAAATTTTTGAAAAGTGCAATGTTTTTTAAATATTCAGTATTGTTCTTTCCCTTTTATAAATTAGATAGGATGGATTTCATCAGGATAAATTCATTTTTAATCCTAAAATAAGGAAAAATTTATTTTTAATTTTTAAAAAAATATCATTTACTTTAAACCCCAAATAAAACTTCAATTAATTTTAATTTTTTAACCCATGTAATATTTCATACACAAAATTATACGTAGGTTACACGTGAAATATTTTTGCTTTGAAATATCACATAGGTGAAATGTTTTCACTTGAAAACATAACCTACGATAAAATGGTTTCACTTATAAATATTCAACATAGGCTAAATATTTAACGTACAAGATTACATAATGTTTTATAGGCTGAAAAAGTGACAATTAAAATTTAACTAAAAACAAATACCATTTTTTTGGGACCAAAAATGAATTTCATGTGCAACATTGCACGTGAAAACACTTCATCAAAGATCATTTTTTAAAATAATTTCCATGTTTTATTATAATTATAGTAAGTTTTGATTTTAATTACTTTATAAACCGGATATAAAAAGATAAATAATCTCAACAAAGATCATTTTAAAATGTATATTGATTTTTATGCAGTATTAATTATAAAAGTTGTCAAGCTAATCCTAACTGCATCAGTCAATAATTCAACTAATTAAATTCTATTAATTCCATATTTTTATATTTTGAGGTCTAAAGGTGAATATTAATAATGTTGTTCACTAATATCGAACTAATCTAGTAAAACTACTTATAAATGTTAAACCGCAAACTTTCAAAATGGACTTTTTTATGTCAATAGAGTTTATGAACTATTATTTATGAAAAAAAATTATAGTTTGCAAACAAAGGTTGACGTGAACTATTATTCTTTTTGATCATTTATTTACGAACTATTTTATTTTTTATGAACATTTATTATGATAAAAAAATTAAAAATAAAAATACTTTAAAAATTGGTGTCAATTTAAAAATTCATGTAAATTTTAGTGCTATAGAAAAAAACACTCTAATAAATAATATAATAAAGCAAGTTGTGGAAATATTCATGATTTATCACTATTTAATTGATTGAAGAGAGGATCGAAGTTATTGATTAGTAGATATTAATTTCATACATATATGTAGTAGATACGATTAAAGCTTTAACAGACCTAGATATAGAGCATATATGTTCATATCATTTATATTGTGTCATACGAAGCTCTCATGTTATTGAAAATACCAAATGACATATGTGATTTGAGCAGGCTAAAGGTACACGTTTAATATGGTAAAGGATTGCGATTGATCTCTTCTATATTGAATTTTTTTTTGTTTTATCTAAAATATTTTTTTGAGAAATTTTGATCTAAAATATTTAAAGATATTATACTGTATTTAATAATTAAAAAAAAAGGGGAAAAAGAATCTCAATGATTACACATATTGCTAAATCTACATATGTCAGCTAAAACATCTACGTACGTAGAAGTCACTTTAAATGTTATATTGCTAGAACATTTCTTGATACTGATCAGTACCTGTAAGTGACATTATAACCGATCTTTCTTTTTCCAACCTAATGTATCTGCACTGAACCGGGTGTGCATCTGAGTGCTATCCAATCACATATGTAATGTGAACTTCTGATGTCGAGAAGAAGAGAGATCAAAGTTATCGGAGTCAAGCCGTGGTGTGTCTTTCTCCTGACATATATAACGTGGAATTTTTTGTACTTCATACGTACAGAACCCACATGCGGTGCGTTTCACGTTTGGTATCCGCTGAAGTAGCTAGAAAAGACACATGCATGACAGCCTGATCTTAAGTGTTATCTATCATATCCTTGTAATACAGCACTCTCTATGGACTGTGTTCTTTCCATGTGGTAGAAAAGACACTCGCATGACAGCCTCTATCAATGTTATTGACTTTGTATAAAGGTTGTTCTTCTTGTTTTAATTTTAGTTTTGTGCATGTGGTAGCAGCTGTATCAGAAAATTATTCATGGTAAAATAAACATTGTTTAAATAAATAGAAAGTGTCAAGAATTCAAGAAAAGATAATCACAGACAAATCAAACTAGCATTCATGAACTCGAAAACGATGTGGAAAGAGAATGCAAGACATGTCTAAAGGTATTAATTTTTCAAAAGGTATATATACAACTAGAAAGAGATCATTTCTTTCTCACGATGGATCATTATAATTTATGACAACTTCAAGAACACAACAGCCGGTTTTGGTGACATTTGAAGTTGCACAATAAATTTGCAACGTTGATTGGTGAATGAGAATTGAACAGTACTACGTCTGTTATATTAACAAGAAAGTTTGTACAATTCGATGCTAGTTTTGTAAAACTCGCAAACCTAAGAATAGTTTAAAAGAAAATGAGTGGACATATTTTACAGTATTGGATACAAGTTACAACTCTAAACTAGAGATTCAATCAGTTGTAAAATTTTTACTCACGCTGGCATGTTGAAGTTGTGCATTTAAGTTATCTTCTCCTCCTTAAAATCCCAATTCATACTTGAAAAAAAACAAAAAAACAAAAAAACTAAGGGATCGTTTGTTTTTTTGTTTGAAGACTGAACAATATTACTGAAGACTGAAGACTGAACAGTGATTGAAATCTGAAATTTGAATGACATGTTTGTTTTTTTTTCCTTTACCTTTGAATGTATAGTAATCTCATTTGTTTTTTAAAGATAAAATTATTTGAAAACTAGTAATTTGACATTTATATCATTTTATTATTAGTTGTTTTGAAACTTCATTTAATATAATACAAACAATTATAATAAATTATTTAAAAAATATTAAAACACTTTTATGTATATATTAATATCATTTTTTATTCATAATTAAAATATAATTAATTATTATAGTAAAGTAATTTTTTTAAATTATATATACAAAAATAAATTATTATAGTAAAGTAAATTAAATTTATATAGTTAAATGAAAATAAACAAAATATTGTTAAGTTAAATAACTATTGCAACAAAAGTTGAAACTGTAAAATAATATATATTTTAGTCATTGCAATATTTCATTGATTACATTTAAAGTAAATCTGTATAATGTAAAATTAAAACTAATTTGGAAATATGTTATTTTAGAAAAGATAGATTTGGAAGAATATACATAAAAAAATCATTAAGTGATTTGTTATTAAGTGAAAAGTTAAAAATTGTAGCTTTTTATATTCGGTGATTTTTAGGTAGTTTTAAGTGGTTTGATCATTTAAAAAAAAAAATAAAAATCACTTAAAAGATATAATTCAGATCCATTAAGTGAAAAGTGATAAAAACAAATAACCCTTAAAAAATTGAAAGCAAAACATAGGCCGAGGCATATAAGAAAATGCCTTGCTCTTATTAGGCCCATGAATTCAAGTGAGGGCAACAGTTTGAACTTAAAGGCCCGAAACTTCTGCTCAATATAACATTTTAATAGTCTTTATCACCTTTATCAAACCTTTTTTATTTTTTTTTAAAAAAAAAAATTTAAAAATTTGATTTAAATTTATGACTCTTTACTTTCATTTAGTTCGAGGATCGTCATGCATCAGTCATTAATTAATTTACTCTATTTCATTATTAAATTGTCATTTTCTTTAAAATATTTTTTATCCTTAAATTGAGTATCAATAATTCCTTAATTCATTTTCACCCTTAAAATGAGTAAAAGTAAAAAAATAAATAATATAATTATAAATTTAAATCAGAATTTTTAATTAATATGTCTTGACAAATAAAAATTTTTAACTTTCGTTATTGTTTTCTTAGATTAACATATAAAACATCTATGGCACATATTCAACGTTTTAATATATAAATCATCAATTTATTATGATAACAAGTTTAGTTTTGGTAACGGCGATTATTTCTGTAGACAAGAGATTGACAACTTGGTTCGCGATAATTAACTTTTTACTGAGCCCTTTTTTTCATTTTTTAAGTTACAAGTATAATTGCATCAACTCATACAACTATCGAGATTATTTGGATAAAACTCTAAGGAATGATTTGAAACATAATATTATTTTAACTTACTCCCTAATAATAGAGATAGAACAACCCATCTTAGATGAGAAAATTATCCTCAAATTGAAGGAATTTTAAAATAATTTACCCACAACGTATCCAAGTGGGCTAAACAGAAAGTGTACACTTTTATACCGGAACTGGCCGAAGCTTACGAAAAAGTGGGCTGGTGAGTAAAAATTGTGATCTTCCATCTCTTTTGTTCCTCGAAATTGTATCAAAAGTAGCCTAAATTGCTAGGAGGCCCTGCTGAGGGCCTAAACAATTCTATGAATTGGATAGATCCTTTTCGGTGTTTCGCTATCCAAGTCTGAGCTAGCTAACAGCTAATGAGGGAGGACGTATGCAGCCCACTAAAACTGGGCCGTCTACGTGAATTGCCTTGTTAGACCAATTTATTCAAAATTATTTTAAAAAATTAAATATATAATTAGAATTGATTTAATCTAAAATGTTTAATTTTTTTTTAACTTTGTTATATTATATAATTATAAATAAAATTAATTAAAAATATTTTTTAAATAAATTAAAATATATTTAATAGGATATATTTATAAAAAAGGTTGTGTACAATTTACAGGGGTGATATTACTGTTTATAGTTTTTCCTTTTTCTCTTTTACAATCCTTTTTCCCCTCTTAGTTGATCCAACATTATTAGATGGAAATTGATGACCGCACCTTTTTTAAATGTTAAAGTTTTACGTTCAGATACGTTTCTTCACAAAATTTTTTCATTTTTCTTCTGAATCACTACTTTTCACTGGATAATAAATTAAAATTTAACATTTTGTAGTACCGAAAATTTCTCAATAAATCTGAAACAGCAATTTCTCAATAATATTACCTTAAATTGTTATGTCAAAAAACCCTTCATTAGTCAGCAGTACGACGTGTCAGACTATGAAGATGCACACGTTTCACAATCGTCTCTCTCGTTCCTCATCATCACATTTCCTTTCCAGAGTCTCGCACGCTCAGTGAAGCAATTCATCGCAAAATCCGATATAATTTTAAACAATTATTAAAAAAAAAAACAAAAACAAAATGGCATTTGTTGCCGCGATGAACCGCTACCGGCAACTCTCTTCGCTCAAATGCATCTACACTTCCACTTGCTCTTCTCACTTGCTCTACTTCAATCCCACTTCCACAACTCGCTGGCTCAGTACCAGAAGCCGCAGCAGTGACTCGACTCCCTCCGATTTCCCTGCAGAAAACGCCTACAACATATTAGGCGTTCTAGAGACGAGCTCGTTTGCCGAAATCAAAGCTTCGTTTCACAAATTAGCTAAGGAAACTCATCCTGACCTCGCCGAGTCAAAGAGCCATTCCTCCGCTTCGAAGCGTTTCGTTCAAATCCTCGCCGCTTACGAGGTACCATATCGTTTCCTAGCTTTTGGAATTCCATGCAAATTTTAAAATAAAATTAATTATATGCACTGCAGATTCTTTCGGATGCTCAGAAGAGGGCACTTTATGACCAGTATTTGTTCTCTCAAAGAAAGGCTGTGGAGGAAGAAGAGCATATTAGACGAGATTCCAAGTTGTACATGTATAGATCCCCGAATATGATGGTGAATAAGGAAATGGAAGTTGTAGAGTGGTTAAAGTGGTATAGGTTTGCTATAAATGATATATTGGCAGAGAAGAAGGTGATAGTTGGAACAGGCTATTTTGATGTACTGCAAGCGGATTTTTATTCAGCCATACATACAGCCTTCTATGGCCCTGTAATCGAGTCTATGGACCTTCTACCTGACCGTTTCGAAGCTGAGGAGAGGTCTGTGTATCAAACTCCGGAGGTGTTGCACTTGGTTTCAGGGCGTGATGTTTTTGGAATGGTCTGCTTGGCCAATTATGTTCCCAGACTGTCCTTTAACTGTAATGAAAAAAAACTGAGTTCTTCTGCATCCGTTGGTTTTGAGAATGCAAACAGTTGTGTGGATTCTTATGTAGGGAATGATATTACAAGTCATGATGACTCAGATGTGTATAGAGATTTAGAATTGCATGTGTCTGGGAGGGTCGTTGCTGTCGCCACTAGAGTCCCGCCTAAACGCCATTCTGATGGAATTGACAGAGAAGATGCTGGAGATCGCATAACTGTTTTTCTTACTTCAGAAGAAGGTGCTGTTGGATCAAGGATTCCACTTGGAACTGTGACTGGTTTGGGGACTAGCCCAGAAGAGGGTTCATGCTTTGTCTACAATAGCAGTGGTAAAAAAACCCATGTGATAGTGAAACATAGGACATTACTGGTTTGTAAAAATAGTCTCCTTCAGTTTGCATTCTTTTTAGCTTTCATTCTGTTGAGATGCAAGTTTTCTTACTTCAGTCTGCTTGAGCTTTTGATGACTTTGCATATCATTGTGCTTGGCTTTGTAAATTTAATGATTATTGAAAGCGCGAATGATGATCGTGGGTGCTTCTTGCCTATATAGACTCATAACATAACATGATTAATGTTGTAAGATATGTTCTTTGTTATGGAATGTATGAGTTTTTTATCTTCTTTTCCAACTTAGCTTTTGAGAAAATGCTTCAAGTTTCACGGACCATGTATATCATATAGGAATTTAGGTGCTTCTAGGCACTTTTTTTTTTTTTTTGGGTTCTTTTTTCCTCCAAAAAGCTGGGAGAGCTGTTGAAATCAATAAATTGTATCCTGCCTGAATGCTGTGTGACAAATTTTCGTGCTAGCCTTCCTCCCTGTCTGTTGTCTAAGTTTCACTCTGAATATATTGCAAACTTTTGGTTGTGGTGATGTATTGGATGTGTCTTACATATTTGTAGTTAACTTTCATTGCCTGATTATGTTTGTATGCCAATAACTTCTTTTTGATATTTCTTCATATTCACTTTTCAGGTTAAACATATGCACTGGTACCAACTGGGAGATGAAGTTTCAATTTGTGAATGTAGATGTAGTAGAGCCAAACTACCACCTAGCAAGTAAGTTTTGTCAGTTACAGAAAATAATGGATGAGTTATGAGATATGTTTAGCTGAGCTAAACCTTCATACCATTTGGAGTTGGCTAGATGTAATACATTATACGGGTTTCCTTTTTCATTGTTATTTATTTTTTTCTATTAAATATGTTTAACTCAAGGGTTTACGGTTGTTGGTTTTCCTTCATAGTTCCTTGTTCGGGACTCTGGCGTTGATCTCATAAATTGTTCCAGTAAATAAGCTTCTATGCATTATGTCGTCTTCTAGCTCTCACATGAGCAATCTGTGGACTAATTGATCCCAGGATGCAGTTAGTGAAACTATTGCTCGTGAACATCTTGTGTTGTCTTTGGCATACCTAGGAAATTGTTTAACTCCTTTACTCTTGTAAAAAATTCTGCTTTAATTACTTCATAAATTACTGCAACAGGTTTTGGCTGTTTGAGCCCCGCTGTGGCATGCATGACATTGGTGGTTGGTATATTGAAACATTTGGCAGAGATAAAAAGGAACGGACAGTCCTATCCCGAAGGTATTGGGATGGCTTTGATGCAAGCGAGCAGTTTGACCAGTAAGTGCATGTCATGTAGGTTGTAACTTTATATTTTTTGTAGTCCTCTTAACTTCTCATTATAATCCACTGAAAAAGCTATTCTGTAGACTTTTGGTTTAATAACCACCTTGGAATGAGTTTATCTCTAGTGATCTGTTAACAGCTATTAATCTTAGGTGAAATACCCGAATCTTTTGAATAGTTTGGAACTAATGATAATGTATTAAAATGGAGTCTAAAATTTGTAAAATTGCCTCCTAGTTAGAACTTTGTATTATATATGCTTAGAATGAGCCTTTTCATCTGAAGCCACATCTCATACACGTTGATATCATTTGATAGGTTCTTAAGGCAAATTGCATCTTAAAACACGCTGCGAACTTACTTAGTTATTCCTCAAAATTTTGATTTATCACCACAAAATTTTCTGTAAGACTAGGTGTATTCATGCTGTTAATTTTCAGCAATTGAAGTATTATTCTATGTTATTTATGCTATCTGCAGGAGGCTACATCCAGCTATGTATTTACTTGTTCTTGCATATAGAACATTAGATCTTGAAGCTGCTAAAAGAAGAAAATGGACAGTCAGGGATCTCATTGAAGTAAAACTATTTAGAATTCTTGGCTGGTACAAGAAACTTGTGTAGGAGGAACACCTTTGGATAGTAAATTAGTTGTTCAGCCCTGCAGCACGTTCAATGCATTATCTCTGAGGTCAAAGAATTAATTATTGATACTGCTTCTGTATTCAGTTCATCAAGGTTATAATACAGCTAATTAGAACTGGCAAGAATTTCTGCTAGGTGACTCTTTGCATATCTTGGAGGTTCTACAATTTTCGACCGTTTCAAGGAAGTTGTTGAGAAGGGATATCATTCAGGTTACGAATTCTGACAAGTAGATACTTTTGCTGGTATTGGTAGATTGATGCTGACCAACTTGTGCATTCAAAGAACAGCTGTTGATATGGCTAATTTTGTGCATTCAAAGGATGGCTACTGATTCTGGCAAATTGAATATTAGAAACTCAGGTCATTGGAAAGCTAACTTGCATTGGCAGTGATTCTAAAGAATTTATCATTGTTCTAAAAAATGACTCATGAAATATATTGAGAGAATGATTCCTCTTATGCTGATATTCATGTGTCTGCTCTGCTCCAAAAGCATGTTTGTTTATGCTGACTTGTGGTGAAAACAGTTTTCGAAGTTAATGGCATCATTGCGTCATTGGGCATGGACGAGAGATGACTATTAACAGCAATCTTCTTTGACAGGTCATATGGCTATGGTTTTCTTTCAGACGGGGCTTGATATGGGAGAACATTGTGATGGTATTGTACTAGTAATCAAGTTATATGAATGATAGGTTACACATGATTGTTTTGCTGTATATCCTAATTTAATAAGCTGCAAGCCTAATAGAATTTATGACTACTTTTCCCTCTCAAGTTGAAGGTGATGTACATGTAATTCTGAATAAATATATTGTACTCCTTGATATTTGATCCATTATTATTTCTTTTGATCATCATGTGTTCCATGAAATTTGTTTCTTTTACATTTAATTTATGTCTGAGTTCCTTTAAGCCATCTAGCGATTCCCTGTAACTGGTGGGATAAAACATTAAACATTGTGAAATGCTTGTCATGCAAATTTCAGATCACTACGATTACATGAATTGAAAATGATCCATGCTTCCTCTTTCCTATCATTTTATTAGATCTTCCCATTTGCAGTATTGCCCACCTGCTAACACACGATAAAGTCTATCTCTGCAGTAGACCGGCCTTCCATCAGCAGCCTCGGCAGCAGCTGCTGCCAAATCATCATCAGACTTCACCTCCGCTGGCAATTGAAGCAAGTCCTCTTTTCTACATATATATAACGAAAGTTATGAAAATGGAAGTCTTTCAAAAATTTCATGGAAGGAAGGTTGAGTGTCTATTTATTTATAACACCTTATATCAAACTTTGTGTTGATCTTTGAAGATGAAATATCGGAGGTGTTTTCTTTTGCGGCAAAGGGCGTTTGAAAGAAATTCTGCACTGGTGTAGCAAAAATGAATAGCAACACAGCTGTCACTAATAATGCCCCTGTTCCAACCAGTGTTTGTTTCAGCAATTTGATGACTGGTTTAACCTGAAGACATAAGTTTCCCACTATGAGATTCTTATTCATTTCGGAAACACATATATTGTGTATCTATTTCCTATTAAATCTGTTGCAGAATGTAAAAAAGCTTTTAAGCTGAAATGTCCATACTGTAAATACTTATGTGTTAAGTGCTTGAAATTTGAAGCATACTGCAGTTGGATAAGGTCCTTGAGTGTGTGTGTAGATGCAAATGTCATATGGGTGTACTAGGATAATCTGCTTGTGACAAATTCGATATGGGTGACCTTCTGCATGTGTTGCATGCAATTGGAAGTCTTTTTGTTACATAAACTATTCCAGGATTCATAGCATATACTTCTATATAAAAAATTTGGAGATGCATTGATTGTCTGCACTGATTAGTACCTTGTAAGCTCCCAACAGTCTGTCACGAGCAAGGACCTGCGATGGAAGAGACAAGTTAGTAGTTCATCGTAGAATTTTCTATTTACGAAGAGATGAAAATGGAAAATTTTGCTTTTATGTTTCTGTCTTCAAATCCATTTTTAGGATTTCTTGATCCATTTTGTTGTGATTTGTGAATCATTGCAAGAGATGGAGTTCTGTATATTTCCTGTGTATGTTAGCTTTGCCTCTTATTTGCTTTTACTGGTAAAATTCTTACTTGTAATCAGGGGTAATCTTTTATCTTCTACATTGTTCTCGTTATACTCCAGACTACCCAAAACAAGAAGCAACTACCATAAACCACTATTGAAGTCTCTAATAAGTTTGTACTCTATCGTTATTAGTTTTTCAATTTGTTTTTATGTTTAAGAGGGAGATGCTGACCTTCAAACTGTTGGCTGCGGACTTCAGTATAAGATTGGACCCTGAGTTAGACTGTTACTGTGCTGTCGGGGTGTTAGTTGGCTTTCAGTTGAAATTTCTTATTGCAGCCGAATGGCAACGGAGCAGTGCTAAACAACAGCAATTTTACTTCCCTGAATCTTTATATTTCAACACACGTTTTGATATCAAAATATTCCATTTTCTACTTGTCCCCTTGCGATATTGTCAAAATCACTGATTAGGTTGTCAGGGTCCTTGATAGGCACACACGATTTTAACTGCTGTAGTAGTCTGCCTGGTTCAAGATCTATTCTTGATTATATATTGAATGATATTGTGCTGCTGTTCCTTTATTAATATTTGATAGTCAGCAACCTAGCATAATGTAAAATTTTGTCTATCAACGGGGAGTTAATGAACTTGTTATTGTTTCTTCTAAATCGAAAGTAGTTATGCTTTCTACTGTAGTCCCACTCAACGTATAATATACATCATAGCAATCAACACGTGATGTTAATGTACATAGTGGCAGAACCTTGTGGAGTGTGGACCATTACTTTAACCTCTAGCGTATATGTATTTAACAGTAATAAACTTTCAGCGGGAGAAATTGGAAATACTTGAGGTTTTTAACGTAACTATTTACAAGTTTTTTCCTGATTATTGAGCTCTTTCATGTACACTTGGTCTTGACCTTTGTTCCATCCGGGCTGTCTTTTTAGTGAATAATTTGAACATAATCAGTCAGTCAATTCAGATTTGGAACTATTTGACCAGTATTTGGCCGTTGTGCTCCCTTGCTGTTAAGCAGAATTTTATACTAACAAGCAAAATTTAGGAATTATCAGACTGACTTTGTTCATGTTTTTGTCTCAATACCTCTGCTTACTACCTGATGATGGAGTGATAGAAACAGCAAGGGATATGTGCAAAATGTGCTAACCTCTGGTGGCTTTACCCACATTTGTCCATCGTACCATCCACTTTCTTCATATGGTATCACTGCTGCTAGGAGTCTATCACCAACGTAACTCCATCCCTGTAATTTGCAAAATTGAAGGATTTAATATTGTTAACAGTATTGCAGAAAACTTCTTTGGTCGATTGGATGTAGAGCATGGAGATTTAAGATCAAGATATGTAGAACGTAGCTGAACAAATAAAAATGTGGGTGATGCAAGCAGTTTTAATCCTTTGCTGTATCATTTTTAAGAACTTGTATAGTTTCTGATTCTGTAAATTTGCTTCTGATGGTATTTTCGTGTGTATAATTATTTTGTGTAAACCAGCTCTACTTCTGCCTGCCATTTGGGTAGACATAATTATGATGACTTCACGTCGTGGAATTATTTTGCCATTCCTTTTTATGTGCACGGTGCACCTTAATATAAAGCTTGATTTTTCCACAGGCTGTAGCGCTGATAGATTTTGTGAAATTAACTCAGATGATAACATGAAGGAGGGGGAGAAGAATTTTATACCAGATACATCCGTAAGACTATCAATGATACGAGGAAAAGAGTTCCGGTACCAGCAGCAAGCACAAATCTTAGAGGCTCCTGCAGTGTTTCAACAGATGAAATTGTCATAAGCAGCATGACTGACTTATCTGCAAATGAAATGTGTGTAGATAGTTTATATATATGTATTCTTCCTTCTATTTGTATTGATGTCACCTACGCCAAGACCTAGAAGCCAATTTATAGTGGCATATAATTTCTTTCAGATGAATGATAGCACAAATGAGTTGTCCTCTTATTATAGTCGATTATCCTACTGTTTTATGTGTAAAGAAAATTTGTTATTTTCAACTTGCCCTTGAAGGATCGAAGCTCGCAGCTGCAATTGGTACTCCAAGAACTGTGAAGATTACTAACCAGAGACCTCCAAGTCGCAGGAAAAACTGCCCTGGTCCCAGTTCGCCCCATGAATACAAAAATCCATCTTTCAAAGATGAGTACTCATTCACCTACCAAGAATCACTTATTGTAAGTATTGGTTGATTATGTTAGTTACATCGCATGCAAGTCATGATATGCTTGTAATGATTATTGGATGCTGCATGCAAAAAAAGAAAAATGTCTGAATCTACTTGAGCTATCTATTATGTCGATGATGTTTTTCGCTTTCATGTGTTAATATTTTCTCTGTTCTGTTCTTAGTTAATGTTAACTAAATCATCTATGTAATAGCATAAACTTCACCCAAGTAGAAAACCAGGTAATTCTTTCAAAACCATAAATTCACCTATATGCTGTTTCTAATATGCAGGGCCTAATGAAGCAAAACATATGTTGAACCGCATGAAGTTAACCAGTACAAGCACACTAGAGTATCGACAGCGTACCGGTCTCTGTTCAAAAGGAACCTCAATTTCCAAGCCTGGATCCCAGCTACTGCCTGAGAAGCTGCTTGTCCCTCCATTTGTTTCATCTTTCAATGCCTTCACTGAAATCCCCCAAGCCGACTTCTGAGCTCTTTTACACTTAATGATCCATGAACCATTCCCACTTCCAAGCTTGACTCGTGTAACTTGTGTTGCACTTGGAATTGGAGAACAATGAACATTTAGTCTCAGCATTTACTAGTAGAAATTAAATAACTAATGACAATTCAGCAGCCTAAAATGTTAATGAGTTCTTCTGTTTCAGTTTTTGGTGAACATCAAAGAAAAGAGAGGGAACAATAACTTATGAGCTCCCTTACTTGATATTATTTGTTTATATATATTATTCAGGGGCCAGGAATTATTTGCGTGGAGGAAAACAACGCATACAAAATCATTTTGTTGCGTTTTGTGGAGTGATGGACTCTTAGTACTGTGCAGATGGGACCTGGAACCCAATCAGTAAGTGCCACTTCATGGATTGGCCCCAGGTAGTTTAGTTTGTGAGTTTGAACAAGCATCTGTGCTCAAGTGCTTTATTGAGTAGTTGTTGTTGTACACCATCCATTTTATGGACCATAAGACAGATTATCCAGAGATTATATATAAGTGAGTTTTTGATTTATGGTATTTTTTGTGGTTGGGAAGAGGGAGTAGGGAGTCGTGGCTTGTTCAACGTGGCAGTAGTTGCCTTGCACGTATATTTGTATGTGTCGCTCGTGCTTCCACAAGCACACATGGGTATTGCCTTTGGCCTGTGCCATTTTCGTTTTTCCTAATTGGGAATTGCAACGGCATTATGATGTTATAGATCCCCCAATCCGCCATATAAATTGGAATATGTTGTAAATATTTTCATTAAAAGTTTTGAAATTCTCTGTGAAAAAAAAAAAAAGTTTTGAAATTTTACATTTAGAATTATTTTTGTTTTTCTTTTTGATGATTAGTGAATCATCATTTTTCTCCTTATCATTTTATAAGGTCAAAAAATTCTCTAAAATAATGTTAGCTCAAGTTAAAAGAAGGATAAAATGATATTTTTTTGAATGAATACGAGGGAAATGACTATTCGTCAATCATCAAAGGGAATATTATATGTTTAAAAATCTTGATAATGTCCTCAGTATTTTTTAAATTGTAAAATCATGCAGGTGTTATTTTGATATCGACGCCCAGATCTGAAAGGTATTAGGATTCTTTTGCAAATATTATGAATATTTATTTATTTATTTTCCACAAAATTAAATTTGAAGGGGCGGTGTCTCCCTTTAACATGTAAAAAAATTAATATATAATTAATAAAAACAATAAATAATACATGATGAATATTGAATATGTTAAAGGTGTTCATGTGATCTTTTTTATTTTTATTTTTTATTTTTATAATGGATGGATACATTAATTATTGGTCATTTTAAGTATTTTGTACTTAGTACCAGATTTATTTATTTATTTTTATTTATATAAGACTATTGATTAAAGTCAACGCATTATTAAAGAAGAAAAAAAGCACAAAAAAAGAGATGATAAAAAGCCAATACAAAAAAGAGGGCCATCTTAAGAGGATTATAAACCGATCAAAGGATAAGAAAGATGACCGAAGATTTAGTCATAACCAAATCTTTGTAAATCAATCCCTAAAATAGATCTCATTAAAAATCTTATTAGAAAAATCCAATGGGAAGAATCTGATAAGGAAAAAAGAGTGTCCACCCTCAAAGACTAAACTAACAAAACAATATTGACATTTGCCATGAAGATCATTAGAAAGATGACGACTCAAAAAGTTAGGAGTTGTCTACCACTAAGTGGAACAAACAAAAGAAGGAGAACGAGAAGCTAGTGCATCCGCAACAGGACTTTCTTAGAGATAAATATGTGTCACCATAAAATCCATACTTTGTTGATAGTAAAGACATTTCTCCCAAACTAGTTGCCAATGCTAGGGAATTTTAGAAAAACAAGCAAGATGAAAAGAAATCACATAAGCAGAATCACTTTCCAATAAAAACTTCGTCCAATGATAATCCCAAGAATACTGAACGTCATTAATAGCTGCTATTAACTTCGCCTCAAAAGCAAAATTGGTACCAAATTTATTCTTTTATGAGACTATATTAATTTTACTTTAACAATAACACAAAAATATGTGGACATTATTCACGGTAATTTTTATTTGTTGTATAATTAATAACGTAAAGAATAATTTAATATGCAAAAATTGAAAGAGTGATACTATTTTTTTTTTCGGTTTAAAGCATATACTATTGGAGATCTATCAAATATTCTTTTACATATTTTTTTATTATAGACAATTTTAACCTTAAAAATACAAAGAATGACAAAAAAATTCTAAAATACATTACAAACCAATTTTATATAATGCAATTTGCGTTCAGAAAATCTAAAATATTCCCTTTCTTTTTTCAAAATTTAATATTTATGATGGAGAATTATTGGCAACAAGAAGTAAACAATAATGAAGAAGTCAATTTGTATTAAACTTACAAATTTCTCAATCTTGAATTTTAATTATTTTAAATTATATATTGTATTAAAATTTTATAGGATATGTGTAGTTACGAGAATAGACACACACAAGATGAAACCATGATACAAGTAAAATGCCATAAAAGAGATGTGATGAGTCAAATTGACGTGTGAGAGGGAAATTGTAATTTGTAAATTATGGTGACTCATCATGCTGGATGACAAACTCCTATAAATAAAAAAGAGTTAGCCATGGGGATGACAAACATACTTGATTCAATCCAAACCGCCTAAACCCGGTCTATTTGTGACCAGTAACGACCTATTTCGGGTGGAAAGTAACAATCATTTGAGGCATGGGTCGAGTTTGAGGTAACACTCAAAAATTTTGAATTGGGTTTGGGGTAAGCTTTCTTACCTTGACCCGATCTGGTAACCTGATCTGGTAACCCGATCTATATATGAATATAAAATAAACCTTAAATCAACGGTATATTATAAAGAGTTATTACATGGTATCTAAGTCTTGCATTATTAACTGTTAGAATTTTTATATGAATTTGAAACTATTTGAGAATGAAAGTAGATATTATAGTCAATTTGTCTATTTTTTTTGTTTACATATTTGTTTTTTTTTTATATTAATTATATTATTAGTTAAAACTAAATCAGGTCAATGGATTAGATTCAATGTAAGTCCCCCCAATTAGATTTGAGTTTGGGATGAAAAGTAACAACCCATTTGGGGTAAGGGTGAAACCCGATTCAATTCGACCCATTATCATCCCTAAACTTAGCCACGACATAAAGAAAAAATCATTCAAGAAAGATTTTATTTTGTATGAACGGATTATAAGCTACTTGTATTATTAAAAGATATGAATTCACTTTTGCGTTGGATGATTATTAACTGAAGTTCTTTAGTAGTCACTTAATTTTAGAGAAAGGAAGAAATGAAGTAGGCAAGGGAAGTGGTGATGTCCATGTGATTAACTTCTTTTGTTAACTATTATAATTAATTTTGGGTTTGGGTTTAGAAATGGTTGATAGATAACACAAACTCAAATTCATAATTTATATAAATATAAAAAATATACCACTAAAGCAACTTCCTCGTTTATCTATTAACTTTTCCTCCGCCTCAAATTTTAATCTTGCACTTTATTTTTCAGCAATCAGTGAGATGCCGAAGCACTCACAGCATAATTCAATAACATAATAATCTTGTCACTTGCCTGTCCAAAGAAAATTAACAAATAAACTGCATTTTGTAAACTTCTGTGAATACACATGCGGGCTGTCCAAACAATAATGTAATGACAACAGCATTCTTGTCAATGTCCATATCTTTAATGGCCACTCATCCAAATTCACGGTACAACTAGAAGCAGATTGAGTTGAGTCTGTCTGAGTGTGAAATTATATATTATTATGTTTTCGAGTAATGCATTCCAGCAAAGATCCGGCTACTCATTTTTGGTCCTTTTGAGTCCATTTGTCCTTGCCTCTACTGTTCTCCTCTTCTTTTTTCTCCTAGATATTTTGCTTTGATTATTTATATAATCTACCTTGTGTCCCTTATAATCAGAAATGTCAAAGTTCTATGCCGTCATTTTCTACTGGTACACTCTGTATGTAGTATACCATGCATGATTGGATATACTTGTTAGAAAAATTGATAATAACAAGAATAGGTAACGATATAAACAGATAATCATATAAAAGTATAATTCTAGAGACTCTCAAAATTATAAAGAATTTGCAACAGAAAGAAAAAATAAAAATAATATAAAATAAAAGTAAAAGTGTTGAGGTATGTAATAATTACGATGTTCTTAAGATAAATTCGTTGTTCATGCTCTGAGTTGTTCAACATTTGTCTCCCAAGATACAACAACACCAATCAAAATCGTCTGGTGAATTGAACAATATTTGAATCTTTATTACTCCCAAAACTTATGGCTAGAAATAGTGTCTGAGAGAAAATAAATTGAAAAACAAAATGGATTCTCTTAATTGTTTCTGAACAACTAAAAAGGATGCCAATTTATAATTCCCATGTGGGACGATTAATAGTTCCCATGTGGGACGATTACAAAACTAATTTTAAATTAGCCATTAGATCAATTAATGGTTACGCTTTGAAAATTTAAATTTTCATTTAACACTAGTGATTACAATATAAATATTCAAATCGTCAATTCATGACAATTAAAACTGCAATTCAATTCTATAGTTAATATTTGCAGTTTCAATTTGAAAAATTAAATTTACAATTTAATTTGTAGTTACATTTTTTCAAATTCAATAGCTACATTCATGACACTTAATCCAATAGTTATATTTCGAAAATTAAATCTTCAATTCAATTTCTATTCATCCAATCACCATTTTTTCCATAAATTCATTTTGATCAATCTCAATCAAGATCTCTAACCCAATTAAAAATGAACCCTTAAAATGGGTGTTTATCCCATTTTTCCAATAATCCCCGACATGAATGAAATTGATAGATAAGACAAAAATATTACTTGGTGATAGAGTTCAATGGTCAGATTCTGCATAAGATAAGTAAGTTTTGGCTTTTGAACATTCCTTTATGAAAATATATTTTCTGTACTGACTGATCAGTAGGCGCTATGTCTTTGAATTGCTCCGCCATTTGTGTAAACGACTATATACCTCACACAGAAATCTTTCCTAACACAATTCAGTTCTTACTGTTATATTCATTTTGGCAATGAAGATCTCTTTACAAGCAAAAGTTTCTAAGGAATTAAGCCCCCATAATTCTCTTTACAAGTAGCCCCACTTCTCTCTCACATAGGTGATCTCTTAATTTAAAGTAAGCCACATTACGTTGCTTAGATTCTAGACTTATAAGGATCATTAAAAGCATAACTTATTCTATCTTCTATGCACATCACTATTTTATCATATGAATTGACAGAATGATAACTTTTAATTGACAAAAAAATATCTTTTATAATGATACAACCAAGTCTTTACAATTATGTTGTCCTATTGAACC
Source organism: Nephelium lappaceum (assembly GCA_021234005.1). Lineage (NCBI taxonomy): Eukaryota > Viridiplantae > Streptophyta > Magnoliopsida > Sapindales > Sapindaceae > Nephelium > Nephelium lappaceum. Next base: position 5,567,104 of record CM038008.1, read on the forward strand.
TAGATCTTAGGATCTCTAGTCACATAGGTTGGGTTTCCTTTGTAATGATTTATTCTTTTATGGGCTTTAATATTATTCTCCTTGATGATTTTTCTAACTAACTCTCCATTTAACCTTTTGGTTAATGGATCCGCAATATTATCCTTTGACTTTACATAGTCAACAAAGATAACTTCAGTTGAGAGTAGTTATCTTACGGTATTATGTCTACGACGTATATGTCTAAACTTATATATATTGCTTTAAGCTATTCCTATTGCAAACTGGCTATAACAATGGATGCAAATTACATGAATTGGCTTTGGTAACATTGGAATATCCTCTGGAAAATGGTGTAACCATTCAGCCTCATCAGATTCCACACTTATCCATATAGGCTTTGATGGATATTAATTTTTCATTAAATTTCTCCACATAAAACCTTAAAAGGCTTGAAAACTTTAACATAATAACTATATACCGAAATAGTGTACGTAGTCCATAAATAATACACCAGATAAGTTCCTAGAAAAGAGAGGTTGGCCACAATGTACATACTTAAATAACAAGTCTTTTCTAACCAGAACATTCTTAGGCATACACTTTCACACCATTACGTTTATTTCTAGCAAAGAATTCATATTCCATTGTGGATCTAACTATACATATTTGTTTAGAGGATTTCCATAACTCTTTAGCTATCTTTTTAGACATGTATTCATTGTACAAACCATCAGCCAACCATTCACAATATAATTCCTAAAAAAGAAATCTGAATGGTTCCATGCATTAATGGCACTAATGACTTGAAAGTCTATTTCGCTATTTTTTGCCTTAGGAGCATATTCCATTAAGAACCTTACAAGATTCAGGGTGATCAAACAACATCTCCTGCTACCATCTTTTGAAATTCAAACCACTAAATTTCTCCAATTTTTTCAAATGGTTCATAGAAACCAAAACCGGTATCATTGGCTTATCCAACTATGCAACAGGTAAAGATCCTATCACAAGTGCACTCATAAAACCAAGAAATTATAGTCCTTTAATTCGTTTTTAGTTCTATTGATTTTACAGTTGTAAAGTATTAATTCAAGATTCAATAATGCAAATTTAATTCAGAATTAAACATGATTGCAGTTACAAAATTTAAAATTTATTCAGTAATTAATTCTACAGAAACTGCTAGCCAATTTTCAAATTTGCAATTATTTAGATTTATTTCATCAATAAATCTTTCAGTTACAACCACATTTGTCATTCAACCTTGCAATTATTTCATTCAAATGAAATACTTAATTGCAACTAATTCAAATTCAGATGAATTTAAATTCTAACGGGTGATTTTTGAGCTTTAATTTCTTATTCACCCAAGAACCATTTCGGATTTATAATCACATCAATTCAATATCCTCGCAAATAAGAATATGATCATCTTGATTTTCCAAAACTGAGATCAAACCTCAATCAAAATGGTTCATAAAATTGAATTTTAATGTCTCAATTTTCCAACAATTGACTTAAACAAACATTTTAAAAGTTGATTATCCCAATTGGCTTAAGTCAAATTTCCAATACTTTCCTTGATTAATCAAGAATATCAACTTATTAAAGTTGAATTCTTTTTCAAATCAAGTTCAAGACGAAAAAGAATATCTTATCAATGTTTTAAAACAACAATCACATTGTTATCACCACAATTTTAATAAAACAAAACACAATTTGTTTAATAAAACAAATTAAAATTCAATCACACTACCTTAGCAAAATGATTTAAATCAAAACATGTTTAAGCAAACTAGTTAAAAGAAATTGATTTTCTTCTAAACTTAGTGAACCAAAACCAATCAAATTTGTCACAAAACAAAATTGCAACGCACGTTTTCTCTTTTATTCAACAAAACAATTTCACAAAGAAACTTGTTTTCTTTAAAAAAAAATTCCAAACACTTAACGAAATTGTTTTGAAACCAAATCCATACAGAGAGAAGAATCAGAGATCCAAAAATTTTTAAAACAATTGAAAATTGAATTAAACAATCTCAACTGCTGCAAATACTTGTTCTTCATAACAAAACAACAGGCGATTTGTCTTAAGATTGTTAGAAAAATTGATAATAACAAGAACATGTAACAATATAAACAGATAATCATATAAAAGTATAATTTTGGAGACTCTTCAGATTACAAAGAATTTGCAGCAGAAAAAAAAAAAAAAGGTTAAGATAATATGAAACAAAAGTAAAAGTGTAGAGACCTGTAATAACTATAGTGTCTTCAAGACAAATTTGTCGCTCATCTTTTGAATTGTTCAGCGTTTATCTCCTAAGATACAACAACACTAACTAGAATCGTCTAGCAAACTGAACCATATCTAAATTCTATCACTCTGAAAACTTATGACTAGAAATAGTATTTTAGAGAAAATAAACTGAAAAATAAAATGGATGCTCTCAATTATTTTTGAACAACTAGAAATGATGTCAGTTTATAGTTCTCATGTGAGCAGTTACAAAACTGATTTTCAATCAGCCAGTAAACCAATTAATGGTTACGTTTTACAAATTCAAATTTTCATTTAACACTAGCAGTTACAATTTTAATATTCAAGTTTTCAATTCATAATAATTAAAACTGTAATTCAATTCTGTAATTAATATTTGCTATTTCAATTTGAAAAATTAAATCTACAATTTAATTTTGCAGTTACACTTTTCTAAATTTAATAGCTGCATTTATGACACTTAATCCAATAGTTATATTTTAAAAATTAAATCTTTAATATAATTTTCATTCATCCAAACACCATTTTTTCCATGAATCCATATTGATCTATATCAATCAAGATCTTTAACCAAATAAAAAATTGATCCTTAAAATGGGTGTTTATCTCATTTTTCCACAATATTTACTTATCTTTTTTTTTTTTTTTTTTTTTTTTTTTATAATATTATAATTAAATTTAGCTTTAGAGGAGGGCTGAGTCGAAATGACTTGAACTCACAATTTATAAAATGGAGGTGTGTAAGGAGTTTACCATTGGACTAGTCTTATCTTATTGTAAATTCACTTATATTAAATGATAGTTTTTACCACAAATTCATCCAATTATATATGTTGTTTTTCTACCTATGTAAGTTTAAAACTCTTGCAACATCCAATTTTGTAAAACTGAAATTGGAATTCTTCATGGTAAGTCTCTTAGGCTATGTTTGGAACATGGAATTTGAGGTGAGTTTAAGATTCAAAATATCCCAAACTCTTAATTCTCATGTTTGAAAAGCAATTAGAGAGCAATGGGTTTGAGACTCAAAGAGTCTCAACTCTCTCATCTCCTAATCTTTTGGCAATCTTATTCCCAACCAAAATGGTGGGTTTTGATGGAAATGAGATTTCTCATTTCCCATCTTTTTTCTCCTCTCATACATCCATCCATCTCTCTTTCTCTCACATTTCTTTCTTCTCTCATCACACTTCCATGGAACTAGTAACATTCTTTACTCTCTCTCTCTCTCTCTCTCTCTCTCTCTCTCTCTCTCTCTCTCTCTATTTTTTTAAAAAAATTTTTTATTGGGTATTTGGTTTTGGAAATGAGTCGGACCTAGAACTAGATGGTTCTGAGTTCATCAAACCTAGACCAAACCTCACCGTTCTTATTATTATTATTATTTTTAAAATAAGGTATTAATGTTTTGATGTTGTTGATGAATTTCGTTGAGTTGATGATGTTTTTGTTGTAGGAGATGATAATGTTGATTAATTGAATTGATGATATTGATGAACTATGGGTGGATGATCTTGAAGACAGTGAGATAAAGATGAACTGTGGGTTTTTTTTTTTTCATTTTTTTTTCAAATTTTTTATAAAATTAATTTTATATAATTAAAAAATTTAGATTAATTTTGTTTTGATCCAATCTCAACCTACACCAAATATAATATGGTATAATTTTAATTCAATTGCAAGTTCAACCAAACATGAGATAGTGATTTTTCAATCTATTTCCATGCAATTTCAATTCTGCATGCCAACATAGCCTAACATCACTATCTCGCAAATTAAGATCTAACATTTAAGTCATATTATCTCTTTCGGATTTTAAAGTCCACTTTTAGTATAATACATTTTATGTGTAAAAATTTCAAAAAAGAAAAAAAAAAACCACAGAATATATAAGAGCATCTCTAATGCTCTCATGACTTGTGAAAACATTATATGCCACATATGATAAATAGACATTGAGTTAAAATAATTTTCTCCATTATAATGATCACTTATCTATGTCAAGCCATGGTGACATAATAAAAAATATTATCAACACGACCATCTATTTATAGAGAGCGTGTTAAACAGTCATGTCAGTACATCAATAATTAATTAATTTTAATTTTCAAATATAATTAAAAGTAAAAAAAAAATGGAAGCTATTAAATGAAAAATATAGAAGCATTAAATAGAAATACATTAAGACATTAAATATAAATTATATAAGCATTGGTGAATAATTTTTCATTTTGATTATCTATCAAATAATACTTTTGTAACGTAGGAAACAAATCTCTTATATTGATCAAATAATATTTTTCTAAATAACATAATCTATGAGAGTATTGGAGATATTTAATTATTGTGGATAGAATAAAAAAATAACAGAGAATAAGTAAATGGGGATGTAACAGAATTTTTTTTTTTTAGTTTTTTAAATACGGGATGTAACAGAAATTTAAAATCTACATAAAACAGCTAATTTGGAAACAAATTACCAAAAAAAAAAAATTACTGTGAGTACCGAAAAAAGTAAATGGGAATCTAACAAAAATCGTCCCAGCTAGATTTGGTGTCGGGACCGATCACCCATAAAAAAAAAAAAAAAAAAAAAAAACCAAAGAAAACAACCAGTATTAACATTTTGGTAAATTCATCGACTCTCTCTCTCTGTTAAAAAAATTCCCGCTATCCATTTGACTCGAACCAGTATGCCAAAACCAAACAGACACCGGACCGAGACGGAGACAAGGTGATTCTGTTCTGTTAACAAAAATGAAGACCAAAGCCAGAGAACCAAACTGGAGCATAAAATCAAAGCTGGGGATGCCTGTCGTGTTATTCGCTTGTTCTTTCTTCTTCCTTGCTGGCCTCTTCTGTTCCTCTCTTCTTCTCTCCTCTCATCAGGTTCTCTTCTACATTTTCGTTTTTTTTTTTTTTTAATTTTTTAGTTTGTTATAATTTGAATGTTTGTTTTGAGTTCGGTTTATATGGACTTGCAGGATATATCGGTGCCCAGAACAAGACTGCTGGAATCGGTTCGAGAACAATATGATTTGATGCCTTTTGGAGAAACCGGAGATGCTTATGTTACAACTATTCCTTTTCAGGTTTTTTTTTTTTTTTTTTTTAAAAAAATTATTTGATTGTTTGGTTATTGAGTTATATAGTCAATTCTAGTGGATTGATTGATTATGCAATTGTGAATCACAAGTCATGGATTAGCAAATAGCCATTGATGCTTTGTATACACTACTAGGACAAAAACAACGAGATCGTTGCTTGTGGTGGTATGATTACATGTATAATTGTGTTTCTTGTTGTCTTTCAGAATAGTTATTATTGCATGTTTAATTCCTGAAATTGTTTTTTTTTTTTTTTTTCAATTGTTCATTTTCTTGATACATTTATTGCTACTATTAATTTGTAGGTTTACTTTTATTGTTGTTGTGGACCACATTGAAGATCACACAGTATTTTTGATGAGAGACCTGTCTCTGTAGTTGTTGGCCTACTTTAAAGATTACACTATGTGTTTTATGAGATTTTGATGCTATGAGTACATAAGAGATTGATTTCTAGTTGAGACTTGTGGTTGAAATATACATGTAGTTAGGGAGTTCAAAGTCTTGAGATGTTCGTTTTGTACTGTTGTTTGTTCGTAGTTGATCTTCTTTAAGAAGATGTTCTATCAACTAAATGTTTAGAAGGATAGCTTTTATTAAAAGTTTATTGGTTGATAGATGTTTAATTGTATGACCATTTTAAGTAGTATTAATAATATTAATAATAAGAAAGGGTATAGAAATTGTTAGCTGTGAATTGAAAAGGGTTGAGATGTGGTCAGTACTGATAGGATATGATACTTTCAGTTGACCACATGAAGACCAAAATGATATAATTGTGATACTTATAGTGTATGCAAAACATGGATTAATAGGCTAATGAAATTTTGTTTTTCTTTAATCCAAACCATGGTGAACAGCCAGGAATCACCTTTTATATCTTGTAGTTTACCCTGAACTTACATGCAAATTTGTCGCAGGTTTTGAGCTGGAGACCGCGTGCGATGTATTTCCCTAAGTTTCTAACTGCAGAACAATGCAAGAGCATAATTGACACTGGCAAAACCAAAGCTTAAGCCATCAACCGTGGCTTTGCGTAAAGGAGAAACAGAGGATAACGCAGAGGGAGTCAGAACAAGGTATTGTTTGTGTGCATACTGCATACTTAACGTCTTTATTTAATTATTGGCATCAATGAATAGCTCTAGGGCTCGTGATAATGACCTTACTGGGTTGCCCAAATCATTTAATTTAGATGATACTGCATCTTCACATGATTGTGATAAATATGAAACAAGGGTGTTCTGAGCAGTCCTAGAAACTGAGTTTGAAATATTCTTTTTGGCTATGACTTCAACTTGTAGCAGTTCTCATACAAATTACAAGGTTGTAACTTTATATGCTTTGTTACTACTAATCCAACCATATAATTTTTACCAGGACATCCAACATGTATCCTGTTAATGAAGGTTTTATAAGTTAGAAATCCTTCGAATTATACACAACCAGAAGAATTCAAATGTTATTGAATTTGGATGAGTGGTATGGCTTGAGAGTTCTAGACTGACTCTGCCATGATTTGTATGTCTAAACATGCTTATCACCTTTAATTTTGGTCAATGCTATCCTTGTTTCTCCCGACCTGTAGTAGCTTGACGTAATTAGTTGAACTTAATAAATTTTCATTATTCACTCCTTCCTTTTTACACTTTGTCTTTGTTATGATCCTTGACGATGGGAACATTGAAAATGAGCAAACTAGAATTAAAGGTTTTTGTATGCTCACTCAGTGCAACAAAACCTTATTGATATATAACCTGCATCTGGCAATCTAGCTCACAGTAACAGACTTGTTTTAATCTGAAAGATTTGCTGTATTATCTTACTCTTTATTTTCAAACAGTTATGGCGTGTTTATTTCAGCCGCTGAAGATGAAACTGGGACTTTGGACATTATTGAAGAAAAAATTGCACAGGTTACAAAGCTTCCTAGAATCAACGGAGAGGTAATTTTATAATAAAGCTTATTAAATTTCAAGATAGAAAATTTTGAAAGCTTCTTTTATTTATTTGTTATCAAAGTTGGCTGCAGTTAATGATTTATCTTCTGAACTTCTCCATTTTCATCTGTGTTAATGTATTTTACTTGAATGCCAGCCATCTATGAATCATCCCTTTGGCTTTGTAGACATAATTAAAGCTGACACATTTCACTCCACTATTTTCTGAACAAAAATGATTTGTTACCTTGTTTGTGGAAAGGGTATTGTAATATGTTTAAACAGTTATCATAAGTCCTAGCTTTTAGGTTATTAAGCTTTGTCAAAATCTTGTGATAGTTATGAATTGAATGCTAGTCTTTTTTGTTGAACTAGTTAACATTTCATTTCAGGGCAATATTAAAATTGTTTGAGGAAATCACCATGTTTCAGGCATTCAATGTATTGCGTTATCGGCTTGGGCAGAAGTATGATTCTCATTATGATGCATTTAGTCCTGACGAATATGGCCCGCAAAAGAGTCAGAGGGTACATCTTAAGCTTCAACATTTATTCATTTTTAGTTTTATCATTATCTTTATAAATTATGCAATCCATTGTTATGAAGGAAATTGCTCACATGTACACACAGATGTGCATACCTATCACAAACCTTTAAAATCCCCATTTCTATCCCAATTCCCAAATGCAAGTACAATAGGCTAAGGCCAAGTTTGCACATTCAGTATTTCCCTCTAGCTTCTTTCGTTTTAATGATTTCTTTTAGATTAAGTCATCTCTTACTTAGCATTACTAATTTACAACTATCTATAAAATTATGCATTTGGATGGAGTGTCTAAAGTTTCTATAAGAGCCTCTAGTTTGTATGTTATAAATTCTTGATTGTGACCATAACTTGAGTTAAAAGTTTTCCAACAATACTGAAATATTGATTAACCTCCCCAAATAGGTCGCCACTTTCCTGCTGTATCTAAGCGATGTTGAAAATGGTGGGGAAACTATGTTTCCATTTGAGGTAAGATTGGCACCTCTGTTCATCCTCTCTATATTTTATTAATCCTTTTTTTTATCAGAAAATCATAATTGGCCTTAGTCCCATGCTTTTGAATCTTGATGTGTAGAATGGCATGAACATGGATGGAAACTATGACTACAAGGAATGCATTGGTCTAAGAGTGAAGCCACGGCGAGGGGATGCAATTCTGTTCTTTTCAATGTTTCCAAATAATACAATTGATCCTGTAAGTGTTCTTTTAGTCATAAGTGTTGGCGGGCAGAGTCTGTTGTGCATAAAATCATTGATTATATGTCAAAATCAGGCGCTGCACCTACTACCTATTTTAACAATAACATTAGCCTGCTGGTTTCCTTAAAATGGTGTTTGTTGGATGGTTTTTGCAGACATCGCTTCACGGGAGCTGTCCGGTAATCATTGGAGAGAAATGGGTGGCAACAAAGTGGATCAGAGATCAAGAACAATATGATTAAATGGTTATACATCAATTGGTTAAAATTTCATTTTTTTTCCCTTCTTCCCTTCGGATCTGATCTGCCGTAATCGCTTACTTTACACAGTTGGGAGTTATTGAAATTTTCATAATAATATCAAGTTTCAAATCTGACATTACCATGTAAGGCCAATAAAATTTTATTAAAGTATGTATGTACAAGGCTGTTCACTTGTCAATTGTCAGCATACTCTTATACACACACATTATATCACAATGTTCAAGTGTTGTTGATGTTTAGTTCGTATTTGTTGTCATTTTGAGAAATCCTTAAATTTCTGTAAAGAGTTCACAGTAAAACAAAAAGCTGGAAGAAGAATTGTTTCATTGAATTATTAATTCCAGGACAAACTCAGGATAGGACCAGCTCTGTCCCAGTTCAGTAAGTCGGGTAACAAATTAATAAATCCAAGCAAAAGCAAACGGAAACGTTTTCTTCATTCTAGGTGCCACAACGGTCGAAAAAATATCCTCTTACTCTTCTTCCTATTCCCGAAAAATAATGTTCAAAACACTCTGAGCTACATGACTTATATTATATGTGGGGCTACAATGCACTTCTTATTTTCAGATTGCATTAGTAAAAGTAAACTACCGATAGTAAGACTCAACTTAAGACAAAGAATTATATCTTAATTTAATATGTTTCTAATTCAATTAATTATGCATACCATGAATCCACTGAAACAGGCTTTCAACCTCTGTATAACTTCAGGTCACCTCTGTTTCTCTCCATATAACCGAGAGATGCAGCTAGCTACTTGTAGTTGGTGGCTTGAAGTGTATTTCGATTAGACATGTTTAACTAAGTCTTCACCTGATCAAAGGCAAGCTATCAACCACTGCTAAAAAATTGTTGCATTGTCCTGCCTTATGTAGGCTCGATGGGCAGGTAATGGTGCTGACCATGAATGTTTATCTGAAACTGTATAGTCAAAACTTGCACTCGAATCCAGCGTCAAAAAATTTTACTTACAAATCATACTTGCTTGAAATGCAATAGGCATGGAGGAGACTATGATACTAATTTTAGCAACCCTCACAACTGAATTTGATGAGTTCATGACCTCATCCTTATTCCAATAATCAAATTGCCCCTTGCATACTTCAGCTGGAATATAGGAGGAACAATTTTTCTGTTTCGCCTTATGTTGACCTATAGGTGGTAGATTATAGAACACCAAGTATACATCGGCTTTAATCTTTGAACATAATGGGAAATGAAATCACAATTTGTGCCAATTATGATATGGTTGTTTTCCCCACCGCTTTAAGATATACATACACCCTGCTGCTATGAACAGCCCAAGGGCAGTAAATGTTAGCATTACTGCATTCTCAATGTTCCGATCATAGCCTCTCTGCAACATTGTCAGGGCAGATATATAAGCTCATATATAGTTTCTTTTTTTTTTTAAAAAAAAATACACTATTGATTGGCATAAATCTTAGAATGAAGAAAATAATGGAAACAAGCTAAGAGGGTTATCAACATAAATTTTATACTAAGATATTTTTTTAAAAAGGGTCTCAAGGGGGTTTTTGCAAATCTCCCTATTCTGACCATAGAAAAAAATCCAGGCTAAAAGCGATGTGAGGTGGAGGCATTAGACCATCTAGCAGGAGAACATCCGGACCTAAACCGTAATACTATTCTACTGATAAAATTCTACATATTCACTTCCTAGAAGGACCTACAAAATGTAATTCGCTTAGCTTTAAATGTCTAATAAAAGGATTTGGATGTTCACTGCAATCAAAAACCACTTCCATAATCATATGCAAATAATCTCACACCAGATCCAATGTGCTTGAGTCCTATATTAATAAGTTCAGTCAAGTTTCACCAACATTTATAGTTGCTTTAAAGCTACAAATTAGATGGGAGAACCTTCTATCATAAAAGTTATCTCAACCTAACCTATTTCCCAGCATTTACTCCAAAACATGTGCACCAATTATTCAAAACATCAAAAGGAATGCATAAAAATCCTACTACAGACACGTTCCCTAAACATTCTATGGCAGTCAACTTGGTACTTTTCCTTTTCTCAAAAACCTCATCAGCCCACCCCGGCGGCCCACATAAAAGCTAAGATTCAAGCATTGGATGGGAAAATTCTCCATTCCCGGTTTCCTACAGCTCGAGCACTCCAATTGAAACCAACATTTTATCTATAAACCCCTTTCATTAATCCATCATAGGAGGACCAAGTTAACCCATGTATAGATGGCTAAGAAACAGTCTCCCAAGTTGAAATGATTTTAGTTAGAGACACATACTTGCAACACAAAAAGCAGAATAGCTGCATTTGCAGGAGCTAGAGAAAGGCTAATCATCCCTCCACGCAACTCATTTGGCACATACCTGGATCACAATTAGAACCAGAAGCATTAAATATCAAAAAGTTCACTAAATAACCCAATTATGATACCATTAACTCAACAAACCCTTATTTCACATACATGGTCCTCAATCTAGCAAGGGAAGGTAGAATGAAACCAACAACGGCATGAAATAAGCAGAATAGAGTCACCAGGACTCCAATTTCCTGCAAATCATCAAAAAATCATGTCAAATTCTAACTATTAGAGCCAAAATGACTGGTAAATATAAGTTTTTGTGTCCAAAGATACATGCCACCCATACCTGATAATCATAAGCTATAATGGAGAAAACAAACCCCAGTACAACGAAAGCATAAACTAGGCAATCCTCAGTTCTAAACGATGAAGGTCCACTGATGAGCCAAGGAAATACTGTGCTTCCCAGCATTCTTGCACCAAGCAAACAAGGATATATCAATCCTAGATGCACTTCTCGTCCATCAGCCTAAAATTAGATAACATAAAATAACTCCCAAGTCCCAACTTTTTGTTGGAAAAATAAAACAATTTGCACATCAACAGAAAGCCGCAACTAAGATTCTCAGCTCTTTTTCCTTACATAACATATACTGTCTTCATTCATTATATATAACCAGTTTAACCATAGCTGTAAGTTGTAACTGATAAGTATAGATGACAGATGAAGACTTGAAGTCTTATAGCTCAATTTTTATCACTAGCTTAGAAAAAAGGTTTTACGGTTTTCTTTTTTCTTTCTTCCCATATTATGATCTTTAAAAATTTACTAATAAATTTTTTAAGTTAAAGTTGAGCATCGAGTTGCCATCAGGAAGTCACCCAAGGAAAGGAAAAACAAAAAAGAATTATCATTCTCCCAAAAAAGGTATCAATGTTCATTCCCTACATATGAGTTTAGACTTTTCAGATTCTCTCAATATTCTGCCAGTAAGAGAGCCGCCTCTACCCAGTTAATTTTTTACTTAAAAACAGTTTAAATGTGAGTTTTCTACTTGACCTACTTTAGAGTACCTTTGATACTAAATGCCCCTAATTTCTATTAGCAACCACATTGATGTTTAGAGTTTACCAAAATTCCCATGTTGTAAACTATAAGAATCAAACAAAATAAACATTAAGACCAAAGGGTAGCTAGCCATAGTACATCGAATTCTTCAAGTTACAAACAGCTTGTAAATGAGAAGAGAAAAATTAATAACAGAATTCAAAAGTCGGATCCAGTTCAACTTCTTCAAGGAGAGAAAATCGTACCACCAATGTTGGGGCCCAAAGAACCCAGAATACTGCAATGGAGAATTGGAGGCAAGCTTGCGCACATATCAAGAGCCATATTCTTTTATCTGTTTTGCATACATGGTTCAGCAAAGACATAATTCAACAAATATTTGATTGAAAAGTGCATAACAAAAAGAATTTCACTGTACCCTAAACAGTTTCATATGGTTATGACTGTTTGATTCTATTATCCAATATTAGATAAAAAAATATACATTCATTAATAAGAATAGGTCAAGTTGGCATTACTCTTTTAGAAAGTGCACGTAAAAGCTATGGTAAGTACAGTATCACATGGAGTTTCACCTTGTCATGCTGCTCTGTGTCTGCTAAAACTTTTAAAAGACGTTTTTATATATATATATATATATAGAAGTGAAAAGAAAATATGTAATATTTGCTTCTATTTATGCCTTAATCAGCCGTTAAATCATCTGACACCAGGAAAACATCTTGATATGGTCAATCTTCTAATTGAGATGGAAACATTTATCTGATCATAAAGCATAAAATGCAATACCATGACTTCAAGGAATATACTCTAAGGAATGCTCTCATTTTCTTTCTTAAAGTGAAGTAAGAACTGATTATAATTAGTGACTTTGATTTGATCATAACTAAGATGAGCAACAAAAACATATGAAAACAGAAAGGGTTGACAAGCACAACAAAACCAAAACGTAAAGCCTCATCATTAGGAAACAAAACGCAGTCACAAAGGGAAAAAAATGGCTCCAGAACTTGCTCACTTAAATCATTGATCGCATCATACAAAGCTAAAGCATTTGTCATTCATAGCTATAACATGATAGCATGCTCATCAAGATCAGATAGAACATACACACCTTGAGTTAGTTTTGTGTAAATTAAAAATTATGCAACTTATAAAAACACAGAACTCTTACCACCCAAAATATATGTGTAGAAGGCTGTCCTATAGTCCCTAAATGAAATTTTTGAATTTTCTGTCCATCCTCTTGAAATACAGATAAATCCTATTATTGCCAAGAAAACAGATGCCGTGTAAGGAGATGCTACGCGTTTTTCCACATCACTACCAACCAAACAGTTCGCAAGCACCTGACTTCCAATCAAAGACGCAGACTCAAAGAAGGTCATTAACCAAAAGGTGTCACTCAAAGTATCTTGTCTGTGCCCTTGCTGAAAAGAGGAAAACATATTTAAAACCATCACTCAGACAGTACACAGATATGATCCAAATAAATCACGGGGACTAACGAACTAAAACAAAAACATTTGAATACTTTTCTATACAATATAAAAACCAATAAAACTAAATCTAGGTTACTTCCTAAAACAAAGAAACAAAAATTTAATTCAGTCAAACCTTTTCGTGTTCAACAACCGCCCAGGTCTCGAAACTAACAGTAAATATGGAAGAGGCAAGTGAGAGACAGATGTTGGCTACCCAGACACTTGGATGTGTTGTGATCCTCTTCCATATGCCAACAATCAAGTGTAGAATGAAGAAGACCAAACAAACTTTCTTTTGACCTCTACACACAACCACAAAAATCAGTGATATCCAAAACAAACCCTGTACGTATACATGATAAACATTTAACAATAAGAAGCAACGCACTTACATGGAATCAGACAGCATGCCTAGAAAAGTACCGACGAAAAGAGCAGCCGCATATCCGATACTCAAAAACAACAGCATCTGTTCTTTACTCACACCGTAATTAACCAATTCATATTCTCCGAACACCGACCACAAACCTTCCATTACTGCCGACAAAAAAACAATTAACTTCAATCTAAATGAAGTTTCTTATACAAATTATAATTATCAACAAACAAAAAGAGTACCAGAAGCGAGAGAGATGACGAGGAGGAAGTTTCGCTGGAAGCGAAGAAAAGAAGAGGTGAAGCCATGGTCGAAGAGAGAGGAGGAGGAGGAATAAGGGAGGAGGAATATGGAGAAGAAGCAGCAGAGGAAAATCAATATATAGAGGGAGGGATTTGGTTCCCAAACGGAGCTCTCGATTACAACACCCATTCTGTTGAGAGCCGAAATGGTTCAGATCTCAGCGAAATGGGCAGATCATTGCGCTTCAAATTGAAACTGATTGAGTGAGTGAGTGACTGAGTGAGTGAGATCCGTCGAGCACTTGATGGACATCTACAACTGCATCAGAAAGCGACTAGTTTATACTACTAAATTACCTCTCTGAAACGCATGGTTTCCCTTTTTGGTTATATATGCCGCTGCCTCTAGCCACTCACGGGGACCGTTACATTTTTTATTTTTGGTCATATTTATTTCTTTCTTTCTATTTTATAGATATATATATTTTTAAATATTAATATGGAAAGGTTTAAGATTGATAATAGGAAGATAATTACTATTCACATCATACTTATAAAATGTACTTCATAGAAATTGAATCCTTATCATGTTAATTTAAAAAAAAAAAAACATGTATCTTTTCTGAAGTTTAAAGGTATGGGATTTATCTAAGTATATATTAGTAAAGTAGTTAATAAAAAGTTATCATCTATTTTAATTTTTTTTATATTTTCTTAATTACAATTAATTTGTAATTTAAAAGGGTTAAAACTCATAGTATAGTATTGGATCAACTCTGTCTCATTAATTTTCATTTTGTTTTGTATAATTTATGAATTGAAATAATGATAAATAATACGTAGAACAGAGACAGGACGCGCGATTTCATATGAAAAATGTGTGGGGGATGGGAAGAGAAAGGGAAAGGGGTATGCGGAACGCGCAAGCTACAGCTGGTGAAAAGGGTTTGATAATTATTGAGGTGATGAAGTGTAATTTAGTACATGCTATGCCGATAATGACACGCTATACGGACCCCTGCCACCGCCCACTCAAATTCACTGTATTTATATGAGCTTTGTTTTTTAATGTTATTTTAACGGAAAATATTTCAACATAGGCTAATTATTTAAAATATACATAATTCACTTCATGTAACTTTGTTATTAGGCATATTTAATTTCATTTCTTTACTTAAAAAGGGTTTTACCTTTTTAACTTTTAAGTAGATAATATATAAAAATCGAACATTTTTAATCTTTTAAAGTCTCCATACATTTCGAGAAAGGTCCAATTTACACCATACATCCTGATAAATTCTTTTCTTCTCGTGAAAATTGATCTCTTCCAAGACATCCCAATTATAAAAATGGATATTTAGATTGTATAAATAATGATTTGTTTACATAAATCTTAACAGTCTTCTAATCCATTAATGTAAATAGAATTCTTATTGATGGGATCAACCATCCAATAAGTATAAAATTTGCAATCAAATTATGTGTATGCTTTTATATCAAAAAATAAATAAAGAAATAAATCATGTGCATGTTCTACATGAAACTTTTTAAAATGAGCATTCTATAATTATGAAAACGTTTTTAACTAATTAAAAGACAATTGTCAATAGAGAAACTTGCTCTATAAAACACTCTTAACACCCCTTAACATTTGCAATCACCTCTATTGTCTTTGCTAATGCGGAAACAAGTGGTCAAGTACAACTAGTTGTGTTCTTATATTTAGAAAATTCAACAATATCATAAAACCCCAGTCAGATAACAGACATCTTCATAAACCAAATCATTGTCAATCTCATCGTTTTAGCATTTTTAGCTAGCTGTACAAAACCCAGTTGAGCTCTTGTTCACCAGGAACACTGATATCCCATATATACTTTTTCCCTGGTACGTAAAAGAAACAAGTAATGGAGGAAATTTCCTAGCCTAAAATCATATATATCTACTATCAACTAATGGATACCATGAATGAGGTGGAAATGGAAAAATATTGTCACTAGTATAATATATACTGTTAGTTCTTTATTGGCACAGAAACTACTAGATCTACTAGCTTATACACAAGAGTGATGTTTTCAATCAGCTGCGTCAATACTTGCTGAAATGAAGAGCCACTGGGGTAGAATCGCATGCTGTTTGCCTGAATCAAAACAAGCCAAGTTGTTAAAAACAATTTAAATGATCAAACAGAAGATAGAATTGCATGCCGTTTGCCTGAATCAAAACAAGCCAAGTTGTTAACAACAATTCAAATGATCGAACAGGATTTATAAAGTCTAAAATATGCAACTTCATTGACTTGCAAGTTGCAAACTATAGATTTATTTTTCTTGTCAGTATATCTAGGTGATACAAACAATGAGCATGTAATATGATTTGTGAAGAATTGTTTCCTTAATTGACATATGGCAATGTCATTGCATCTCATATCTTATTATTTAAGTAAATTTAAAGTGCATTTGTGAAGATGCATGTGTGTTCAACTCAACTCACCTCAACTAGCCTAAATCCTTAACATATGCATTTAAATGGTATTGGCAGAGTGTACAGATTCATGAAGAATCATAAGAAATTGGTTGAGGTGAAAGCTGTGATGAATGAAACATTATGCAACAAGAAACAAAATCAGAGGACTGGCTCGAAAGGAGCAGAGGCAGACAATGGGGTAAAAATGTGAAACATCAGATATGGAAAAATGAAAATCAAAGGCAAGAATTTCTTTCTATTAAATACTTCTAAAGGTACAATGGCTTGTAAAGAACATAAGGTGCATAATTTTCATCAGAGTTATCTCAAATCATTGTAGGAGAACTGAGAATTCCATGAACCGAGTTATAAGTCCAAGTCAGTCACCTTGAATATGGATGATTCTGATTAGAAGTATGTCCAAAACCTCTTTATCAACCAAGACAAATAGGAAGTTTCAGGCATGTATTGGAAGAACAAATCAGTCTGGATGTTACATTCCTCCTTTTGTAATAATTTGAATGGTAAATGTCTCTTTTTGCAATGTAATTCAATTCATAATGACATTATTTTAACTATCATCTTGCAATACACAAATATCAACATACTTATCCCAGTTGTGAACCATTTTGCTGATGATGTTTGGTATCCATGGCCATATGAAGTCAAATCATGAACATAATTAAACAAGCAGCCACATACATACCTTGTTCAATGCATCCGGATCGAAGACTTACTCATATCTAAGCCGTCAGTACAAGGCATTAGCTTGTCTACATTCCTGTAGGAAAAGTGACAAATAACCAGTAAGCAAAAAGACCAAAAAAAAGAGAAAAAAGAAAAAAAAAAATCTCAACAGTCACTATTAGCCAACCCAAAAATGCAAGCGTTTCACTAAATTACCTCTCATCGACAGGACCTATTATGTTCATTTGCCATGCCTTTAAATCAGAAGGTAGCTTACAACATGCTTCAGAATCAGCAGAAACCTGTTTACTATGGCCCTGTACCAATGGGAACATCAAAAGGGACGTAATCCCTAAATTTTCTTTGGTAGAAACCACTGAAGGGACCAGAAGTAATTCAAGTGTTAAAAAGCAAAACTTACACCACTATCATCTCGCATACACCCAGGAATACTTCTTGAGAGAATAGTGACATACTGCTCCATTGCATCCTCTCGTGTCATGTTCCCAAGCGACTTCCAAGCATTCCTGCCACAAATATCAATGCAGCCATGAGCCTTTGACACTCTAGCAATCAAAATGCAACAACCCTTAAGGAAGGGCCTTATTTTGGTTCTAAATTTATTTCATCTATATTAATACACTCAGATTAATTCAACTATAGTACTCAATATCCAATAATCATTTTACTTTTTCTCCATAAGATGAAATGCCAGTATCAATCATCAAAATTTTGACAATCTTTTTAAATTTCTTTGTTCAGTTTGCCAAAATTTAAGTGAGTATTAAAAAATAAGACAACCAACTGAGAAGAACATTTAAAGTAACAAAGGAAATGACTACTTCCGGCGCCATCTTAGCCGACCACACGTATTATTATTATTATTTTTTTCAATCATCTTCCTGAATAATAATTAATATCCCTTTCTCACCCTCTACTTTTTCAATGTTTTATTCCCATGTTTCAGTGTTTATCAAGTGAGGTTTCCACATTATTCTGTTGTGTAGCATCCTCTCTATTTCTTAAAATTCTCAATCAGCCAATAGCTCCATGTTCCACCACTCAAATCTGATTCTATTCTATGAAATTGCTTACTAGGTCTTACCAGTTAAATGATATAATCATCTCTCAAAATCCAAGCTTATAATCACCCCATTATAATCCATCAACTCAATATCATTACTGTCCCAAACAAACAAGCATAACCAAGACAAAGAACACCCAAATCAACAACATTTTTCAATTTAAAAATGCAACAAGGATGTAGATGCAGATATGATCATATTCAATACACAAACAAACCAACAAGCAAGCACAATCTAAAAGATTCAGTACCAATTTGCGCGAGCAGAGACCTTCAGTGCCATAGGTTGAGGCTCATGGCAAGGACCTTGAGTGGCGATCTTGTGAAGTCCATACAACTTCATCTTCACAGGACTAGCAAGACTTGAAATCCGATCAGCATTACTCTTGGACCCAACAAATGCTACTGCAGAACCAAAAAGCCTCTCTAACTCAGTTCTCTCTATCCCCTCCCAATCATCATCCTCATCAAACAATGTCTCATTTTTAGACAACTCACTATTTCCACTTTTATCAACCAAGATCTTCTCACAATCACACTTGTTTGCTTCAAGAATCTCATCACCACACTCGCTCTCAAAAACCACTATCTCTCCACTTTTGACCGCATCCACTTCATCTTTATTCAAATCTTCCTCAAATTTAGCAACTTTTTCACTGTCTCTTCTGTCAACCACCAACTTTTCTTCATACTCACTAAGCTGTCCCAAAACTCCATTCTCATCAATCTTGAAACCACTACGTGACCCACCACTATCCTCCAAACTTTCTTGATTTTCAATCTTCTCTTTTCTTGACTCAACTTCCACCACTTCTGAGACAAACCCGATTCCCATCTCCCTTCCAGAGTCAATCTTTTTCGACTCAGCTCCCAACAAACTCTCACAAGAAACCAACTTTTTGATAACCAATTTCGGTGGACACAACACAGACACATGATCATCACTACTACTGCTACAAAAACAACAGGACACGGAGAAGAGCTTGGAGAGAATGAAAGACAAGACAAGAGAGACAAGAACAGTCAAGACGAATTCAAGAAAAAGCTCCATGGCTTTTTCTTTTTCTTTTTCTTTGTTATGCAGAAATACCCAGAGAAGAACAAAAAATACGTTGCTTTTGAGAGAGAGAGAAAGAGAGGCTTTGTTGTAGTTGAGGAGGAGATTAGAATAAAATGACGATTACAGAGAGAAATAGCGAAGTATATTCGATTTTCAATTGAAGAAAAAATGTTGGTGGTATAAGTTGTCGGTCCCATTTTGTTGTTGTTATGGGAGGTTTTTCTGATAACGACTTTTCCACTACCCGCGCTTTGTGAGAGAAATGACCAAGCGGTGGTTACTTGTATCTTTATGCAACCATCACTCACTCTTCTGCCGAGCCATATCAAAACTGGCCGCTTCTCCTTTTGACCTTATATGATATGGATAACCGAGGGAATATAATTTCCATATGGCTTGTAGTATTACACAAGTAAAATTTTTCGCAGTAAATGCATGGTTTAATTTGGAAATTTGTATATTTGTGGGTTTTCATAGATTTAGAATATTGGTGTAGATGAACTTCTAATTATAAGTAGACTGATATATATATTTTTCAAAATAAAGTAAACTTATATTTATTATTCATGTTTAGGGGTTGTACAAGATTATTAGGTAGAATTTGTTTTTTCTGTGCTGAAGTTTGAATTGCGATTGAAGGCAAAAATTTATTTATTTATAATATCTAATTGAGACCTTTGTAATTATTTATGGTTTTATGTTTATTTCCTTTTTTTTTTTCTGAGATAAAGTGGTTTTATGTTTTTGTGTTGTATATAATTACTAATTTCAAGATTTTATGTATTTGTATTTAATATAATTACAGGTTTTATGTATTTGTATTTCACTTAGTTGTTTTTGTTTGCATAAGAGAAAAAGGTTTTTGAGCTTTAACTAATTGGATTAATTTTTGAAAGTACATATACTCCAAAAAAAAAAAAACTATAAATTAATTTTGTTAAGAAAAGTATGGATTACTTAGTTATTTTTGTTTGCATAAGAGATAATGGTTTTAAGCTTTAACTAATTGGATTCATTTTTGAAAGTACATATACTCCAAAAAAATAAAACTATAAATTAATTTTGTTAAGAAAAGTATGGATTACTTAAATTTATGTTTTAAAAAATAATCCAGTAAATATTATAAAATTAATATATAATTCATTAATTAAAATATAAACTAAATTTATTTATTAAAAATTATTTGGAACAATATCTTAATGTTCTTCATCCAGTTTGCATTTGGGTTATGATTTCATTTTTAATAAAACAAAATTTTTAATTATCTTTAATTCTCTATGCATACTTTTGGAAGATAAGAGTATATAGTATCAAGTGATTTTGATTTAAGATAAAAGTAAGGTTTTAAGGTATAATTTTTAGATGCTTTTGGGTTATTTTCAGATTTCAAATGGCTCGACAAACAAATTAACAAAAATACTTTAGCATGACAATTTTGTCGGTTTAAGACTTTAGACCTTAAAAATGAGAAATAGACAGTTAGATGGGACGGCAGTGGTTAGATTGTAATCTAATGAGTAGTTTTGGAAAGAAGAGATGTGATAGTCAATCCAAGGAGTTTTCTTCTTTCAATTAGACGATGTTGTTGTTGGAAATTTTGTGCCTAGCAACGTAGCCAAAACGGAAGGGCCTAAAGTAATCATGAGTTTTGATGAGAAACCTTGGACCTTGTTATCATTGTTGGCACTATCATTGGTGCATCTTTTCTTATTTATATGTTAAATGAAAAAAATGTAGTTCAAATGGTTAAATTTCAAGTTGAAAATCATAAGCTGGTGGAAAGGAAAAAATGATAAATTTCAATTCATTTCTAATTTTTAAAAAAAAATTCCAATTTTTAAACATAAATTAATTATTAATTCCGTCATCTTTAAATTATAAAAAACTCATCACTTTTGGTCTCTTTGATTGATTTTTAAACATTTAAACTTAACAAAAACGATAGATTGGCAATTTTTCCCTTGATAATCTATGCAAGATGTTGTATGACTATTTTGTTCTCAAAGTAAAAAATGGAATTAATAATACCTTATATATTTTATTTAAATGCCTTTAGATAATGTATTTGGTTTTTCCATTTTGAAAATTTGAAAAAAAAAAAAATGAAAGAGTGCCTGCTGCAGAGGTTATGGGTGTATCAGACTTTACAAGCAAAAATAAAATTACAATTTTACCCTTAAAAGATTAAAAAAATGGTGATGTCAAATCAACTAGAGGAAGTTCATTAGACCTGTGCATGGCTTTGACTTGTGAGGATGAGAGGAATGTTGCTGACCCCTCCGTGACCCCTGTTCCCCGAACGTAGTGATTTTAGTTTCATGTCTTCCATATTGTATCCTAGTCACCGTGTATAGTTGCAATTTCATTCAATATATAACTTCTAAATTCTTTTCATCTCACTCCATTTGTTGATTTATTTATATATTCCTGTAATAGATTTAAGCAATTCAGTTCTGTTAATATGATCATCAACCTGAAAAAATCAGCTTGCAAATCATGAACAATCACAAACCAATCAAATTGAAAGCAAATAGTAAGACAATAAAGAACAAGAACAAGGTACACACATAGAGAGAGCCAATTCAATGACACTGACAAGATGATTCATTACAAAGCTAACATAAGAATAGGAGCCGAGAGAGAATACAAGCCATTGCTGCCACCAACTGCTACTGCTCCAACATGGGGTCTAGTAGATTTCACTTTCCGTAAGTTCTTGTCTATCTCATCAGTTGCCAAATACAAGGGCTTCTCTGGCTCGTTTCTTGACCAAAGCAGCCTCCTTTACTCTCTCAGCCTCCACACGTACCACTGCAACCGCCTTGACGATCAAAAAAGCCTCATTCTCTGCCGCCGCAACTAGCATCTTGGCTAAACCCGCATCCATCACCTTCTCATCGTCGCCACCATCCATCTGAGCATTCCTTCATTGGCTTGAACAAATACAAGGTTAGGATTGGAACAATGTTGTCAGAGGAATAGGAAGGTCCTAAAAATCTTTTTACTTTTAAATTTCATTTTGTTTTTATTTCCTTTATTTATGTATTACAATATTTTATTTTGACGACACATGTCCTGTTCCGATATTATAATATGCAGTGTCCAAAATAACAATACCACTGATGCATTTGACCCATGATTGATTAATGTTAGAGATTAAAATGACAAGTTTCCTGATGATTTAGAGATGATATAATCATAAATCAATTTACGTTTAAAAATAGTATTTTAAAAAGTTATGGATGAATTGAAATTCATCCAAGAAAAAAAGTTTAGCCGTAATAAAAGACCAATTGTTGCATGAAAGGGCGGCTACACTTTTTTTTTTTTTTTTAAATATAAAAATTCTAACAACTTGAGATTCTAGAAATCGATAAATTATTTGAAGAGACAGTTGAAATACTATAAAAATATTATTTCGGTTTCAAAGATATTTCCTTGAGATTGCAGATATAAGTTATTTGAACACACAATTGAGAACACATCTTTGAAATACTACAAAAATATTACTTTGGTTTCAAAGATATTTCGCTTATATAAAATAAAAATAAATTTAAAATACATCATTTAACCTATCAGAATCAACAAAAATCAATAGAAAATGCTTTTATCATTATAAATACAATAATGGATTCTCAACTGTATTTATCTACGTGAAGTATATATATATATATATATATATATATATAGATAATACAGTTAAATCATGATAAAGTAATATTATTGAATTGATAAAAAATATTATTTTAAAGGGGTAATTAATTTATCGATAAATAATAATTTACTAATTTAAAAAAAAGTTTTATGTTTTTTTTTTTTTTTTTGAGATTAAAAAGTTTTATGGTTTTACTACTTGTACATTAAGTACTTCTATATCCACAAGTTATTTTAAGGCTTGAAACTTGTTGAACTATTTTCTTGCCACTTAGTACAACATCAACGATTCAACTATGCAGTGCTGGGATTATTGGAACACTAAAAGTTTATTATTAATATCGATTTTATTCTAGCATTTTGGAGGGCTATGAGGTAGGAGTAACAAATTCTTAATTTAACATATTAAATGCTATCAATTTTATTAATCCAACTTGGATACTAATGTGGAGATAACAACCATTACAAATTATTATCGATATTGCAAGATCCAGTTAGATGAAAATATGGCTTATAAACCACAAATTGGTGAAGATGAAGGCATCCATGAATTACATAATACCATTTTTAGTTTATGTTACAGAAATGTGAAGAATGTTGAGGACCATTTAAATTATCCTAAAGAAAATGATGTGATGATGAAATCATCTACTGATTAAGAGATTATTAAGTAATGAATATGCCTACCTATGATGATTAAGGTCTAGATAATAGTTATGCTTCACCAACCAACTACTTCTTCAAAACAGACTTGTCACACATTAAAAACCTTTATAATTATTAGTTACTAGACTATATATATGTGAGCCGCGTGCGAAAATTAAATAGAGCAAATAAAAGTTGTTAAGTAAAAATTTATTTAATATGTACTAAGAATTTTATACCTTAAAATTTTTTTAAGTATTTTACCAATTATTTCTTATTGAGCTTAAATGAGTTTATAAAAAATTATCTTCTTATGCATTTATCGAGACCATTATTTTAGCATATCGGCCAAGTTGGGATCATAAGATTTTATTATTTTTAAACAAGGTTATTAATTTATCAAATCTTCATTTATGGAGGTTTTATTGTATGCTATATTTAAAAATAATAAAAAATAAAATAATAACTCTCAATCGTTGATGATAGATATCACTTATGCTTAGCACAAAATTGAGATAGTAGAGAATTCCAATTCTACAAAAATACTACATATATTAAGCATACAGTAGAAATTATTGATATAAAGTATTATTTGATTCCGTCACAATAAACTTTCAGTTATTATTTTTTTTCATAGCCTTTACTTGTGTGACTTATTTGCTAGTTAGATCCTTCTATTATTATTATTATTATTATTATTATTATTTGTTCTTGAAACAAGTCTTGTAGTAATCAATTATGTCAAATGTTGTGTACTGCAATTCTATTTAATATGGTCAAAATAAGGAAAACACAAAACTTTAGAAATTGTGTGACATGTACTTAACATTAAATCTAAAGTGTTTGGTATGCTTACTTCGCTCTTTTATATATCATTAATGTTGCAAGATCCATTTGCAATTTTGCAAGTTTCTTTGTGTTAAGCCCCATGTTGATCAACAGCAGGAAACCAACTGCAAACATAACCAATGTATGCTTGTCAAGTCAGGATGCTCATGGATTGCCAAGTCAGCAATCTCATAGCCAATGAATGAAGAACATGTATTAAGGTAGTTAATTAGTTAGAGGCTGGAAGTACATAAAAGCAAAGGCAGCTTCTTGTACAAGATACAATGAAAATCAATGAAACAAAAATACAATATTCTCTCAGTTTTTTCTTGCTTTCTAGAATTCTCTAATCTCAACACTTTGTGCCATGCATATCTACAATTTTATGGGGTATCAGCTATACAAGGAACTGTGCCACCTGTGAACGCCCGATTTGTTCCCTATAATTGTTTTTTCTTTTCACTCTTCAACAAAATTACAGAATTTGTTCTAGCGTATTGCGATCTAGTGTATTGCGTTTGAATATAAAACAATACCAATGATGTGGTTTCGTTTCACTATAGATGTGTGCACGAGACTAAAACACTTAATAACTTCCACTAGGTAACTATATGATGACAAAAATAATGCTACATTTGTTAAAACTTTAAATAGGACTGTAATATATTGAAGAAAATATAACACACAAATATTGGTGAGATGGCCAGATGGGTATGAATTGTAGCAAAGGGATACTACAAAAGCGTCTGCTTCATGTATATGAACTCTCATTATCGTCATGATTTTATAATATGGAAGTGGACTAGTAACCCAAACTTAAAATCAATTTGTTAATATCTAAAAAAATAATTTATCCTGATATCATGTGATTTTGTGTTAAAGAGTTTTCATTCACTTTAGTAATATTCTCAAGTTCAAATAGTGATCTTTACTTTATATAACATTTAAAATAATAATAATAATATTATTCTTTTAACACATACAATTGCGTAGTTTTTCATCTATTAAGATTGTCAAAGTTCAATTTCTATCAAACACATTTCATAAACTCTGTGTTAGTAATTTTTTTTTTATTATTATAAGATTAGTTATCTTTCAATTATTAGAGTAAATATATGAATTGTAAAAGTATTGATTAATTTTGATATATTGTGACAAATCTTTGATTTAGTGGACATCAAGTTGGAAAAAAAAAAATCAATTATATGAACAAGACGAAAAATCGAACAGATGACAAAGTCAAATTATATACAGTGAAGAAAAGGAGACAAGGTACCAACATTATAGACAGCTGGGTGGTCCATATATATCATGTTTTCAACATTAACTTATCGCCATTAGCAAATAGCAAGTGCTATGTACCATGTATTGCTTCTAGCTAACGTGCAACAAATTGGCAATTGTTTCCTGCAACATTTGTTGTTTTTTAAGGCATCGATTCGGTCATAGAATTTGTCGGCAGAACGGACATGACCCATTATGGTTATTACACGATTTTATAATGGAAAATAGTAATATATGATCATAATGGTTCAAACTATTTTAATACATCTTTATAAGTTTAACATAAAAGTATCATATATATTAAAAATATGTCATATAAAATTTATATATTCATAATTTAAATGATTAATATATATTTTTTTCAATATTTATAATAAGAAATATGCACGTGAGGTGAAAAATAAGGAATTAAGTTTAACGGTATAAATTGTCAAACAGTCAGTATCAATTCAATTGCTCGAAAACTAGGCCAATGACGCAACTGCTGAAAGACTCATCTTTTTCAGCATTTTCAGGTTTTTTTTTTTTTTTTGTTATTTTATTTAATTGAATGATTATCCTATAATTTAGAACACGTTAAATCTATTATTAATTTTTATGTTTTGATAAAGTTCATTGTTGATGGTGATAATCAAAATTTAAATAATTTACAGTTTTTCTTCTATTTTATTCTTCTCTTTAATATGTAATTCTAAATAACATTTTTAATATAGTTTATACAAATAATATGGTAAATATTATATAATTAATTACTGTACATGATTTAGATTTTTTTTTTTTTGAAATTATAAAATATGTTTTGAAAGTTTTTTCATATATATAGTTAATATTAACATATATATTGGACTGAAGGAATTTTAATGACCATTTTAGCACCATTTTTTTTAACCCCACATATATGACTCAAAAATCTATTTGCACAACAGAATATATTTATTCCCGTAATAAGGGAAACACTCCTCACACATGCGCTAATAAAAATATAGATCTTAACTATCATAACTAATAGACTCTTGAGTGAAACATTTAGGTCTTAAAAGGCTCTTGATGTAACCCATATAAGAATTTCACCTTAGGCCTTAAACATATAGGCCTTAAATGTTAGCATGTGTGTGGAGTTTGCTTTCCATATTGTGGGTTTGAATCTCACTATGGTATTTACTAGCATGTATGAGAAGTTTTCCATTAAGATTGTGATAATAATTCCTAAAATAAACTTCAATTGATGTGAATATGGTCCAAACGATGTCCGTTTCGGGTGTATAAGATACTATTGAAAATCTTAGCATGAGAAGGATCCAAATCAAAACAGGAGTTTGAACGTGCCCTAAGAAGAGGTCAGGGTCTAGTTTGAATGAAAATAGGCTTATTATGAGATTTTTAATTCTCAGTGTTTCTGATTGTTTTGAAAGTAAGGAAACATGTTTTGTTTAAAAGGTAGATTACATTATAACAAAGTAAACCCTTTTTATAAATAAAGGGCTTATTCTTTGTTTAGAGTGTACAACAATTTGTAGTGAGGTATTAAGAGAGATATAGCGAGGGAGCTCGATTGTGAGTTCAGAGTGCAGTATACTGAACAATGAATTTAAAATTTTATTGTAATTAGGGTTTGGGTTAGAGGGGGGGTAATAAGTATATAGTCATAACAACTAAATAGTGATATTTTTTCTCTTGTAGTCCAAATAGCCATCGTATGTTTTTGAGTGTTTTTATATAAATTTTTACGTAGTGTAATTTGATTTATTTTATTTTTCTGTTTTGTATATTTTTGGCTTTGCCGTGGATATTATGTATGTTTCTGCATAAGTTTCCCCAAAGTGTATCGAGGCTTCGTGGGGGTATGTAGAAGATATTCCTTCAATATTAATTCAGTAAACTGGCTGCTCTTGTAGTGATATAAAACCAACATGCGTTAAGGGTTTTTTTTTTCTTTTTTTTTTGAAACTACATGTGTTAAGAGTTTTCTTTTTGAACTATTGCAGTAGTTTGGCTGCTTACGTAGGGATTGTATTATTGCAGTAAATTAGCAGCTCTACAAGACATAATGTTTAATGTTGGTAGTGGGAGTTCTCCTCATATATTGTTAGAGTGCATCGACCATACAAGTAAATGTCCTGTTTTTTCTCATTGTATTGTTGGGATGAGCTTTTTAAGTCTATTCTAATATAGTAAATTTCACCATGAATCTATTGTGAAATTTGTTAGAATGTTTTCTAATAACGGAAGTCTTTCATAAAATATTAGATTGCATAGACTCCATCCATATTTTAAGTATTAAAGACGGCATAAACGATTTTTTTTTTTTTTGACGTAAGACGATATAAAGGATTTTACTTGTTTGTTTTAGACAATGATAGCTACTGTTGGGCTGTATTGTCGTGAGTGAATAATACTAATGAAATGAAGTAATAATAATATAATGTCTGGATTATTAATGTTGGTGCCCCACCGAGGCCTCCTTTGTGAGTCACTCTCGTTGGAAACACTCAAATGTTGTAAATTCACTGGGCCAATGAATTTAAGGCCGTGATAATCAGTCACATCAATTTAAGGCATCATTTTCTTCGACTTAAAGGCCAACATTTTATAAGATATCAATATAAAAAAGTTTATTCAAGCAACTGAATATGTGAAATGTTATTCTATTCCAGATATTGATTTGTTTTGTTGATCAAGTTTTTTGACAACTAAGTCAATGGAAATTATTATTTATTATTATTATTAATTTTTTAAAAATTTTCGAGTGGTGTCTACCACAAATATTGTTAAAAAAATAATAATAAACTTTCATTAAACACAGACGCATCAACTTCAAGTAGTTGGATCAGTCAATTATCAAGGAAAACACCCTCCCATCCCAATCACGGAATTACACAAATCCACTGCTCTCTTAGCAATTGAATAAGTGATTCCATTACAGATTATATAGACAAGTGAAAAGAGATGTTCTTCAAAAAAAAAAAAAAAAAAAAGAGAGATGTTTTTCAGATCCTGTAAGTTTTCAAGCATGTAAAACAAACTAATCCTGAATTTGGTGTCTTTCAATAAGATGGAGTCGAGCGTCACTATCAGACTCCACAATCAAAGGAATTAGTCCCTTCTTGACAGCCAACAAAATCCCCTCCAATACTGCCATACCAATGCAAATTAGATAAATAGTGTTTGGCATAAAAGTCTAGCATATCATTCAAACAACACTTAGCGGGATTTTTTTTTTTTTTTTAATCTTGAAATAATAAATATAACAAAAATATAAAATATAAAGATAGAGGCAATAACCTCCAAACCAAATTTGAGGGTGGGACTGCCTTCCTTAACTTAGAGAGAAGGCTATGCTTCCTCCTCATATTTCTAAAGAGGAAATCAACCTCCTTCGTGAACATTTAAAAAGAGGCAGTTGCCTCCCATTTTTTTTTTTTCTAAAGAAGATCTCTTTTTTCAAATTTTCAATTTATTTTTTCAATAATAATTATTGATAAACTATGACATCAATAAAATTTATATCAACATATTAGTTGTATACTCTTTTAAAAGTTTCTTTATAAACGGTTAATATATAGTTGATAAGATTTTTTCTTTCAACACATGTTAGTTGTATACAGCAAATATTTATTTCATATGTAAAAAGTTTGCCTTTTTGTTTATATCTATAACAAACAATATATATCAAATAGTCTTTCCAGTACAAAAATATGGATTTTGGAGCTTCTTGAAGATGACTATATGAGTTTAATAAAACATTAATTTGAATTTTAGTATTAAAGGTGCCCAAATTATTTGCCAAATATCATGTTAAGTGATGGGTATGATGTCTATATAATATTGCGTCAATTTCATACATCATTTAATGTATCATTTCCATTACAAAAACATGGATTTTGGCACCACGTCAGTGCCTCGTTTATTTTTCCTGGTTCTCTCCATTCGTGAGGGTGTTCTTAATATATGATGTTTTTTATTCAAAATATAAAAAATTAAAAAAAAAATAATGTGGTTTAAAAATATAAATACGACCATTTATTATATGGATGATTTGACCTTACAAATCTCTTCAATAGCTGTAAGTGATTCAATCAATAATTAAGAAATTATTCAACAGAAGAAAATAAAATAATTGCAGTAGTTTATATCTATGTCTTATATAAATTAGTCAATTTAAAAAATAATATTACGACAACATGAGGTCCATTTAGTAATATGCTACTTATAACTATATCATTAAAGTTATAAAAGTTGAAAGCTTTTCTCCCCCTCTCCGAAACCCAAATTAAAATTGATGCTATTGATAATCTGTCAAATATTATTTTACACTATAATAGAAAAAAAGATACGAAAATAACAAGAAAAATTTAAAACAAAACAACCAGACTCCAACGTTTTTGCTCTTTCTCTTTTGTGTTCAAAAACCCTAAAACGTCTCATTTTTTCCAATATTATAAGTTTAGTTTGATTCCAAAGTGATATTGGAGAATAAAATATATACAATAAAAAATAAATTCTAAAGTAATGGAGAATTATTTACAACAAAAAATAAACAATAATGAAAAAGCAAGTTTTTAATTAGTTTCAAACTTACTCTTTTTTTTTTTTCTTTTCTTGAATCCTAAGAATTTTAAATTGTATATTATGTTGAAATTTTACAAGATATGGTTTAATTAGGACTAAACAGAAACACTGATGAATGTTGAATCAGATTAAATCAAACCAAGTTGCTTGGTCTAGTTTGGTCCAGTCTAGTTTTGCAATTTTAGAAAAACCATTTGGTTACAAAAATTATATGGAAGCCCAAATCAAACTATAAATAGAATACTTTTTAGGCATATACTATGTTATTGCGTATCACATTCAATACTCTCCTTCAAAAGAAGTTGATATGATAAAAATTGTATTTACTTCTTTTGGTTTGGTTTGGTCTAGAAAAAGGGTTGGTCCAAATCAGTCATATTTTTAATTTTTGGTTTGGTTTGGTTTTAGTTGAAACCAGACCAATGGCCAACCTAGGTTTAACATTACAATAATGATTTAACCCAAATAGATAACTTAAAAATCAACCAAAATAATTGAATAAGTGATTTGTCCGCATTTTATTATTTACCATATCATCCTTTTAATTAAATATGAATACTAAATCACTTGTCATATCATTTCGGTTAAACTTTATTTTACCCTTAATATTAATTTTCTTGGTTCAATTGAATTCGCTAATTTTACCCTTAAGAGTTTCATCAAAACTCTTCTAAAAAAATGGAAAAAAAAAAAAAAAGAACTTCATCAAATTAATAATGCTAAATATTGAAACAAATTTGAGTATTTTTTATTAAATTTATTTATTTTTTCCTAATGAAATGTCTTTAAAATAAAAGTGTCAAATAATAGATTAAAAACTAATTTTGCAACAAAACAAAGAGTCTTTATAATATATATATATATAGAGAGAGAGAGAGAGAGAGAGATATATTTTTAACTTTAACATTTTGGGATGGGTATGTGTTTGGAAAACGAGTATCAAAAGAAAAAATGGATTGTAAGGAGAAAATCTTTTAAACTAATTATGGTAATTAAAAAAAGGAGAATTGCATTTTAATCCCTGAAGTTTTAGAAATTGATAATGTTTTACCTATGATTGGTGAAACTCAATATATGGCTCCTAAAGTTTCCAAAAATACATCGATTAGGTCTATTTGACCCTTTTCTTAAGGTCAAACTTCACTGAAATAGGAAATATCAATTTTACCCTTGGTCAACCAAGTCAAATTTATAGTTATTAATTAATTATTTTTAAAGCAAAATTAAAATAAAAAATAAAAAGATTAATTAATTATAAAAGCACTTTGCCTACAATAATATTTTCATTCATATCTAATTTAAATTGCAAAGACAATTATACCACTCGTTTTACTCAAACCATGATTTAGACAAAACCATTTGCTGTCATAAAACACGGTCTAGACAAAACCATTTGCGATGATAATCGACGACTGTCCAAATACAACTATTAAATCATCCAACCAAACTCACAAGAGTGCTGCACGTTGTCATCTTCGTCGGCGTCAAAGAGGTCATTTCTCGTTACCATGCTTTACTTTGATTCGTTACTTAGATTCATCTGTTCTTTATTGATATTTTTTTTCCAAATAGGATAGATTCTTAATTAGCGACCAAATTTGAATAGATTTAGTTGATTTAGAAGAGTGAACAAATGTCATTGGTGAATAATTAAGATAATATACTAATGATCTTGCCTTTATGATGTTGATCCAATATACATACGACTCCGATACTAATAAAATTAGGGATTTAAATATGTTTTTGTGCTGATATTGTAGTGGGTTTTTGATTTGTTTCATTTGTACTTTTATTAATGGATTATATGTGAATTTTGAGAATATTTATTTTATATGATTCATCGTGTTTTATAGATCAGACGTTGATGTCATTAAGTCATATAGATTTGATGTTGATATAATTAGGTTATATAGATTTGATGTTGCTATCATCAGGTTGTTAACTAGATCATTTTGTTTGATTAATGGAATGACATTTCAAACTTTTCTTGGGTTGCTTCAACGTAGGGATGACAAAATCAACCAACCAACCTCACCGGTTTGAAGCATTCAGATTGAATATTAGATTTTGCAATTGGGTAAAAAGTTTGACCTAATAAGGTAGTCGAGTCAAGAATAGGTTGAACAATTTTGACCTGTCTTGCTTAATTACTGGATTTATTAATTTTATATTCTCAAATTTTAAGTGTTGTGTATTACCAAGTGAAGTTTTTCTCGTTGAATTTATTTTAAAATCATTTTGTTTAATAGGAGATATAAGGACAAATGAAAATATTATATAGACTCTTTCGCCAATAACATGGAACATTACAAAATGAGCCAAAAGTCCATTTGATCCCAGATCTGGGCCAACTCGGTCCTTGTGATGCTAATCTAAGTTTTAAGCTTAATCGGTTATCTAACAGTGTTTAGTTCAGCTTGATTTGGTTCGAATAATGTCAAGCCCAAAACCTGATTGAGTGTCAAAATTTTGCTCTCTATTTCAAATAATCCAGGCTTTTTGCGGTGATACTCGCTTGGAAGTTATGAGATAACTTAAAACTTTTAATTTAGATTTACAACTAATATCTTTTTTTTTGTTTTTTTTTTGAGAATTACAACTTTAATATCTATTTATTCCTTTTCATTCAATTCAACGATTGCTATTTTATGTAATTTAATTTATATTCTTTTTACTATTAAATTGAGTGAAAATAAATAGGATAAATATTGAAATCACAAATATAAATAAAAAATTTAAGTTGCTATAACTTCACCCATACATTAAATATTTAGCTTTAAAGTTTTGATATGTGGGTTTATTATAATTAGTCATTATAAAAGCATTATTACCAAATAAAATCACAATATTTTATTTTCACATATTGAAAGATATTCTTTCACCACTAAACAAGTAGGTTGTTTTTATTTTTTATCCGAAGATTGAAAATTGAATAATGTGTATGTTTGTGCTTTTCTATTTCTGAAAATTGAATATATGTGTTACGTTAATTGTTTTCTTAATACAACTATACTCTTTCAATTACTAATTGTTATATACATTTCAATTTTATGACTAATAATGTCATCCAGAAAGTTATTTGACTTTCTAAATATTTTGAAAACTAATCTTGCAAATCAAAGAAAGTCATCAAGTATTTTTCATAAGGATTTTTCCCCCTATTAGTATTAAATAAATGTGAGGAAAAAAATATATGTTTGGGTTATGAGGTAGGATGAAATTATAAATAGTTAAATTCTATGATAATATGTAGTTTGGAAGTAATGATCTCATGTGTGATTACAATTTTTTGACTAAGTGAAAATCGAAATTTTTCCAGTTTTCGACTTAAGTGATATTTACACTTAGATGCTTCATCACTTACAAAAAATTCCAGTAACTTAATGAATCCCATTAAACTATTTTGTGGTATTTACACTTAGATGTTTCATCACTTCAAAAAAATTCCAGTAACTTAATGAATCCCATTAAGGTATTTTGTGGTAAGTCAGAAAAACAACAATTCTTTAGTGTCAATCTAGGTGTAAATAGAAATGGAAAAAAAAAATGAAGTTAAACTGATTTTATATGTCGATATTCTCTTAAAAGCTCGCACCATACTTTTGAACATTGCATGAAAAGGTTCACATCACTCACAGTCACAATAAATTTTCTTTTGCGGCACTTTTATCAAAAAGTTGTTTATAATTCAAATCTTCAGCTCAATCTTCTCTATTTTTAATCGCTTGAGAAACAAGAAACTCCTCTCTCACCCTCTTGTTTCAGGCTTTTTCACTGCAGAGCCAAGAGGTTGACGGCCAAGTGAAGGTGAAGATGGAGGCGAAGAAATCGGATGGTAAAAGAGGAGGATCAACTATTCTTGATACTGAGGCTAGAGAATTACAAAGTAAGGAAGCTGAAGACAGACTGAGAAATGTAGATAATCCTGGTACGGACATGGAATTGTCTCTTGATTTAGCACCGCCAGCAGATGTTGGATCTGCTATGCCGATTAATAATTTTGCAATGAAACGACCTAGAGGTCGGCCAAGGGGCGGGAAGCTAACTCGCACAGGTGAGTTGTTTTTGCTTTTAGAGGTAGTTGTATGGTAGTGTTAACATGGTTATTTAATTTATTATATATATATATATAAATCTTATGACATATGACTTATAATTATTGTATATATAATATATGTTGAATGATGCAGGCACATACAAATAATTTATTACTTCATTTTGGATAGTTTTAGATGAAAATGAAATTAAAGTGATACAAGGGGTAAAACCTGAATAATTTATCTAGAAAAATGTAACCATCAATATATATCTTTTAAAATTATAAAACTTACCATAATTTTCTTATGTAAATTAAACATGAAAATAACCATAATATCCCATAGATTTTGTCAATTAGATTGTGAATTTTTAAAATTTTTTATGCTCTTTGATAACATACTTCTATCTGTTTCTCACAACTGAATGTTGTTCCCTGAAGGTGGAGATTTTGCTGAAACAACTGGAGCAAAACTTTTTACTTATGTTTTGGAAGTGCTCGAAGGACAGGTAACAATTTATCGTACTTGAGTGACATGGAAGTTTACTTGGTCTTTCGTTGCGTTTTGTTTTTATGTATCTTGCTATAAAATCTTCATTCTATATCGCTTACTGAGGTAATTCTAAAATGCTGACTTGTAGGATCTTTATGCTATTCTAACATCATGTTTTCAAAATTCTACGCGGGGGCTTTACATTTCTTCAATCACTGGCAAGGTCTCCAATATTGTTTTACACCCACCCGGTACTCAGGCTCGTACAATTCGTTTTGAGGTAGATTTTCTTATCGGTCTATTCATTCTACTTTTGTTATTCTTCCAATGTTATCTTTTATTAGTTCTTGTCATTTGTATAAAAAACCGTACTCATTCTTTCGTAGGTCAACATATGGCATTTTTCTAGTTTCTAGTATCAATTTATGCATTGTTGTGAGGAAACTTGTATAATTTAGGGTATAGGCTGTATATGATTGGAAGCAAAAAGAATTGTATGGAGATATCAAATGCATATATTTGAAAAATGGAATCATTGGTGTACATTAGTATTTAAAGACGAGCATATATTATAATTTTCTAATTTCTCTATTTTATATGTTCAGGGTGTATTTGAAATTTTGACTCTAAATGGGTCTACTAAACAAAATGAAGCGAACAACCAAACTCCCACACCGTGCAATTTATCTATTTCAGTAGCTAGAGATGATGGGCAGGTTGTTGGAGGCGTTGTTGCAGGTCCTTTGATTGCATCCACTCCTATTCAAGTAAGTCTTACATGTACAATTCTACAAAACTAAACTTACAATCACTAATTAAGGTATCAATGTCACTGTTTCTTATTTCAAAAAAAAAAAAATGTCACTGTTTCTTATTTTTGCCATTTTAACAGATATTTTATCTGTTGACCTTAATGTTGCATTGCTACTAAAGTTTGATGTTACTTATTTTATGCAGTGTTCTATTACCAAACAAAGCTTTAAACTAAGAATTATGTTATACTTCTAAAAAATTTATCCAAAAATTTGACTAAAATGATATGACAAATTGATTTTTAGCTAGCACATTAACTTTGAGATCTTACCATATCATTTAGACATTGAATTTGAGTAATTTTTTGAGTAGTGTAAAGTTACTCTTAGACTAATATAAACCTTCTTTAATATGAGATAAATTACAGTACTGTCAGTGTACAATGTTCTAACACCTATTAACAATTTCTATTTTAATGAGACTCGTATTAATTCACACTCATCTTGGTTTGTTATTATTAATTTATCAGGTTATTCTTTGTGGTTTCGATGAAGAAGTCCTCAAGGAAAAAAAGAAGAACAAGCGCTCAAATGATTCGCAATCAAATGCCAGTCAAAGCAAAGGCCCCCCCGAAGCAACAGATGACAACTCCAAAGTGACAGATGATGAAGGTGCAGCCGGAAACTCCAAAACGACAGACGACAAAGAGAAGTGCACTGCACCTGCAACTGCAATCTTAGAAGTAGTGGGCTCTAAAGAAGCAGATACTGTCATGAATGACCAAGCCTCAAGTTATGCTTCTCCACATGGTGGTGAGTTTCAGGAGCCTCTTGCAGATGAGGAAGTAAATTACCATACACCAACTACTCCAATCTCGGTACACGATTATGCAGAATCACCTAGTGTCAATTCTGAAAACCAAACCACACCTATATATGCTTCTCCGATTAGTGTTTATCGTGACCCAATGCAGGAATGGCAGCTTCCTGCAGATGAGGAAGTGAACTACGATACACCAACACATGATGACTCTACAGAATCACATAGTGTCAATACTGCAAACCTAACCTCACCTATACGCGCTACTCCAATTAGTTTTTATCGTGAAGACCTAATGCAGGAATGGCAGCCTTCAGATGTCGAAGAAAGCGCTTCTCCACATGGTGTTGGTCCATCAGGTAAATCAACAGCTCCTGATACTGGCGCGAGTTCGGAGTAGTTACCATGAGAAATGAAGACCTCTCTAATATACGAGTGAGACTGCGTAGTAGGAAAAGACTGATATGGCTTTCATTTGGGGCAGTTCAGACTGTTTCAAGCATTATAAGACAACCTTTTCTTATTGTTGTTAATAATGTTGCCCTTTTGAAGAATTAGGATATTCTTCTCTATGATTGCATTTAGGAGGCAACAATCTCTTATTTTCCAGTGTAAGAACTCCCAGCTTTGGAATTTTAGACAATGATTTTAGCCAACTGTGTTGGATTTGTTTGATATCTCTCTCCTGCTTTATATGTTTGTTCTCCAATTATTTTGGATTTAATCACTTAACGTGCTTGATATATAGCAGCTTTAAAGTTGTAGTCTCCTCTAAATATTTTAAATTCTCAAGAACTAAAACGGATCTAGAATGATCTTAAAATGTTTTACATAAGTGGAAGATATGAGTGTTACTAGTACTTCACAGGGGTTGATTTTGAGAAGTCATAGATTCACAATACTGTAGAGAGATATATTATATCATATGTGCAAGGATTGAGATAACCTTTTTGGTGCTTTAATGGTCTGGATTAGATTGACGTCCATTATTATTATTATTATTGTTTTCTTTTCTATCTCCAACTTTACATTTTATAGTGTGTTTCTTTTCCTTTTCTTTTTCTTTCTTTCTTTAATTGATTTTTCTTGTCTTGTATATACCAACTTTCTCCTCTTTTAATCTTTTTTTTTTCCCCTCCTCACAACTCTTTTGATACCATCTTCTCCATGGTTTGAAAACTTCATCCAAATTATAAAAATTGTGTAATAAATTTAACTAGATTACTTGGTTATTAATTGTACCAAGATTTTTAATATATATATATATACATATTAGTTCCTAAAAATAACGGATGAGAAATATGTGAAATTTAATCTCCATTATATGACGTGGGCTCAAAATGCAAGTCATGGATGAATAGCATATGGAGCTCAATCTCTATTATATATTGTGAGCATATAATACACATAGCTTAATCTCGATTATTTAGTCATGCATACTTATCCATTATGTCGTTTTTATTTTATCATGTAATATTACACTAGAAAAATATTAGATCAACTTTTTTCAATGAACTATGAGCTACAAGCTACAAGCCACAAACCATGAGTTTACAATCTACGAGTTCCAAGCTCTACAATCTACGAGTTATAGGCTCACAAACTACGAGCTTACAAGCTCACAAACTTAAGTGCTTGCAAGCTTACAAGCTATGAGTTATGAGCTTAGAAACTACGAGTTACTAGTTTACAAGCTACAACCTAAGAGTTCTATAATCAATTCACTAAATATTGTTTTTTATGCAACAAAGGTTTTCTTGACTAAAAAGACTTTTTCCACGTTGAGGTGATATATTGAATTTTTTACCGTAAAGATAGTTTACAATGATAGTTTAAATTTTTCAAAATACTTTATTTCATGGTAATTTAAATATTTCAAGATGTTAAAATATTTTAGAATATTTTGTTTCACGATAAACTAGATATTTTAGGTAAATTTATATTTTATGACAAGATGTTTCATTAAAACGGTTAATTACACAAAAATACTTTGTCTATTGATTTTTTTTTTTAAACCACAAGAATACTTTGTCTTATCTTACAATAACACGGATGATGCAAATTTATCATTATTTCTTTCGAATACCCTTAATTGGTTTGACCAACAATCAACCTAACAGAAAACTTAAACATTTTTGAAAAGTAGATGGTTTTTCACATTTTAAAATCACTTTGAATAGTCATAACAATGTTTGCTAGGAGTCAGACCTGATAACTAATAGCCAACAAGTAATAGAGGGCCCAAAAACCAAACTAAACCGGACCAAGCCAAATTGGACCAGGTTGATAATATCACTTTTAATTTATATTCGATTTGGTTATGTTTTTTATGTCAAAAAGTCAAATTTTTTTTAGTTTCGATTTGATTTTGGGTAAAAAACCGATTCGTCCTAAAATTGGACTGAAATTTAAAAATTAGGGGCATAAAAGACTAAAAAAAAGAAAAAAAACAACTCCACCCAAAAACCAAATTAAACTAAGTCGGTTTGATTCGATCTATTTACGCAATTTAGTTGGGTTGGATTTTCTGTTTCAAAAATCCGCACCGTGTCCGCCCTTGCAAGAATTGGTTATCTACCTAACATTCACGCACACAGATTAAAAAAAAAAAAGAGAGAAGAATGCAAAATGATTGGTCCGTGACCGTCCTACAGATGTGACCCAATCACCTTCTCTCGAAAACATAAATAAAAAGCTCAAAATTGGTCCGAATAGAGTCCATTCACAAAATCAGGTGTTGGCGAATTAGGGTTTGGGGTCTCCATCTTCCATCTTGCGATCAATCAATAAAGCAGACATGGGAGGAGGCAACGGCCAGAAGTCCAAGATGGCTCGTGAGAAGAACTTGGAGAAACAAAAAGCTGCGAACAAAGGTTAATCAAACAAGCTTTTTAGAAAAATAAACTTAAAAAAGCAAACTTTAGTCCCCTTTTTTATTGAAATTGAAGGAATTATATTTCTCTATTCGTTTTTATAAGAAAAATTGTAGGATTGTAGCGAATTTTTTGCTTTTGAATTTTTTTTGCAGGAAGCCAGTTGGATTCAAACAAGAAAGCAATGACGATCCAGGTATTTTTGTTTGTTCTTTGATTGGCCTTGATTTTTGTGGGTATATATATATATGTTCTCGTATAATTGTTTGTGGCTGTTTTGTTGGCCTCATTGAAGGAATCTTGACTCGTAAATTTGGTTATTAAGGGACAGGATTGTTTATTATGACGAACTTGTATAGATTATATTAAATATGTTTGAATGAATAAGAAATTGTCTATAAACATCTGTTTTGGGTTGATTGGCATCTACCAAGTTTAATGTTTGGATTTAACGCACTGGTTCCGTAAACATGCGATGGACTGCAACTTGTGCTTTTCTATCTTAACATGCGAATATTTTCCAGTGTTGGATCGTGCAAGTTTTTGTTAGTGAGAGCAGATTATCTGGAGTGCTTCAAATCTGTTGTAATTATGTGTTCTAGTAGATATGGAACTTGACAAATCTACTTCTTATGACATCAAAAAAAAAAAAAAAAAAAAAAAAGGTGCAGATGGCGCACCAAAGAAGCACTATTTAATTTATGGAAATTATCTCCTGACTCTCTGAATTTTAAAACTAGGACAACGTTTGTAAGCCATTGATTATGCATTAGTAGATGTATCTGATAACAGACAATTAAGGAACTGGCATTACTAAAGTTGGTTCATCTTTAGGAGAATAGAACTTTGGATATATAATACTGCTTGATTAACTGAAAGGATTAAAGAGAGAACGAATAAAAATGATGAAAACATTTGGACGTGAATACTTATAGAAATTGATTATGTGCAGCTTAATCCAATTTTTTTTTTTTTAATATATATATAGAAGTAAGTGGGCTGTAAATAGAGAATATGTTGTTATGACTATGTGAACTTGTTTTGCTCATCTTATGTAAATTGCTGTTTGGTTCATCCAAAGAACCCACCCTTACTTGCTTGCGGAATTCGTAATTTCATGCACATTCTAAAATTACTAGTGGAAACAGCCTCTTGTTCACTGGTGTTGATATATACTGTGGGGGATGCTACTTGGTTTCATGTTCTGTTTTTGTCACTCTTGAGTCTTGATCTTTGTTTTGAATGTTGATGGATTTTAGGATATAAGTTGACATTATTAAATACTCCAACTTTAGGATTAACTGTCCAGTGTGAAATATTGCATAGGTATAATGTTCAATTGGTATTTCATTTTATCAAAGGAAGGATGAGTCTTCGGCATGACGTACCTCATAAATTTGCTGGTTGTTTGATGGTGGTTTGGTTAATTGTGTGGATACAGTGCAAGGTGTGCATGCAAACATTCATGTGCACAACTTCGGAGGTGAAATGCAGGGAGCACGCAGAAGCGAAACACCCCAAAAGTGATGTTTACGTATGTTTTCCTCACCTCAAGAAGTGAATGGAATTAGGGGGAAATACTAGATAGAGATAGCACGGGCACATCATCTCCCCTAATGTATAGCCATTCCGTTTCCCAGGATATTTCATATTAGTGTTCCATGCAGTCAGATATTTTGTCTCCTTTTATGGATCTTGTTGTGCAATGACAATTGGTCTATCCATCTGTTGTTTTTATATTTCCCAACCTTAAATGAACTGCAAAAGTAATGACTGTTAAGTGTGAGCTTTACGTGGGTAAATTTTCAAATTTGTAACTGTGGTTTTAACTTGGGTTCCATTTAGGTAGATTAATGGGGCATGACTGTATAAGATGAAGCATTCTCAGAAATTTGACTACCAGACCTGCAGATGGCACGTCATTGGATTAGAGAGAGTTAGCACCTACACATTGCCTGAATGACGTGAAAATTGTTATTATCATGTACGTGCATTACTCTTTTGAGGAGTCCTGCAATTTTAACAGGTGGTTATAGAAAATACATATATCTGTTAATTAATCTATGTAGTTTTCATGAAAAGTTGGTCGTTCAATGATAGAGCGGGTGACTTAAAATTGGTCCGATCAGCCGCAAAGGTAACAATAGGCAGACATTCCCAAAAATGTTACAAAAACTGTACAGCCAAAAGTTTGACTAAACGAGTATAAACACGTTGAAGTCCAGCTTCATCAACCATGCAGTTTTCTTTGAAAGATATTAACTATACTCTTTTCAATAGCGCTTCGTGATGGAAAAGTCTAATTAGGTTAAACAATCCTGTACTTGATCCATGTAATGCAACTGCAATGTAGACAAAGCAACACATATATGTGAGATAAGCATTGAAAAGTAAACAAGCAAACAAGTAGCACATGGTGAATTACATTGAAATTACTTCCAAATAACTACTATCTTCAATTCATACTCATATTCACGGCTAATTAATGGAAATCAGAATTTTGGCACCAAATTGTAACCCAGAATATTGGTTAAGTGTGGTGCTTATAAACAATAATATTTTAGTATGAAATAGATAGCTCTCAGAACTTCAGATCACCGTCTTGCTGTTCTTATTATGGTTTTAATTTCTAGATGCTTTCCCAAAAACAGCCACAATGATAAATACAGGCATAGAGTAAATAAGTGGGCCTGCAATTGTTTTATGTACTCTCTTAACAAACTAAGTTTATCAAACAGTAAACAGCTATTATCAATCCACAATCCTCAGCTGCCTACTACAGACACAAGGGCAGCCGGTGTTATATGGGCATTCAGAGTTGGGTGTTACATCCAAACTTTCTTTGACAGGCTACTGTGTCCGCATCCTGCTACTTTCCGCAGCCCTCACTTGTGAGAAATATGGATGAGCCTGCAGCCAAACACCAGACAGTAACATATCAATATATCAAGAATGCCGCAACAATTAGATTGTAGGGCCAAGAGTTTGGAAAAAAAATGCTATTTTGGATTAGATCTTCTAATGTCCGTGTGTGAGAGATTTGAAGCCCAAAGTCATGCCAATTTGAGCAGATAGGACAAAAGCTTGTTATAACCTTAGTAAAATTCTATACTAACTCGCTATCCTACGTCATTGTCTCATTAGCCAATCAACCTATCTTATAGAGTATCAATTGCATACCAATACTGGAAAATCAAAATTCAAACTAGCAATGCTACAATATGCTACAATAATCCATAATATGGGGCAAGAAACAAATTTGCAACATGTCAATTTTTCACGCCTAAGAGGAAGGAAATATGAAGTTTTATTGATCATCCATTTTCCCATCTTAACCCTCTTGAAGCTCTCAATGTCTGTCACAAAGAAAATGCTAAACTTAACAAAACTTAGAGCAGAAGTGAGGTTTTCTGGTCTTTGTCCTTAACAAAGGTGAACAAACAACGTAATAATAATATCTACCATAAATGAGTACAAAACAAGAAATATTAATAAGATA
This sequence comes from Nephelium lappaceum, assembly GCA_021234005.1. NCBI lineage: Eukaryota > Viridiplantae > Streptophyta > Magnoliopsida > Sapindales > Sapindaceae > Nephelium > Nephelium lappaceum. Next base: position 5,610,148 of record CM038008.1, read on the forward strand.
GGAGTAGCTCTTAATGCAACACAAATTTAGTATAACTGACACCTTGAGGTGGAAATGAGGACTTCTTGTAATTACCTGGCCATGATACATGGGCCTGCACTACAATACCATTCAACATAAAGTTGTGTGTAAAAGTGTTAAGGGGTAGAATTATTATTTTGGGGAAACAAAGTTGTAGGAGGATCTCTTAATATATCCCTATGGAGCATGAGATTAAACCAATATAATATTTAAGTGTTTGGTATAATTTGGATTATATTATTTTTTGAGTGCAACAAAAATAATTTAAATTATTGTAAACCAAAATAAGATATTTTATTTTATTTTTTAAAAGGATCAGAAGTGCAATAATAAAAATACGGAGTGTGGGACTAAACTGTGGGACTAACAAATCCAAAGGCTCAAAATGTTTAGTCTCACGTTAATTTGTCCAATCCCTAACCGACCCAAACACAAGACTCTTGTGCCAATGTGCACACAAGGTGTAGAGAATGCATCCAAACACTTCACAGAAGAATGCCTTCATTCAGATATTAATTAGGCAAGTGACAAAAATAAGGGGAAAAAATGGAAAACAGAACAAAAAAAAAAGGGGCAACAGAAAATCCAAGTTCGATCTTAGAAATGAGGCAAAGATACACTGCTAACGAATAGCTGATAAAAGATTACCATTGCTTCCCTAGCTGTTAGCCTATCCTGGTGATCATATCGTAGGAGTTTATCAAGAAAATCAATGGCCTGCATGCAAAAAATTGAGAGAATGACATTAAGCATAAGAATACCAGTGCACTGTAAGAAAACTAATTTGGTAGATATTTCTCAAAAACATAGAGATAAATGACCTCTGGAGAAACTAGATGCTGATTATCCGCGTTAATAAATTTGGACCAAGGCTTCCTGCTGTGCCTGCAAAGCGGTACACAGATGGAGAACTATTAGTTTCATCTGTTAACCTATTTAGTAAAACACTAAATCATTAGTTAGGCTACATCAATCTAAAAGTTGACTTAGATTTGTGACTTTAATATCCATCCATCTATTTCCATTCAATTCAAAAGTTGTCATCTTCCAATAACCTTTTTACACTTTCACACCACTGAATTGAAAGCAAATTGATTGATGAATGCTGAAGTAACAAATTTAAGTCAAAATATTAAGTTACCCTAACCCCCTAATCATATTTTACAACTTAATCCTCCTAGAAGAAGGCTGAAATATTGCAACACTAGATACACACACAGAAGGTCAACGCTCTGTAAAATCACACTTGTTATGAAGTGTAAAAGCAAACTCACACCAGAGAGAAAAAATAATTTTTAGAATACCTCCCAACAAGTGCATCAAGTTGAGGATCAAGCTCTAGATGATACTTGTTAAGGTATGCATTTAACTCATCAGTTCCCAAAACCTGGAATTACATCAATAAACAGACAGCAATCCTGAGGCATCAAATATACTGATCAGGTGTTCAATAACAAATTAACCATGAACTTTGGTAACGCATGCATTGCTATTCATGCAAAATGTTTCTAGTGCTGAAATACTATAATGCCATTCATGTACGGCAGGAATGAATTTGTACCGAAGCCTATCAAATCATTTACATCATCTAGTTACTAAATGGACAATGAGCCTGCCTACAGTAGGTTCCAGTAACTCTCATTGAACCGTTAAATTTTGGGCTATAATTTATTACATCCTAGCATCAGGTGGCTCAAAAGTTATGTAACAAAATCAATAACCTCCCTCCTTATATGGGAAATTTTTCGACATTGAGCTCTCAAATTAACAAAGTTTCCAGCCTGCTTGATTATTTCAATTGGCACCAATACCTTGATGATAAACGATATTTCCATTGGTAGGCTGTATTATGGGTACTTAATTTTGTCAACATACTAATTCAAAAGCATTGCAATGTCCATGAACAGAGCCTAACTTTAAAAAAGTAAATGTAAGATACAACCTCAAGGGAAACTGTCAAGATTTCATAACTCCTTTTTTTAAGGCAATCAAACATTAGTACACAGCCTGCTATGTGATAATGCATGTTATGTCAAAGGTCCCTTTTCTTTCAAGTTTCATCAGGTTCATTGCGATACTGGCCATTATAGTTTACATCTCTCATTTCTGTAATTTTGCTTGACTGGAAGAAAAAATTAATTCAAGCTAAATAAAAAACAAAAGCAATTCCTGCTCTCTTAATGCTAGGATGATAAATTATAAACAGCATCATGAAACATAGTAATAATAAATACATGATATTTTACAAGATTGTTCAGAAAATAATCAACAACCTCCAAATAAATTAAAATCAATTCACTGGACCTCCAAAAAAAAGCATTACCTTGGCAATTTTGACGAGTTGATCATGGTTGTCATGACCATAAAAGAATGGTTCCTTTCGAAATATCTACGTTAAGTATGAGTAAACAAAACATGATCAACATTCAGCTTCCAAAAAGATAAGTGAGAGTCTACAGAAGCACAAAAACCAACCCAAAGCCAGATTCATACATGCTAAGAATATCACTTCAAGAAATGAACATTTCAATATTCTAAATGAAATCTGGTAACATCAATCCTTACCATTCCTGCAAACATACAACCAAGGCTCCACATGTCCAAAGAATAGTCATAGTCCTGTAGATCCACTAGAAGTTCAGGTCCCTTAAAGTATCTGGAAAAAAGAGAGAAAATTTTAGTCCCTCACCAGAAATGAATCAGCCTTTAAAAAAAAATGATAAAGAAAAAAAAAAAAGGAACTTATCAATGTAAAACCAATGAGTAAAAATTAATCAGCGGTTTGACGTATAAATCTTGAAGAACCATTCAAAAAGAGTAAACCAATTAACCGAAACTCTAAAAGTTAGCCCAACAACTACCATCACACACAACTAGCTGAATGCCCATAATTATCTTTTAAAGATTGAAACTAGAACTTCACATTAGCACTATGACAGCATTACGTCTAATACTTGACCCAAAGTTTAAAATTACAAATCTGCAGTTTTTATGCAAATGCTCAGTAACATTAGAAAAATATTGTATGTGCCTACCAATCATCAAACACAAACACATTATTGACTTCTACGTATTGCAGCTGCCTTGAGCTTAAGTTGAATATATAAATAGTAGGGGATGGGGTAGGACATTATTACACTAATATTTAAAATTCATTCAAGCTTCAGATTGGGTTAGGTGTAGAAAAAGGGATTCTATCTGAAATTTCACTGATTCAAATTTCAAATACAATAAAAGTTTTAATAAACAGTTCACCATGTAGTTCAATTGCTATAAAAAAATCAGTGCAAGGTAACTTTCAGTACATTTTAGTCAACAACTGTTAACTCCTGAAAGCTTAAAACACTATAGAATCCTAGGCTTTAAAATTAATGCTACACATAATTATTGAGATAGTCAATAGAAGTTCTACGCAATTTATTGTCAAATGCTTAACAAAAAATGAAATGAGTGAAATCCAAAATTCTCCAGGCCTGACTTGTTGTAAGTATTATACAGTCAACCTTAGATATAATGGATGTTCATAAACCAACCAGAAATAAAAATAACGTATAAGCGACAAAGAAGCTAACCCATGTGCCGGCAAGGCCAAGACAACCTCAAATGTCAGGCCTCCAAAGGTTTTATGGACAAAAATAAGAAAAAGAAAATCCCAAGCTCACCTTCAGCTTATAAAGCATAACGCAGTACTAAATAATTTACATGTTTTGACTTTTATTTCTCATGTAGCCTTAAATGCCAGCAGAAAGATTTAAAAAGGCTGAAAGCTAAAAAGTTAGTACTTTTATTAATAATTTTGTTACTTTTATTAATAATTTTCTTCAACATTACCTAGAAGCCACACGGACATTATACTCCTTGCCAGGATGGTAAAATTCAGCAAGACCCCAATCTATCAAACGAAGTTTTCGCAACTCATGGTCTATCATAACATTATGTGGTTTGACATCTCTGTGCATTATTCCTTGTGAATGACAGTAATCTAATGCCTGCAAGTTTAATACAGATTATTAGCTTAGCACCAAAGAGTCACAATACCGTGGAACCAATCTATCAAATATTTGTAGTTTCATTATAGAGTAAGCTCTTTAGGATGGTACCATAAGCACAATACCACCAAGTAAAACCATGGCTGAGTAAAGTTTAAGAAAAAGAGAAAAATGGAACTAAAAGGAATGCAGTGGAATTAAAATAATCTTAATATTAAATTCAACACAAATTACCTTGAGAAGCTCATATATGTAGTAGCGTATGTCATAATCAGTTAATGTGGGGTACAGAATTTTAAAATCTGTACTGTTGACATTCTCAAATATCAAGCTAGGAGTTTTTGAATGCTGGTCTCTAACAATGTCAAGAAGCTTGACAACATTCGGCCCCCCACAAAGGTTCTGGAGTATTTTTATCTCCCTCTTTATCTGCACCAAAAAAAATAATAATAACAAGAAATATCATGTATAGGCCAATTGTCAAAGAAAGATTCAATGCAATCGCCACACAATAGTCATTTTAAGCTTAAACAGGCAGTTATATAAGCATTAAACATATCTGCTACGTAAAACAATATATTTCCTACTTTGTCATTTTAAACAATGTAATCCTCTATAAGCCAAACATTTTATAAGAAAAACACCTATTTTAATAAAAAGCAAAAACCTTTATCCATGCAGTACCTGCACTCAATGTGTAAAAAGAAGAATTACGAAATTACCTTCTTTTTCTTAACAGGCTTGAGGATCTTAATTATACACCTCTCATTGCTATTGACATTTATGCCTTCGAAAACTTCACTGTACTTCCCCCGACCAACTTTCCGAACAACCTCATAATCATCTTGATCACTGAATCGAACACAAGAGAAACAGCAATCATTACATAATAGAAATTACGCTAAAAATAGTAACCGCAATGTGCGTTATTAGAAATCAAACATAAATAAACACGGCAAAATCGCGACATCACATCAAACGCAGCACTCAACAGAACAAAATGATCAAAAAGCATCAAATCACAAATTAGTTTAATGTATTGAATTTCTATTCAATTCAATAAAAGTCATATTCGTTTCCTAAACTTGAATCCACATCATAAAATATTTTTTTCATCAATAACAAATTATTCGTTGAATCAAAGATTCAAAATTGACATCAAACGAACAACAAAAAACAAAAACCTATTCACCGTGATCTCTCGAAACCTAAGAGTTGGAGATTGACTGACTACGAGATCGAATCCAATGCCGATAAAATCACAAAAAGAGAGTTAATAAAAGGAATAGAGAGGACGGACCCCCATTGAACAGTGAGAGACTCGTAATCCCAGTATTCCTTGGGACGAAGGACGTTGACGTCAGCATAAACTCGAGCTTTCGACATGACTCGCGGGGAGATCTCGACGAGATTTAGCGTCCCGGTCTTGTCGAAAATATCGCAGTCGGTGGGGGCGATGGAGGTGAGAGAGAGATTGAAAGAGGAGGGGCAGGGGGTGCGCAGGTTAGGGAGGTGAGCAACAGGCGCACGCAAGGCCAGCAGGCCACAAACGCAGAGGAGGCGGAGGGGAAGTGCCAGTACTACTGGGTTTGCTAATCTCGCCTCACCGCATACTCTCATGCGCAATGTCCAATTGCTGTTTTTTATGATTTATTTATTTATTTTTTTTTATTTTTTCGGTTTTTGCTGTTTAGTGGGTAGAGAAACGGATTTGGACTAAAAATGGGCTGGGTCATGGGCGGGTGTGGGCCCAACTGGTTGATAAAATATCTAGGGTAAAACACAAAACCAGCAGCCCAACTTGTTAACAATATTGGATTTCGTGGATGCGTTTCAGTTTTTCAAAAACTTCCCATCTAATGTAATGTAGTTGGTCCTTTCTTTGTTAGATTAATTAACTTAGGTCGAGCCACGGCGGAGCTAGCTTGAGACCTAGCTTAGGTTGAGTTAGTTTTGTTTTGTTTTGTCTTTTCTTTTTTTTTTTTTTTTAATAATTATAATAATTTGATATTTGGAGAGGGGAATACAATTCAAATTCATGACTTCAAAGCAAGTGTGAGTCTTTGTATCGGGAGTTTTGAGTACTACTACTACTTTAGATTCATAGATGTGGGATGTATCATATAGTTTTGAATATTAAAATTAGGCAAACCCAACACTCAAATAACTAATGTTTCATAAGATATTTAAGGAAGTTAGTTTATATTTTTCTTTCTCTCATCCTACTACCCTTATTGAGAGAAATATAATATATCAATACAAATTTTGCAGAAATCATTACAAAAGATAGTGGAAAAAGATAATCTTACAATTTAAAAAGTTTTAAGGCTTACTGTTACCAATCTCTCTAAAACTTAGAAGTAGAACTGTCTGTAAACAAGGTTTTACGTCATTTCCCGCATAGGAGCATCTTCATTATAAGAAAGACAATAAAAATATTCAATTAACACTATTGAAAGATAGTGAAGACAACAAATTGCGAAACGATTTTGCAATCTAGAAAGTTCTCAAGATTTATCATTGCCAACCTCTCTAAAACTTAGGATTACCTATCTCCCTAACTGAGGTTTTAACATCATTTCTCGCACCAGGACACCTCTAATATAAAAAGGACAACAATAATGTCCAATTAAAACTATTAAATAAGTGAGTGTTCCAAAACAAATTAAGAAAAGTGTTCAAAATATTTTTTGATATTATTCTTAGATGATTTTCATCTAGCAAAATAATTAAGGTTTTCTTCAATATCTCATTGTTTGATAATATCATTCTCGATATTCTTACTTTAAATTTTAAATTTTTATGTCTATTAAACACTTGTCCTAGTTTGCTATTAGTGTGGTTTTTCAACTAGTATTACAATATTCATTCTATAAACATTTACATCATTATTCCATGAATGTTCATTCCAAAAACATTTTCTATATCCTTTCTTGAATTTTCATTCCAAAATCATGTTAGTTACCATTATAAGAACATGAATACCAATCTAAGGCATGTGAAATTACCACAATCATACAAGTGGTGCCTTAAACAGGGTTCTGGTTTAAAAATTGGCAGAAAACTTGAGTAGCTCATGCTTTCGCCATGAACCCATAATTTGTCACAATTATACCTTAGGAAACCTTGTGCAACATAGAAAAAAATCTTTATATTCTATTAAATGCTGTTAAGGAGAATTGAGTTACAACTATTGCAAGCTAGGAAATGCAGCTGTATTCGTCTAAAAATTTCAAGGTTGAAATAAGAAATTGGAACTGTTTTTGCCATTTTCTCATATATTCATTCACACAACTTTAGGTTGGATTTGCTCAAAATAAAAAACCTCAAACATAAGGCGCCTTACATCTGGCTTTCCATACACAGTGTAAGAAAGCCCGTGAAGAGCTTGTTGAACAGGCGGTAGTGGCAGGGTTTCTTAGTCTTCCGATTGTGCTCGTAAGCATCTAGAACCTGTTCAGAGTATATTATAAAACGATGGAGATTCTTTTCCCTCAAATATCTACCGCAAAACTTGTTCATAAGAGTTCGTCGGTGTCTCTCCTGCAGCCACAGTCCAGGGGCATCTAGATGCTTCATCAGCAACCTCTCAGCCATTACAAGGTCCTAGAAAAGTTGAAAATGGACAAACATAAATAGAATATACCAGAAAATGTTTTGCTTTCATCTCATTTTCCTTTGTTTGATGTTTTATTTCAAATAGTGGAAAAAAACTACTGGTACTTGAATTAAATAAGTAAAACATTAGTACTTGTGTTATTGTGTAAACATGCTCAAAATTTAATTGTGTTAATGCAAGAAGAAATCATTAACCTGGATCTTTTGGCCAACATATTCCAGTCGCTCATAACAAAACCGAGGGTGCTCATACTTGTGCTTTGATGGATGCAAGAAACAAAGCTGTAGTCCAGTGCCAAGAAAAAATAAATAAATAAATAAATAAAAAAGCAAAAACAAGCAGTCAGATGGATGTCTAAACCTGCCAGAAATTCAGCAGAAGACGTATCTTCCATAAGCAGATATTTGACAATCAAATGAAGCCAAAAAACCTTTTAACCTATTCACAATTTCATCTTTTTACGGTTGAATGAATAGGTCGATTAAACACAGTGGTATTTATTGAAATTTATAGAAATAAAAAATGCTAGATATATGCTAAAAGAATCAGGATTAATCTGCTATATCAGCCAATCTACTCAAATAAATATTTGTTTCATCAATCCTTGTTCTGATTAGTATCATAGCTAGAAGACCACATATACTAGCTCAATGTACATGAACTATATCTCCACATCCCATCTATACACCCCGCATAACAACTCATCATAGCTTAGGGTCAAAAATTGACAAATGTACTATACATATGTATACATGGCATTAGAATATGAAAGGGACCAAAGAGACTACCTGTAGCCCAAGTCCAAGTTCAATATTCCTGGCTTCAGTAATTTCTGGAATTCTGTCTCTTACTGACAAGGGATATCCCAGCATTTGCATAACTTGGGGTCTGCTGTCAAAATCCCACAGATTTCCTCGGAACCGATGCATACCTGGTGGAACACAAGCTCTGAAAAGCCTTGGGTGCGCAAAGAGAGCATCTTCAGGGGGCTGTAATGGAAATAATCATTAACTAAAGGATTACTTCGAACAAAACACGGTAATCATATCCCTAATTCTGATAGAAAATCAAATTGTACTCAAATCCATTACATCACTCTTTAGTAACTCATGATCTCAACAACCAGCATCAAATGTTAGTATGTTACTGATGTGTCTTTGATTCTAGAACTGCCTCTCGTATTTATTTAAGTATAATATAACTCAATGAATGTTAATAAATTAAATCCCCAGAATCAGATAAAGGCAACATTTTCATCTATATTTCTACCCCCAATAGCACCACATACATTAAAAAATTAATAAAAAAATAAAAAAATAAAAAGCTTGCCTTGTAAGCAGCAACATCTTGCCAACTGAGCTTTTTGCCTTCAAATTCGACAGATACATAATCTACATCTTCAAGTTGTCTTCTTAACTTCGGCTGGCAGTCCTCATCTTCTGGATCCATCCCAAATACTTCAAAAAGAACACGGTATACTTCTGGCAAACCAAAACACAAATATATAGCCCCAAACAAAGCCCAGAATACAGACCTGAAGATAACAACACAAATTCACTACTCATTAAATTATCTCCGCCAGTTATCATCTTAACACCAACCAGAGCACAGACCTGAACGTACGTAACAGTACCCATTATTTCCTTGAGACTATCAATCATTTTACAAAAACCAAAATTATTACAGAAGGTGAATTTACAACAACATTGCACAATATGAATAATGTTAATGAATTTGTCCTGTAGTACTGGAAGGTGAAGTCTAAAATTTTATTTACATAACTAAAAATGTTGCACGAGTTAGATATGTATGCTGACATTGCTATCTTAGAGGGACAGGGAGCCAACAAACAAGCAACATTTTAACAGAATTACAAAATAAGGCAAAAGAATCCAAACCATATTACAGATTTTCAAATTTTGTGCTCTAACATCAGTGACTTTCATTCTTCATTCTTCCTTTTTGGCTTTTGAGGCTTTGTCTTCTCATAAACATAAACTCCCAGCTCAAATGATAACCCCCTATTAACATAAGTGGCATCTAATAAAAACCTTATACTCGACCAATTAATTCCTGACCTTTTCATTGTCTTTTTGTTTCACTCCAAAACCTTATTAGAGCTTCATAAATTTTACTGTATTAGGTTTCACTCATCTAACGTTTTTGCCTGCAGTTACAGTTACCTTGTAAGTGACAAATTCATTCTCAAGCCAATTTTTACAACTTTTGATGGATTGGTCTCAGTCCCATCACTCAGTTATTACTTCAGTTGCCTTCTCCATCCCTAATAAGAAGGGAGTGACCAGAAACCCTGAAGAATCAAATAACCCACTTCCTATTATGTATTACTAATTAAATAAGATTCAAATATAATGACTAAGGAAGTGCAGCATCCGGCATCCACTAGCAAAAATGAAGCATTTCTACCATGCAGCATCCAGATTCTGAACCAGCTGGCATAGTATTACTTTCATTGCAGTTGTTCAAGTTTCATCTCCCAACTTAATCACAATGGGGCAAGGAGTAGTAGGCATAGACAGGATCTATCATCTTTCTGCTAAACATAAAGCAGACATAACCAAGAAAGCTCATACAAGTTCTATCTATGAATATAAGAAATACATTCTGCATATATCAGTTGTTTATCAAAGAACAGCTAGCACTCTGTGGTTTAGAGACTACTGAGCTCCAAGGATATACAGATTTGTGCAGGGTCTACTTGTAGTTTTGTTGATCTAATATAAGATGCTAAACTTATTGATTCTAACACAGGTATCAGAGAACCAACATCACCAAAGTTTGGAAGAATCAGGCAACAAACAGAAGGTAGTCAGAAACAGGTGCCTTTAGTTGATTGATATCAGTTTAGTCAAAGTAGAGTTAAACGCTTAAACTTCTAAAGCTATGCCTCATAATGCTTGATTAGCAAGGTATAAGCTTCAACTTGCTTTTAAGATCCTGCTTCTGACTTCCACAAATACAAATTAGAAGGCAAAGCATATAAATGTCAAATATACGAAACTTTCGAGACAGACTTTGTATGAAAAGAAAGAACTCTTCAACAACTAATTCCTGTCCTAAAAACACCAAAACAACTGAGCCATTTCATGAAAGGAATTTCCAGCGTCCCGATTGGATAATGATTCATACTAGAGTGAAATCTAAGCAACAAGAAGCCATCCAGCGCAATAATAAATCCAAAAGCATCAAAGTAGAAGTTTAGTAAAGCTCATGCTCAAGTACAGTACATTGTACTACGAGCAACAAGGCACATACAACATCTAATTCAAACCACCACATCTACTCAGATATCTCTTACAATGTTCTGATTTCAAATTACATTCCAAGTTGGGAAATATCAAACCATAAACAAGTAAAACTATAAAGAAAGATTGCAAATGAAGAGGAGAAGCAAACTTACTTGACAGGCGGTTCGCGGTCCTTCCTGACAAGCTTATCCATATCATCAAAAGGAAACACCAAATTCTGCAAGCGAGCAGCTTTGATCCACTTGGGCAAGTGCCTCTTTCCAATCAAATTAAACACTCTTTCTCTCATAGGAGCAGGCGACTCTCTCGGATACCTTTGCAAGAAATACTCACAAAAGGCCAATTCAAGCACATACTGCCCCAGAAACAGCAGCCTGGAATGCCCCGACCTCACGTGCCTTGCCTTGGTTCTCTCACAAGCCGGATGCTGAAACGCCAAGTACAACAACGTATCGAAATGCTTGGCCGGATTATCATCCCCCAGATTCTCAGACGGCTCCAAAGAGTACCCCAGAGCTTGCTTCGCTTCAAGCAAGTACTCGTCCATCCACGTTTTGTCAGCATTGTTGAGACGTGATGAGGGCAAACAAGAACTCAACAAAGGGAATGACTTGAGAGACAGTTGCGGGCTCTTCAGGAACCTATCAGTTAGTCTTTTGTCGTCTAGTGGGGGTCTTAAGATGAACTTCTTGGGGGGCACTTTTTTCTTCGGAGACGTTACCTTTTTCCGCTCAGCCAGCTCTTTGAGGAGTCTTTGTGGGCTGTTCTGTGGCAGTTCTTGTGGTTCTATAGCTACAGCCAGAATACGGAGATTTAGGGAGATGGGTTTTTGTCGTTTTGGGGTTTTAAGGCAGTTTTGGAGAGGAAATGGTGAGATTGAAGAAGAGAAAGAGAGGTTATCAGAGATGAGAGAGGAATGGTGTATTGTAAAAGAAGAAGAGAGTTCCATGTTATTTTGAGTGAATTTGTAAAGAGTTTTGAATTGGGTTTGTCCTACGAGTTAAACAAAATGAGCTTGATCAGGTTTTGACGGACATTGGTGGAGGGTTTTGTGTGTTGTGTTGTGTTGCAGGGGGTTTTGTGCTGTTGGAACTTGAATGTGGTCGGGTGGATAAGATGAAACAAGCGTGCAGCACTGGCGCTAAACGTAGCCGCGTCTCTACAGAGATTTCATCCATACGTCGTCGTTCAGTGAGTGACGATCAAGATTGGGGGTGGACATTGCCTTCCAAAAACCTTCTCTCTAACTATTTTTGAACTTTATTTCCAAAAAAAAAAAGGAACTATTTTTAAACTCGATTGAATTACTCTAAAATGTAAAAACCATTTAGATTTCATAAAAGGTGTGTTTGCAATCGTTTTAAAATTGTGTTTTTGAAAACTAATTTTAAAAATGAAAAATAAGTTTTAACAATAATATTTTTAAAAATGTAATGTATTTGATAAGATTTTTTAAAAGTTATTTCTAAAAACATAAAATGATAAATATATGTTTGATATTGTTTTTTAAAATGAATAAAATAGTTATTTAGATAGAAAAATAATTATTCATTTTGAAAACATGTTTTGAAAATGATGAAAAACATAAAAAGAAAAAAAAAATTGTTTTTCACTTTTTAGTTATAATTTTTAAAAATGTGTTTTTCATTTTTAAAAACATATTTTAGAAAACATGTTATCAAACACCTTTGATCCATTTTTTGTTTTTAAATGAAAAATCATTTTCAAAAGTACATCCAAACACCACCTACTACATCAATTTGTTAAAAATCTTGTCCATGAGGATTTGAGTCCTATTAATTAAGTTTTATAAATTTTGTTCAATTTTATTTTTTATTGTCATCGATTATAAAAATAAATATTTATATCATATAGCTAATAATTGATTTTAATAAATTTTTATTAATTTTTATGTAGAATCAATTTTTAAAAAGGTTATTAAAACTTTATTAAAGGAATTGCATAAATACTTCAGTTTATTTCTTTCCTCTATCTCTCTGCTTAACTTCTTTTGGTGATTTATTACATACAACTTAAAACTAATAGAATTTTAAACTTTATTAAAGGAATTGCATAAATACTCCAATTACTTTCTTTTCTTAATCTATCTACTCAACTTCTTTTGGTGATTTATTACATACAACTGAAAACTAATAGAATTTTAAAATCAAATTTTGATGTAAAAAAGATACAAATTTTGAAGTGTAGTGAGAATAAGGGTTTATGACATTAGAAATTTGTCAAAACTACAAGTGTCTGGATCATTTTAAATGTTGATTTTTTTTTTTTAATTTTTTAATTTTTTAATTTTTATGGCGGGAGAGGGGTGATCAAATTTATAGTAAACTAAAAAAAATTGTAATCGAAAATAATGTGGAACTAAATATAAAATGGGTATCAAGATATATGAGGTAGGGGTGCTAAAACATACATGGGCCAGCCCAACAAAGCAGTTATCATTTGCTATCAACATCAACAGCCCTTAAAAAATAGAAGGGCTTCTTCAAACGAGGGGCAATATTTACACCCTCAAATTCTGTATTTACACCCATTTAATCAGTTGACCCCATCAAAATTTTTTTATAACTGTGGAATTTGTAAATATACCCCACTTAATACCTAAAATAGCCTTGCTTTTAGGTTTATTATTTATTTGTTTACTTTATTGTAAATAAATTCTAAAAGAAGTTTTATCATTTATTTGTTTGCTATACAGAAATTGGATTCTTTCACTTAGAATTGCTATATATCTTTTTTTTATTAAAAATAATAACAAATGATAGAATTACAAAGTATTACACATAAAGAAAGAAACTCTAAATTTCGTTCCCAAAAAAAAAAAAATGAGAGGATTTTAATTGGAATTTGGCATATCATCAAACACTTTGAATCTACTCATACTCCATATCATATGGATTGAATAAGTTCTTCAAAACTCTACGCAAACTTAGATGCAGAAGAAAAAAGTATTCGTGTGGTATGGTAGCCGAAATGGTTTTTAGGAATCAGGTGCAAAGGTTCATGTTCTTATGGATGGGTTCATATTTTTTTATTTTAAAGATTGGGTTCTTACTTCTGAATTTCTCATACGGCAAATTTTGTATGCCCTTTGTACTAGTCATATGGAAATCAAGGAGGTCGGCTAGAATCATTAATGAATGAAGGATCCACGATCTCCTTTAACAAATGTCCTGTCAACATGAGGTCATGGTGACGTTGGTTTCTTAATAGATGATCTCAAGACTTTACGTGAAGAGGTTGGTGACTGTTAATGCCAATCCATTCCTAAAAAGTCGATAGGCACATGAAGTGACCCTTTGCCTCCCCTGAATGGAGGGTCGTGAGGAACAGTGTTGGCTTTTTACCTTTGAAAAATGTATTTCTGCTGGTGTATAATGGTAGCTGATTTTTTTTTCTTTTAAACTAAAAAAATACTACGGCCATTGCTAATTCTATTTAAAATCATTAACTATTTTGGTATATTGACTTGAGCGCAATACAGAAAATTTAAATATTAATTTTTGTGGAAGGTGCAAATTCAGTTTTTGAGGGGTGTAAATATTGTCATTCTTTTCAAACTATGATCGGGTTGACTCGGACAACATCCAACTCCTCTTATGGTCGAAGAATGAACAATTCATTCGATAGAGTAGCTAAAATAATAATAATAATAATAAATGTTTAAAGGATAACTATATTACTACTTATAAATATAATTTATATACCTATTTATAAGCTTATCCAAAGCAAGCTTAAAGGTTAATACTTTAGGCGAAATTTATAATGAGACCTTTAACGTTTAATATAAAAAAAATTTAAATTATATTTTCACATTTTGAGATAAAAAATATCAATTAATATATTGTGTCATTGAAATAGAATAGATTTCTTCTATTACTTATTCATGTTTTTCTCTATTTGAAATTTTACTACTATAGTCATCATTAAAAAATGGCCATAATTTTCATCTTTTGGAAAAATAATATCATTCTTTCTAATTGGATATTTTAATTATTAAATCTCTTATCATATTATCTAATTAAATATCCAATATATTACTAATGAAAGATTATTTAAAGAATTTGATTGCATTTCAAACGTAGTTGTATATTATTAATATTTTTTTTTGACATTATATTATTAATAAATTAGTTAAAAAGGAAAAAATCATGTCAAACGATAAAAAAATATTTAAATAAAAGGTTAAGAATGCAATTATGGGCCTCTATATAAAATTAAATTTGCATCCTGTTTTGATAAAGATCTGAAATTTTAGGGGTCTTAATTATTACTATTATTTTTTAAATTGGGCTTGATTATTAATTTAGGGCAACTAAAAATAAAACTGAAAATTTGGGTGGGTGTGTATAAAAGCTAATAATCATCACTGTACACATCCAATCTAGTGCCAATAGTATCCTTAACAATATAAATATACTTATTTTGCATTTGTACCTTATGGTTTTCTATACACGTCCAATCTATTGCCAATTATATGCTTATAAATATAAATCTACTTATTTTACGTTGGAACCCAACAGTTTTCTCTTTGTTTGCATTTTGTTAGACTTTATATATATACTCTAAAAAGCCATATCTTCATTCTTCATAGGTTTGATACGTTAGGAGAAATAACATCATTTTTATTTTTATTTTTGGCTTTGTCATTAGATGGCGTTGAAACCATCTCTGTCATTACCTCTTCATGGCTTGGAAAAATTGTCTAATGATGGGCTCCTCCACCTATTACCTCCATTGGATGACATTGTTCTGCCCAAGTCTTCATTGGATACACATTGAAAATGTGATTTAACCATATGTCCTTTTTGCCAAAGCATTTTCTACTTATAGGATTAAGGTTCTCAATGAGGTTGTGAGAGTTATATATGTGCTTTTATCAACTATAGATCTAACTATAAAATTGATGAATAATAGTTTGCATTGGTCATGCCTTCCTATTTGTTTCTCTCACTTAGATCTTTCTGTCTTTATGAGATCACATAGACCTTTTTCTCTTTTATGAGGTCACATCTAAACGGAACTTGGGTTCGAGGTTGTTAGTCGGCTTTGGAGTTGTTAGAAATCGCTAGTAAAAGGCCTGTAGGTAAATAGACAAATGGTTATATCAAAATGAGTGTTGGGTTTAAAAATAGCTTGAATATATACATTTAATAGCCTAATAGATCTTGCGGGATTATTAGAAAAACATCTACTGGTAAATTAAGTAGTGAGTATTTGTTTATCAAATTTAAGGGTTTGTAACTTAGTCAAGAGTGACCTTTAGTTTTTTTCCACTTAAGTTTTTCACGTAAAAACTACTGTATCGTTTTCTTTTGCCCTTTCTCCATTTATTGTACTTCCATGTGTTGACCTCATTTAGTATATTTTTTATATTATTGTTTGGGCTTTTAATGTATATGCTTGATTAATTTTGGAATTTTTTTATAAATCTTGATTTTGTCATTTGCAATTTAATGTGGATTTATTGTGTTTTAATTCTTGTACAATCTTTATTTGTGTCGATTAATAATCTAGTTTATTGGGTTCAATAATTGATTTTAACAATTTCATTCTGAAAGCTAGATTTTTTCTTATGGCAAGGTTTTGTATTGAAGCTTGAATTAGATTCATATTTGAATGTTCACTCCTTGAGTTTTTAATATCCAACTCATAAAATTTTTTAAAAACTGATTCACTGACCTTTTCTTTCTCAATTGTAAATTAGCTCTCTATTTTTCCTTTCTACGTTTTTTTAGGCCACGAGCCTCTCTTGTAAAAAGGGAGGCTCCTTTCTCAAAGAAGAGGTTTGTCGCCTCCTTGAAAAGGCAGCAAACCTTCTCATTGAGGAAGGAGGTGGGAGGCATCACATCTCCTCCTCTTCAAATGGAGAAGTAATTGTTGCTCTTCGTCCTATACATTGAGGGGGCTTGCAGGCAGAAGAGGTGATTGAGGAAGATTGAGGGTTTAGTTAGGGGTAGATTTATAATTTTTTAAGTGTTTAGGTTATGTTTTATAGTTTTTATATGATTAGATTCGAAATTTTAAAAAATTTGGAGTTTGTCTAGGAATTTGTTATTATTTTTTTTTCAAGTAAAAGATAATTATACCTTTGATCTATTAATTTGACCATATCAACCATTTTCAAAGGATGTTTGTGTAATAAAAAGAAAAGTTGTTTATGATATTTCACTTAAAGCAAAGGGATGTTTGTGCAATTAATTCTTAAAAAGTAATAAAAAGTTTTGACACATGTATCTCTAATCTCTTCGTATGTGTCTTAAGTAAAAAATTAAAAAAATAAAATTTATAAAATGATTATATTTTAAAATAATAATAAAAAGAAAACATATTCTTAAAAAATAATAATAAAAAAAAATGTGGTGAGGATCCAACGATAAAGATCCAACAACATACCCCTATCGTTACAATGGAGTTCCACTGATGGAACTCCGTGGCCCTACACGATAAATCTCCGTTATTGGATCTCCACTAGATGGAGATCTTTTTATTTTTGATTTTTGATTTTTTATATTTTAATTCTCTTTTTATAATAATAGTTTTTAAATAAAGATTATTTTTTATAATGTAAACAAATTTATTTTTATATCTGTTAATCGTCTTTTTACCTTTTTTGTCACATTTGAGTGTTAAAATCAAGTTAAAGAGACTAATTTGATAGGTTTTGAAAAATTTAGGAATTATTGGCTTAATACAGAAGTGGCATTAAAAATGTGACAAATCGCCAAAAATAAGAACTGAATTGAAAATTACCTTCTTTGAAAATCCAAAACTCTCGTAACCTTTAACAATGCTACAAGATAAAGTTATTTTTTTATTTTATTTTTTTGTGCATAACAATTTAATTAATATTTGGTTTTGTATGAATCTACTCACTGATAACCAAAAAGTTAGTCATAAAATAGAGGTTCAAAGAGAGAGGAAGAGAGGTAAGAACATCTCTAACCATACTAGCTTTCCATTATCCTAAAAAAAAAAAAATTAGTAATGTGACATTTTATATACTTCAATCACTCTTCATATTATTAGTTGTTTTGTAAAAGTTGAATCATCAAAATCAAATATAAAGAGCATGAAAATTCCTGGTCAAACTCTCTCTTCTATTATTTTAATGTTTAATTTGTAATAAATCAAACAATTTTCTTCTTGGAGAAAAATAAACTTGAATAATTGTCATACTAAAATAGTTTTATTATCATTTGAACAAAATTTTAGCTAATATTTAGAGAGTTCCCTTGGAAGATAGAGATGTGAATTACATTAGAAAGATATTTCAGTAATATTCTTAGCTGGTGCTTTTATAATCAGAACTTCTTATCTTAGAAAAGTTAGAGAAAATTAATCAAATTCATCTATTGCATTATTTCTCCTAAAACAAATTATCTCTCCTATATTAATTCAAATGAAATAGATAAATTTGATTAGTTTTTTCTAACTTTTTAAAGTTAGGGAGTTCCGATTATAAAAACTCTCTATTCTTAGACATGGGGTGAAAATAAATTTTCACACTTAATAACAATCAAATTAATAAATGAGCTTAAAAACAATTTTGTTACAACTTATGTGGTGAAAATTACCCCTTTTTTAAATTACTTTTATATTTCTTAATTGTTCTTAAACCGTATGTTAACAAGGATATTTTCGCTACTAGTCTCATTTCAACATATTGACATTAAACTATGTAGGATTTATGTTCATGCTAAACAAACTAACAAATATTAATATAAATTTATACACTATCTGCTAGTGTAGTTGATTGACTATCTCTCCTCCTTATATGAGGTTGAGGGTTCAATCTCTCTTAATGAGTATTAATACTAGTGTGGGTACATAGTTATCTCTCATGTTGATTGTTGTTTGAGTAGTGTATAATTAATCTTGGTGGGTCATATCAACTTCAATTCATATATATATATATATATATATATATCATTTTTATGCTTAAATTCTACATATTCTATATTCAAATTCATAGATTGATATATATATATATCTTATATTCATGTTAAGACATATAACAATTACTAATACATTCATGTTGAAATATCACATTTTATGCTTGAACTTCACATATTTTTAGGAATATTATCAAAATACCTCTGAAAATGAATTAATGAAATTAATGTGAAACTACATCTTTTTATGTTAAAAAATAGGGTCAAGTGATATTTCTTTATATTTTAAGTTCTTTTTAACTTTTCAAAAAAAAAAAAAAAAAGTTCTTTTTAAGAATTTTTCTTATTTTATATTCGGATTTGTGCATATCTCTCCCACAAAGTCCAAACTGGTCCCCGGTTATTGTTATCTATTCATCAATACTAACAAAAGTTTTGCAGAGTTATCAATTCACGAGTGGCCATATGTTAAAGCAGGTGCGGTAAATCGGTTACTAGATCTCAATTTCTCTGCTATAGTAGAAATTTTACGGAATCATCAATTACCCCACATAGGATGAGGACAGCTATGGACAATTGGTCTTGCTTGGCGTGTTTCGTTTTAGGAGGAAGTTCCACCATTTCTTGTGGCTCAAACGATACGACGCAATGTCGTGGTACGTGACAAGTAACGTGGATGAGGAAACACATGTTCCCTTGAGATGACAGGTCTCTGCTAGATGTTGCTGTCTTGCACTGCCCCTACTTTCATTGGCGAATTTGAAAATGTATCTCTTCTTTTCAAAACTAGATTAAGAATGATTATGTTCTGTTTTATTAATGATAATTGCTTATGCCAAAAGCACTTTTTAAGTGCAAATGCATGTTTCGAAAACTATTTTAAATATTCCTTACCATATTACTTAATATTAAACTGAACATATTTACATCTATAGTCTATTATGAAACTCTACGCACATAAACCCAAAAAAGCTGAAATATTTAAAATTAAACATGTGTAACACTATTATAAGTTTACAAATTTGCAACATTGATATTGATAGCATGATATCAATCTCGATTGATTTTGAAAAAATAGTAATGACATCAAACTACAATACAAATTTGGATACAAAAATGTTGTCACATGGGGGAGAGATTTGAAACAATACCAAAAAGTGTGTGCAAAAATGATATTATATTGATCCTGACTCTAGCCAAAAAAAATCTTAAACAAGGAGCACAAAAAATAGTGATTTGATTGTGGGACTTGAATTATTTGTCATATTGTTGTTACATCCACTGATGATATCACCTAGTAGCTAGGTGAGGAAAGTGCTAGATATTTTCTGTAGTCCAGCACATATTACCATGTATCATCAATGTATTGAAACATGTTGAAGTGGGAATCCAAATTATTTAGCAGTTAGAACGATCGGTATGAGAAAATATTAATGACATCAAACTATAATACAAATATGGACGCAAAAATGTTGTAATATGGGGGAGACATTTGTAACAATATCAAAAAGTGTAAACAAAAATGATATCATATCGAAGGTGACTCTACCCAAAAGAATCTTAAATAAGGGGGCAAAAAAATAGTGATTTGAAGATGGGACTTGAATTATTTGTCATATTGTTATTACATCTACTGATTATAGAACCTAGATAGCAACGTAGGGAAAGTAGTAGTTATGTTTTGTAGTCCAGCACATATTATCATGCATCACCAATGTATTGAAACATGTTGAAGTGGGAATCCAAATTATTTGTTTAGTGTTTTGGTGCCATGCTATTAGAACCTTTCACATGATGCAGCTGCGCTTGCTCTACCACCATTATTGTTCACAATATGCGCTGCCAAACCTAGCTACCTACCCGTTTCTCATTCTTACCAGACTCTCTCTTGATTTATAGCTTAAGTAATTGTGACATCACTGGATTCAATCTAAACAGGATCCTCTTAACTGACTGTTAAGTTCTAATGATAAAATACTTTGGTCATTAAAAGTTCATGATTATATATAAGCACACACATCTATATCATGTGGGAGCAGGTTTATGAATGGATTTTTAAGTCTTACATATAATATTTAATGTTGATAAGTTTTTATAGTATCTGTATCAGTGTCGGATTTTATCAAAATAAAATAAAGTCATCAATTGATCACAATTATGTATCATCAGGATTTCCTTCAAAATTTATTTAAGTTTCAGCAAAAAGAAAAAGCTAATGGATGGGTAGCCAAAATTGCTTAAAATGCCAAAAGCCAGTCTTAGTTAGGACTTAGGAGGCACCCAAACCTTTAATGCAGGTGTAACCAAGCTAGCAGTCTGATTGATGGGGCCACCAAGACTTTTGGTTCCATTATTGAACGAGGACCCAGTCCGAAGATGACATGTGAAATTTTGCCTTTTGAACAATCAACATTAGTGAAGTGAGTAGTCATAAATTGCAAGATGTGAAGGTACTTCTAAGAGAAAGGCCTTTGATGTTTACAAGAGCTATTTTTTCACGAATTTTTCAAACAGCATTTATTGTTCACAAAACCTATTGCAATCGCTTTGCACTGTATATTGGTGACGCATGATGAGTTGTTTTGCACCTAACAGCAACAATAATTGTACAATCACTATATCTGGTAATGAAATTTTGTTAATATACAAGAAATCTGTAATTGCAAGGTTCTCCCTCTGTGTAGAGGGTCTTCCATTTCTTTTCTAGTTTTACATTTTCTTAAGTATGTATAACTGTATTTAACATGTATTTGCATATTACTATATAAATATATGGTATCTTATACATTTCCTTTGCAAGATTCGGTTTCTCTACTGTTAGAGAAGTGGGACTTATATACACTAGAAAATCACTATACCACTAAAGAGTACTGCTAGAAATCCCATTTTTGTGTTCTTGACAATAAACATATAGAAACATACAAATTCAATATTTCATTTTATTTACCAAATCATGTAAATCCAACGGTTACATCAAAGGTGGAAAAACAAATCTGGGTAAAAGTTGGATGTCTAACATAAGGCAGGTATCATTGGTAGATAAATAAGACTCTCATATTTCCCTATTTAGCATCTGACTACCAGCTTTCATATCTTCTCTACTTAGTCTTAACTTCGAAAGCAAGAACGACACTGACAAGAAAAAGCTCAACAATCCAGCTATTCTCTTTCTCTAACAGTCTGCACTTTTTCTTTTCTTGTATTTTTTATTTTTTATTTTATGATAAACGTACAATATTTTCGTATGTTATCAATTATTGTGTATACAGATATTGTTAAACAAAGTTTACATATTAATATATAATTTTATTCCTAAAATTTGATAAGATTTAAGATCCTCTGCTATCTTTATTTTTTGTCTTAACTTTTTATATAAGTAGTTTGATCATGAGCATGGATGAGAGGAAAAAAAAAAAAAAGAAAAAGAAAAATTAACCATCTTAATAATTAATTTATTTTTTCGTATTGATATGTTGCTTGATTATGAAAAAAGTAAGGAAAAAGAAGAGTTAAGAGATTATTTTAGGTTCATTGGATAAACAATAATCTTATTCTTTCATTCAAACCATTATAGTCTAATGTCCTATTATCTTTCTTGTTAAATACAAGTCTCTGTATTTTTAACCAACAAAGTTTTTTGCGTATAAAAAAGAAGGAACAAGCTAAGAGAGCCATTGGAATGAAAATGCATAAACCTTTAAGCTGGTTACCAGTTATAGTCTTCTAAAGTAGCATCGAGATTCATGTGTGTTATCCATTTCTATATAAGATAGCATAAATTCATGTTTGTCATCCATATATTCTACGTAAAATGTGATTTTTTTTTTTTTAAACCATTGCAATTAAAGATTTGGAGAGGAGGATTATAATTCGAATGCATCACTCTATTGATATGAGTGAATCAATTCTCTCTTGTTATAAATTTGGAAATAAATTTACCGGAAATTCTTGTCATATTGGGTTATGTCAATGAGTACTCTGTTCACGCTAGTTAAAAATTATTTTTAAAGCAACTTTCATTCTTTCAAAGTAGTTAAATATGTAGTTTAATTTGAAAGCTAGGGGCATAGAAAGTCAAACCCCATTGATATGAACCATCCACATTTTCCCATCACTGTGACTCTCACAGTCTCATGAATTTTTTTTTTGCATATCTTATATCCTTCCGAATGGTTTAATAATGACTCTACGGTGCACCTTATAACACAATATTATAAGTCTACTCTCGAACAACCAAGAAAGAGGAATTCATATTTAAGGAAAAACTATCTTTTCAGTTTAAGAAATTTAAATAAAATTTATCCCTCACACATAAATGATTTGACTGAAGTTATCCATATGTTATGGATGATATTTGAACCTAGTCACCCTGATGATATCTGCCTCAAAAATATTGAAAGTAGTCTACTGCCAATAGTTCTTCATTTTCCTATTATCATATAATTTTTTTTTTTGGGAACATTATTTACGTTATTTTTAGACTTATTTAGTAATTCAGTTCGCAAAAGAAAATCCGTGTGTAATGGTAGTGTACACTGTACAGCTACTGAAGACGTATACTTTTGTGGATGGTAATATATCCCACAAGGAAACCTCCAACTTTAGCCGCCAATCAGCATGCAACTATCCCACACCACACAATTCCACATCTTTTTCGCTTCAAAAATTCATCCCCCAAATGCCCATAGTGCCCTTCATTCCTCATATTGTACACCCGATACAACCCTTTTCTTGCCCAGGAGGAGACCCCATTGTAGGAAATTCATAAGGTCAGGATTTTTTCTGAGGCTGAAACTGGATAATACAGTTCACATTGGTTTTGAGAACTTTGGAGCTTAGAACTTGAAACTTGAGTTTGAGCTTTTATTCACTCTTATCATTAAGTTCATGTTATTATTGAAGATTTGAAAAAGAAGGGTCACGCAAAACAAAATAAGGTACATGTTCATTAGTCTTGTATGGTGACCAAAGCCTAAACCTCGTAGATGAGTACTACTACTACTGCTGCTCCTTAATCTAGACTTTTCTCTACTTTGGCCTCATTATAATTCTACTGTTTAATGGCAACATGAGCGTTAAAAAGGTCCTTCAATGTTTGCCATGGCGGATCCTGATCAGGAAGAAGTTGCGCCACCCACCTCTGTGAACATGCCCACCAAGAAGGAGCTTCTGTCAACAGCCATGAAAAGGACAAGTGAATGGTTGGCTTCCTATCTTTTGTTCTATTCATTTCACTTGACCAACTTTTTCAAATCTTAAACATATTCAAGCTCCTTTTTTTTTTTTTTATGTAACAAAATAGAAAAACATGCTATAAATTAAGTAACGTTGAAGATGCATCTTCTTCAGGATTTTCTCTCAGGAGATCCCTAGTGATGTGACTGTTCATGTTGGAGGTGCTTCCTTTTCATTGCACAAGGTAGAATCCCATCTCAACTCTTTATTTTCAATTTCAGGTATCTTTTTATCTTAAATAGTTTTTAGTATATAAGAAGAAGACCAATAAGAGACTGTTTATGTAATTGAAAAACAAATTAAACCACTATAGAGAAGCAATAAAGATCTAGCATCTGATTGTATACGTAATTATAAGTTGAACGGTACGTTTTCATTTCATCTACTACAACAAATTGCAGTTTCCGTTAGTCTCAAAAAGTGGATACATAAGAAAAGTGGTATCAGAATCAAGTGAAGCTGATCTTTCTTTCATTGAAATCCATGATGTTCCGGGTGGAGCAGAAGCGTTTGAACTTGCAGCAAAGTTCTGCTATGGTATCAATTTTGAGATTAGCACAGAAAACATTGCCTCGCTTAGATGTGCAGCAGAGTATCTTGAGATGACTGAAGACTACGCGGTTGGTAACTTGGTGGGCAGAACTGAGGCCTACTTGAATGAAGTAGCTCTCCAGGGCCTTGCAGGGGCAGTAACTGTTTTACATATGTCAGAAAATCTACTTCCAATTGCTGAGAAAGTGAAACTGGTGAGCCGTTGCATAGATGCAATAGCATACATAGCTTGCAAGGAGAGCCAGTTTTCTGTGTCTGGTAGGAGTGAGACTGGCAGTGAGGGTGCAATTTCTGCATTGGTGTCTCACCCCAAGCCTATTGTTGATTGGTGGGCTGAGGATTTGGCTGTCCTGAGGATTGACCTCTTTCAAAGGGTTATAATTGCAATGATAGCAAGAGGGTTCAAACAGTTTGCTCTTGGTCCTGTACTCATGCTCTATGCACAGAAATCTCTACGAGGTTTGGAAACATTTGGGAAAGGGAGGAAGAAGATTGAACCACAACAAGAACATGAGAAGAGGGTTGTTTTAGAGACAATTGTGAGTCTTCTACCAAGGGAAAGAAATGCACTGTCTGTTAGCTTTCTTTCTATGCTGCTTCGAGCTGCTATATATCTCGAGACAACGGTTGCTTGTAGGCTTGATTTGGAGAAGAGAATGGCCTCACAATTAGGACAGGCTGTTTTGGATGATCTCTTGATTCCTGCCTATTCTTTTACTGGGGATACATTGTTTGATGTGGATACCGTTCAAAGGATCCTGATGAATTACCTCGAATATGAAGTGGAAGGGAGCCGTCTGAGCTTCAATGCAGATGATGAGTTTATTTCTCATCCAATAAGTGACATGGAACGTGTCGGGAAGCTGATGGAAAACTACCTTGCCGAGATAGCCTCTGATCGTAACTTAACTGTTTCGAAATTCATCAATTTAGCTGAACTTATTCCGGAGCAAGCAAGGATAACAGAAGATGGAATGTACCGAGCCATAGATATCTATCTCAAGGTGCATTAACAACCTTTTATATTTGATCAATTTCAATACTTAGAAGTGAAATTTGTTATTCATTTGACCAACCTATTGGTTTATAAATTGACAGGCTCATCCAACTCTGAGTGACATGGAGAGGAAGAAAGTATGCAGCTTCATGGACTGTCAAAAGCTGTCTAGGGAGGCCTGTGCTCATGCTGCTCAAAACGACAGGCTTCCTGTCCAGACTGTGGTTCAAGTGCTGTATTATGAGCAACAACGCCTTCGTGATGTCATGAATGGCAACATCATGGGTGGTGGAGAATCCCCTGCTCTTTCTTCCAAAGTAAATTTGTACTCCACTGATATCAACCCGGTATCAGAAGAGCTCTCTAGTTTACGAAGAGAGAATGAGGACTTGAAAATCGAGTTAATGAAGATGAAAATGAAATTGAAAGAAATTGAAAAATCATCACATAGATCGGCAGCCAGCAGGTCCAATGTCAAGTACCCCACTATCTGCTGAGAAGCCGCCTTTGCCTAGAAAATCATTCATCAACTCTGTTTCAAAGAAACTTGGGAGGATTAATCCTTTTGTTCGCGCTGATGGAGTATCAGCTGCCAACCCCAAAAGTCGAACGAAACCCAGCAAAAACAGGCGGCATTCCATATCTTGAGTTATTGGCTTGTTTCTACTCTTGTTTGGTCTTAGGTGAAGAATTGAGTACACAATATATCTTAGTTTGATTTGTCTTCCAAGGCTTGAGGGGACAAGTAGTTGCTGTCTTGTTTTGTTTTCCCTCTCTACATTTGATGGTTTTGTGTGGTATCACTGTAAATAACATTCTCATTATGTTGCAAATAAGCTATTCATTATGCACAATGTTGGTGATATAAAAGGGGTGCTCAAGTGCATACTCAATGGAGCTAATGTTTCTCAATTCTGGGTTTCGTGTAAGCATATAATTATATGTTTGTACCTAGAAATACTATGATCCATTTGGTTTTCCAAATAAAGGACAAAAATTAAATAGAAGGGGAGCTTAAAATCTTACTAGTAAGTGAGGCTAAAACAATTGTAATTTCTCCTCTCCTTCGCTTCTGGCTTGGTAACACCAAGGTGTTTTGTGAATTGACAGATTCAAAAAGCATAACCATGAAAGGAAAATTCTCAGTAGTAAACAATTTTCAATCAGATTGATTTGCCTCTACAAAGATCTTTGCAATGAATAACCAGAGACTTGAGTGCTTTGGCAACATATTCTAGGTACTTTTGTTCAACTATTAAGTGTCCCTTTGTTAGTACAGCCTGCAAGTCTCAAACTGTGATTCACAGGTGATCTTAAAAAAAGACAGACTTTTGGCCCCTACCAGTTAACAGTATTGAGTGGGGTCTGAAACCAAATTATTGAGTCCTTTAAGATAAGAACTTTTGATAAAGTAAAGAACAACTCTTGAGGGACAACATGGCAGCAGCGCATGTTGTTAATTGTCTGAGGCAAATATCATCATTGAACCTAAAAATTTGTGCTCATAATTTCAAAAGGGATATGAACTTTCTGAAGTAATTAGGCATGGTTTTTTTAAGGACGAACTTTAAATATTCCAGATGGGAATCTAGTGTTCATCTTGTGGGAGGCAGGAAAAGATGAACTCTTCTCGAAATGTAGAGAAAAATGGAGGGAGTAGGTTGGCTAACTTTTTTTGATTAGTCTCCAATTATCTAATCTTTTAAGGAAATCTATGATGACTATTCACAGATGTGTCCAACCCTACTGTTGATCAATAATGACATCTAATAACATTTAAACTGCAAGCAGCACTTGTATGCTCATGTAGTGATGGTGCAGCGATGATAATGGTCACAATGTTGCTTTCTTTTAACATCTAAGCAAGAAAAACCTGTTAATTTTTGTATAGGAAACTTCTCTTGTATCCGGATCCATGTAAAAAGCTTTCTTTTCTCCAGGGTTCATAAAAATGAGTGAGAGCCAGAAACATATATCATCCTGATCTATCTGGGTCTAGTGTTTGAAAGAGTAGAGTTTGAAAGTAAATTCCCCTGTTGTCTATCTTGGTTTACAAGTCACTCAAAGACAAATCGTGTAATTCTTTATGTTTGATTATTCAATATGTTGATTCTTTGCTTTATACAGAAACTTGTGTCAATCCTCTTCAAGCCTGGTGTTATGTTATTGTTAAATAACAGGAACCTCTAATATTTTTGATCCACCGAAAGGACGTACTAATAATTTAGATCTAATAGAATCAAGAGAAGAAGCTAAGTTGTTGATGCAATTGTACTTATTTGTCTCTAACTAAAAGAGAAAGAGATTCCTGGACAGCATTATAATTACAAAATAGTAGAGACAAGTTTCTCTGTCAACTCAAGCTAAGCAATCTTCCAGGGATGTGACAAAAATGATGACGGTCATGTAAGGTTAAGACTGTTTGGTAATCATAAGAAAATACAAGTCGATATGTAACGACTAACTATAATGGGTTTTGCAAGCCACGGAAAAACATGTGATCTTTACACAAAGACTCCGTCAACCATTATACTACAACTAATTAAGCAGAACGATAAAAAAGCACCACACAAACATCACTCGTGGCATTAGTTAGTCGATAGGATTCAGTCTAAAACGTTTTCATATCGACTGAGAATTCAAGGGTTTTTTTTTTTTTTCTTTTTCAAGTCATGTTTAGGCTCAAAACTTGGAAAAGCCAAGGAGGTTGTGTTAGTCTTTCCTGTCTCAATTCTTCTTCATTGTCTATACTCTTGTTTTTAGTCCCACTTCGGAACCCAAATGGTGTCCCGTCAGGAACCTGAACAGCCCCCAATTCACCGCCACTTGATACTCCTCTAGCTCTATTCTTCTGCCTGTTAATGTGGCTGGACCCTGTGGAAGAAGAAGAGAACTTCTTGGTCCAGAATCAGAAGTCCGCGACGTCTCTAGTTTCTTCCTGCTGGAGTAACTTGTTGGGCCAAGTGTTAACTCAATCTCACTTTCATCTATAATCTCTAACATTTCATTGCCATTTGACTCTTGTATGTAGTTGTCGGCAGGCTGCTCCAAGTCTAGTGTCATGCTTGGCTTGTGTTGCATATTGACATGTTGATTAGTCTGTTTAAAACTAATTCCACTACTTGAGTTCCATATTTCTTGGCTTCTTCCATTAGACCTGCTGTTTTCGATGTTTCTCATTAATATTTTCTGGATTCTATACAGGCGATGGAGTTCATATACCTGCAAATTTTCAACACTTCCAAGCTTGGATTATATTCTCAAACCACTCCACTTGAGGATAGAAATCTAGTCTGAAAATACAAAAACTAAGAAGCGAAATGAAGTACCTGCTCTTTGAATGTTTCTTCATGCTTTAACATGGCCATCCTCATGAATTCCATATCATATGGTTTAAGATTCTTCTCCATTAATCAAGCTTTGTTTTCAGCTTCTGCTAAATTTAAGGTTTAGTTGATAGCTTTACAGTTATATCTCGAAGAAATATCACACTAATGAGAACCGAAATGATCCGGACCCGCAAGTGCTTCTTGATCCCATACACACCCCCCACTCCAGCACTCCTTTACCTGTATAGAATCATATAAACATATATAATTATAGAACTACATATGAGATTTCAAAAGCTATATAAATGTATTCATCAACCTAAGGAAAAAAAAAAAGATAAAAATAAAATAAAAAGCAATGTAAAAAGAACCTTGTACGGTAGACAATTTATTTGAGAAAGAAACTGATGAGAAGCAAAAATGAATTTTACAAATCAATGGTTTTTCCTGTGATTTTTGTCCAGTAGTTCACTTTATTTTCTATTTATTGACTCATCTTGGGCCACAATATTAACTCGTATGAAATATCTTCCAATATATGCGCTAAGGAGTGATGTAATATGTTTACGTATGTGCTTATTTCATATATCTTCTCGCACATTTTTTTTCATGTGTAAGGTCAAGGTCTAATTGTTCGTATTATTAGCTAATAATATATAGTTTATTCTACATGACAATTGACAGGTCATCCGTTCCAGATTTAAGCGAAAATGGACGTTGACCAGCTGAGCTATATATTATCTTGACAAACAACGTTTTTTAAAAGCGAAATTTCAGTTTATTTCTTTTTTCCCTTTTATTGTTTCTAATTTTCTGGTTAAC
The DNA here is from genome assembly GCA_021234005.1 of Nephelium lappaceum. Taxonomy (NCBI): domain Eukaryota; kingdom Viridiplantae; phylum Streptophyta; class Magnoliopsida; order Sapindales; family Sapindaceae; genus Nephelium; species Nephelium lappaceum. The sequence continues at coordinate 5,639,894 of CM038008.1, forward strand.
TCTCTTGCTCCAATTCTTTAAAATCTTAGTAAATAATCTATCATGAAAGCATGAACTTGTCTTCTCATTTTGTTCTTTGTTATTAAATATTAACTACCATCAGTTTTTTAATTTGTTGTCTACCTTATGTTTTATTTTCAAGTTGGATATTAAAATGCTACACAAACACACAAACACTCAAAAATATAAGAACAGAGAAACGGAAAGATCTATCTTAAGTTTGTGACTATGAATGATTTTGCGTAAATTTCATGAACTTATTCAAGTATTATTGTTCTTTGATATAGAATATTAAACTCATAAACTGCATTACATGCCCATGAAAGTTATAATCTTTACGTAGCTAGATACATAATATAATGACTGTAATAAATAAGAAAGATAAAGTATTAAAGTTTATGAGATGCAGATTTTAACTAGGAAAAAAAAAACCATAAATATACTTAAAAATCAAGGAAACATCAAAGGTTGTGGTATATGATAGTTTTCTTTTGACAAGAGGAAATGGAAAGAACAATATCAAAAATATTCTCAAAACAAAAAATAATAATCTATACATCAATTAACAAGAATCTCTTGTATCAGAAATAGTTTCCAAGAATGGATAAGAACCTTCTGACCTGAATTTGAGGAACCTTCTGACCTGAATTTGAGGAGGTGATGTTGTTGATGATGATGATGAGAAGAAGAACACAACCAAATGGACAAAGAAGAAAAACAAAAAGGAATGATCTCTTGCAATGAAAAAAGCTAGCTATATCAAGCAAAAGCACTAGTACTCCTGAAACTGCTAGAGCTTTGTTTGATAGAGAAAGAACTGGCTGTCCTCCTCCTGAAAATCAGTCCTCACATTCGCCAGGATCAGTACTTGTGTATATCTGCTACTGCAAAACAGAAATATATATAACAATAAAGAAAACAAAAAACTGATAAGAAGAATTTAAGATTCTCTCTTTCACACAGAAACCAAAGTGTTTGTTGCATTTGGGGTTTGAGGCATGCCAAACAAATCCCAGTGCCTTGGCCAATCACCTTCAAGTTTTGTGAAACAGATGCCTCAGACAAGTCCAGCAGTGCAGATATAATTAAAAAATATATAAATATATAAAAAATAATCCGATCTCAATTTATATATAGAATTTTAATTTTGAGTATCTTATAATATATAAATAAATAAGTGTTGAGGATCAACGGCCTTGCATTTCTCCAGACAATCATCAAGAGAACAGCTTAGCCTGGTAAGATGAATCACATGCGCCCAAGAATTGTATATCACAAGTAACAGTTGTCTCAATTATATACTACATATTATTTCGTGGTCCCATAGGGCCATACATTTATGTGAAGGAACTTAAGGTGGCATTTCCTGGCCCGCCGACAATTAGATCTCGACCGTACGATAAACATATAGGAATCTCTTTTTGAATCAGTCCAAAAACTCATACTAGACTCATGATCATCATCTTAGATCACAACTTTGCACTTGAAATTCCTTGATTACTTTACACGACAGAATTGTAGTATTGTTTGGGATCATTAATGCTTTTGGTGTCAATGCATGGAAATTATAGCTTCAATAAGAATACTGCTTAATTGCCGCCTCATTCATATGTAAATTGATCCAATAAAATTTTATAATTTATAGAAAACATTTTTTTTATTCGTATAAAAGTGTCTTTTAGAGGAAAAAAACATTTCCTATTAAATTCCAATTTACATACAGTTAAAATTTTAAGAGGTTTCCTTTTTTACTTGAAAGATTTTTTTTATTAAAAAATCTATCAATGTTATATCTTTAATCATTTTTTTTATTGAATCTGGAGATACCAGAAAATTTCTTAAAAAAAAAAAAAAATGTTATGCAAATTAGAAGTATTTTTATTTACTTTCAATTCAATATAAAAACAAATGAGCAGTTGTAAGAGGCTAAGATCCTACTAAACACAACTAGCTAGATGGGGTCTTGACTCTTGAAGCTGGAGTCATGGCCTACCAAAATGTCAAAGCTTATAAGGTGAAGGAAGAATGATCCCCAACACAATGATTACGGCCGTTACTTGGCCATGTGAGTGGGGTGTTAAATAAATCAATCGAATCCATGATCCGAATAAGTGTACCCAAAACTAAAGGCATTATAATGGTATACAGTAAATGTACTTTGTGTTTAAATCTGCACTCAACTATGTTTATATATATATATAACATATGATCAGTAGATCTCTTTTGATTTTCCCTTTATTTTTAAACAACAAAAAATGAGTTCAAAGTTGTTTGTCATTGTTATGTTCGTAACACAGTACAGATAGACTGGAACAACCAAACCATCCAATCTCATTATTCAACGAATTGATAGATTGATTTCGAAAAGTACAAGATATTTAAAAAAATAATAATAATAACTGTTAAAATAATGAGAAATAAAATCCATGTCGGCTCATACTTATCAAGAAAAAGGACGATCAGATCATCACATGGATGCTGTGCTCTCCTGTAAACTTGTTTCTTCTCTCTCATAAGAGTTGTAAGAGTCTAAAATATTAATGCCTGCAAATTGCAAGAAAAGTAAAACAAAAAAGAAAAAAAAAAAACCCGGAGAGAGAGAGAGAGAGAGAGAGAGAGAACGAGAGTGACATAGAAGCACGCGTTGCCGGTGCGGGGAGGTGCAGCCGTATGGGACGGTGGGTCCTGTGGGTTCACTGAAAAAGGCTGAACCACGGGCAAGTAGTACTGTTGTCGTTTGGTCCCACCTTAAATAAATTAAAAAATAAGAAAAAAAAACACCTTGTTTGTGTTTTTTTAAAAAAATATGTGGTTTTTGAACAAGAGTAGGGATCATAGCAAGTTACCGTGCATTTGTTTCTCTCTCGGCACTGGCGTGGCCATGCTACAGGAATTGAGAGCAGAGGTTGGTGCATAGATGTCTAGCATGTCGGTCTGTTTTAGCAATAACCACTAACAAAGGCAAGGCACCCATAAAAAATTTTGAGTGATCCTGACATCAAAATGATCGCATGCATGTAAACTAATATATCTATTGTTTGTTTTGAGCCCCCTCCTCCTCCCTCTGCAGTCTACACTGCAGCAGACTGGTAATTGATTTCACTGAGACACATGACTAGTGTGTATAAGTATGCATTCTCTTATATGGAAATCAAAAGGTTCGAAAAAATAATAATAATGTATTGTAGGGCTTTAACTATATATATTGTTCAATATATTAAAATCCCTTCAATTCCTTTCGAACTTTGAGGAATTTGTATAGATAGTTACACTAAAACAAATCTAAGTAATATGTAAATCTAAGTAACATGTATATTGTCGTAACATTAGTTGTGCAGCTCGCCAGATGTGGGTACACCTTTTACCCATTTAATATCAGCTTGTAAAAAAAAAAAATGCTATATAATTATTCGATAAAAAAAATTACAGACTATAAAACTAATAGTGAATTCATATTTTAAATTAGATGAAATGAAATTATAGTGCATTTGCTGGTGTATTTGATTACAATCAAGTGCAATGCATGTTTGTAGGAATTTTGTTTGTTCACGGAATTCTTTGTGCACCAGATTGAATTTATGAGCAAAGAATTCCCTAAAACCATTTCAAGCTTCTTCTATTGATAAACTTATTTTTCAGATGAGCCTTTATTATGTGCTAAAATTATTGAAAAAATCTTTCGAGTATTAATTATCTTAAAATAGGTAGCTTTATTAATTATTCAACTATCTCATAAAAAAAAAAAAAAAAAAAGGCTATATATCAAATTCTTGGCATCTTGACAAGCGGAATTTGTTTTGCGGAAAAAATTTAAGAATCTCATCGATAATTGTCCATAGAAATTTTCTAAAATTATTGCTCTCATAAATAAACCCGGAGATGTGACTCATTGTAAACTTTTTCATGGGAGACGTGGCTCTCTCATGCTGAATATTTTATAACCTTATTCAGCCATTGAAAAGTCCAAGAGTCACGATCATCTAATCTCTATATATCGCTGTAAACTATTAGTTTCTTTTTCTAATCACGAACTGAATTATAAATTATTGGCAGTTAGCCAGGAATATTAATTAATATTCACTCCAAGCTAAATTAGTCATAGATTATACCAATTTTAATGATGACCTAATGTGGAATCTCGAATCTAAGGAATATTGACTGTCATTTTAAATGATCAATTGGAAAAGTGGTGCGGAAGTATTCGTGGTGGAGAAACACATGGTACTCACCTTCCCATTTTCGTCATAAAACGATCGTATTATTTTATTATCATCATTACAATAATTTATCAAAAATATTATCTATATATCTAATGACTTAATTAAACTAATGAAATAATTCATCAATATCACTTTTTTTTTTAATACAGATGACTACTGCAGATTATTTCTATCAGCAGAAGAGTTATAACTTATATCTTGTGTTTAAAAGCATAAAAGTAATAGTTAAACTTTTAATTTATTAAAATCAAATTAGATATTCAATCACTCTTAATAAATGATAGTATGTATCAAAATATTTTTTTTTAAATATTTTTGAAACAGTATCAAAATAACTTTCTATTAGTTTCAATTAACAGTTGAAATTCAATTTCAACAATTAAAGAGAAGATTCAATTAATACATTTTGGTTTATTGTGATTTGTGAAGACGCACCTGTTCCTCCTCGGAGGAAAAAACCAGAGCTACTAGAGTACGTATTTACCTATCCTAAGTTTTTCTTTTTTATTTTTTCCTTCTTCTTACCCAACATAGGCAGCGCATAATTTCTTCCACCAGTCCGCAATATATATATATATATATCTAAAAAAAAATTAAACTGGGTCCGACTACTTTAGTAGACAAAAAAATTATTTTCAATATAGGGTGATCGATATTTTCAATCGGAGACGAGGGCGTTACAAAATTTCAACAGACATAATGAGTTTGATTACGTCACAAAGAATGGTACATGGACATGTAGCAGCAACATCATAATTCATGTGCTTGAGACGCTAGCGCTATTAGCTCTTCAAGGCTAATCTACTCTACACTCAATTCCTCTTTGCCTTTTTGTTGAGCTTTTGTTTCCTTCGTCCACGTGTTGCTTTTGATGCCCAGCTTAGCCACACTATTTTTTCTTATAAACATTTGAGTCGTGTAGATTATAATCCAAATATGTATATATATAAACAAGTTAAAAATTTTATACATGTAACTATGGAGATTGATAAACAACTACAAGAAAAAATAATATTCAAGTTCAAGAAAATATGTTTATTTTTTATGTATCACATTTCTTTATTAAAAAATTGACAATTAGAAAATTTGTAATGCAATTATCAATTCAATCATACCTGTAGCAGATGAACACGAGAAAATGAGAGGGAACTAGAACCGAAAAAAAGTACAAACATAAGATCGTTTGCCTTTTTTTTAATCAATTTAATGATGATATTTTGTAAAAATATATAAATTTCCTTTTTAATCGAAAAAGGGTATCGATTTTTAATATGAGAATATCAAGTTTTATTTCTTAAAGGAACTTATTAGATTATTAACTTATATATGGGATCCATAAAATTTAATTCTTAAATAATTTAGTAAACATTAGAATTTATAAATCGGGAATCATATTTACTTTCTCTAAATGGAGATGGATAATGTATAGCAAATTATCAAGGAACGAAAAAGGTCAGGTAATTTTTTTTTTCTCTCTTTTTAAGTTAAAAACTAAACTTAAAGCCCCATTACTCCAAATATAGGATTTCCTCAATATAACATACAAGTTAGTTGCGTTGGTGACAAGGGATTGCGCCTGCTGGCTGGTGCCCACAGTGTGCACGACCCGGTTTCAAGTGCCGTTTGTGACAAGTATAGAAAATCACAGCTAGACCCCTCTCGTGAAAGGATTAAATTACATTTAAGTCTTTTAAATGTAAAGGACATTTTTTTTTTTTTTATGAATATAGTTCTCTCTCTTCAGATTATTTGGGAGTAGAGTTAAAGTTGTTAAGGTTCAGGTCGCTCGGTGATTTTTCTATCAGATGGTTATGATAGTTGTAAAGATGTATCGGTAACAATTAAAAAAAAAAAGCCATTTGTTCAATATATATTATATGCTACTGCAGCTTCGATTAATTAATAAAGTTCCTATAAAAAAAAAAACAAATGGAAAAACTAATCTCAAAGCCCATACATCGCAAATCTTCAAGAAACAATATGTACTAATGTCGCTTTGACAAGTCAAAACCACGGAGTAAATATATATATATATATATACATATATATATATAACAAGTTTAATAAACTATGTACATTTTGTGCACCATATTTTTTTTTATAAAGATATTGTGAATTAGAATAAATTTGCATATAATCATCAAATTCATAGTACCAAGGCTCCGTTTGACACGCAAGATTAGAATGGATTGGATTGAAATGGAAAATCATCATCTCATGTTTGGTAAAACTTGGGATTTAATTAAAAATTATACCATATATGTTTGGTGTAGATTGAGATTGGATTGAAATAAATTAATTTAATTTTTTTATTATATAAAATTAATTTTATAAAAAATCTAAAAACAAAAAAAAAAAAAACAAAAACAAAAAACATCTCCCACAATTCAACTTCATCAACCCACTTCATTAATATCATTATCTCCCACAATTCTACATCATCAACCTACTTCATTAATATCATTATCTCTCACAATTCTACATCATCAACCCACAATTTATCAATATTATCAATCCAATTCATCAACATTATCATCTCCTATAACAATATCATCTTCAACAACATTAAATCATTATAACATCAAAAAAAAAAAAAAAAAAAAAGACTGAAAGTCTGGTTCTAGGTCGGCAAATCCAAAACCGATCTGGTTTTGAGTTCGTCTACTCAGAACCAGTGATCGGTTTTGGGTCAGTGAACCCAGAACCGAAGTTCTGGGTTCGCCTACTTAGAACCAGTGATCGGTTCTGGGTTGGCGAACCCAGAACCAGATCGATTATGGGTTCGTCGACCTTGAACCGATCTGGTTCGACGTTCAGCGAATCCAGATACGTGAAGAAGAAGAAGAAGAGAGCTTCCATGGGCGTAAGAGGAAGAATTGTGAGAAGAAATGTGAGAGAGAGAGATAAATGGAGAGAAAAAAAAAAATTATCAAATCCAATCTCATCCCACTCAATGACATGGGTGGGGGTGGGGATTGAAAAATGATAAAAGAATGAGATTGGATGGAAGGTTGAGATTCCAAAAATCTCAATCCCATTCATTTTCATTGTTCACCAAACATGAGATTCAAATAGGTTTGGATTTTTGAATCTCAATTTCATCCCAAATCTCATGCACCAAACACTACCCAACGTGCATTAATTCACTATTTCAATCAGGGAAAATAACTTGATTATCAAGGTGAGAAAGGGAAATCACGTTCCCTTTTGCTGCAGAAACTTCATTTCTAATTTATGCGTGGAGTGCATGAAATTTAATTCCACTAAATATTAAATCTCTTTCTTGGGCATGATTCCTAGTTAGTCAGCGCACCATACAAAGCTTTATTTCTAATTTCTAAGTAGTTAGTAAGCATTGAAAAGGAATTTAGCAACTTAATCTCATTCACCTCCATTCACTTTCAAGCTGAACTTGATTTAAAATTGGTTTTTTCATGTACAAAATTGTGGTCGCATTTTTGTTGGAATAAACTGTCCATAATATATAATATAATAAACATAAACATTTATTATTAAATCGGTTATACTTCTTGCACATTTAATGATAAATTAAATGATTAGTATACTTTTATTTTTCATTCGTGATAGAGGATCAAGTCTCATCATTCATATTTATTAGTATATATAGGGAGTTTTATTATCTTATTGTGGAAATATATATCCTCGATTTTATAGAAGTAGAGTTTCCGACTATATATAATATTTAATCTTAACAAGTCTAAACATATTATCCGAGCCATACATAGTGGTCAGTCTTAGTAGTTCCTAATATGTTCTTGATTGTGTCAATATATTTTGATTATCATGTAATTATCTAAAAAAAAATCAATTATGCTTCTTGGGAACCATTCTCAAAGTCTTTTACGTTCTAAACAAGAGTGTAATACGATGCAACAAGACTTTTCCACAATTTAAGATTTTCCATTTTGGGTTGCAACTTTATTCATAAATGGGTTTGGGTCCAATAGCCATTATTATTATTATTATTTTTTTGAAACCCCAATGGTCATTATTTTGAGTGGTAAATTTTCCGCCCCTCTAAAACTATAGTATATACACCTCCTAATTTATGTATTTTTAAAATATATTACCCTTACTAAATTATTGATATTTTATTCAAAATGTAATATTTTTTTTTAACTACTTATGTTTTAAATTTTTACAAACTAAATTAAATTGAAAATAAAATAAAGCAATAACTTAGATTTAATTGTTGGTGGAGGCAGGAGGCTTTCCAGGAGGCTTTCCAGGACAATAACTATTACTGGTTTTTTGTTAGTTGTAATACTCTTGCTCTCTTTTTTTGTTTGGGTTTTTTTTTTTTTTTCACCAGCTAATTTTGGGAACTGAAAGGTGGACCTTGTTTTTCTTTAGGCTTTGTTTGGCACACGGCATTGGATTGGATTAAAAATCACTGTTTCATGTTTGGTAGAACTTGTAGATTGAATTTAAAATGTTCTATGTTGTATTTAGTGTAGGTTGGGATTGAACTAGAATAAAATTAATTTAAACACTTTATTATATACTTAAAATTAATTTGAAAATTAATTTTATAAAAAAAAACTGAAAAAAGGAGAAAAATATTTTATTAATTAAATACAAGGATTGATTTTAAATAGTAAAATATAGGTTGGATTTGGATTGAAATAAAATTAATCTAAATATATTATTATATAACCTAGCTTATATTATACATAAAGTTGACAATGTTTTAAATAAAACAAATCCTATAAATCGTTTTTCTAAAAAGTTATATTGATTTTTTTTAGAATTATATTATTTAAAAGTATGAGTAAATATGGAAAGTTTATAGCCAAGACACAAAGGAGTTAATTTCATCAAATATGACCATATTAAAAATCCTATTTCTTTGCTTATAACATAAAAAATCCAGTCAAAACCACACTATTCAAAGCCAACCAAATCAACTCACCATCATTATTTTTCCTTCAATAACAAAACTTTCGCATATTATGGCTAAAAAACAACACCCCACATAAATTTACTCACCAACCAAACACACAATCTGCACAAAGCAAGCAAAACAAAACAAAAAAGTATAAAAAGAAAACACAGGTATTTTGTTTTCGACCACAAACCATCACTTCCTTCTTTTCTCTCCAGTATCAAACAGAATCACAAACCATCCAAACATTCATAAAGGCATTTGATCGAATAGTTAACTAACATATAAGTCACACTTCAACATTTGAATAAAAACACAGTACAAAAACCAAATAAAATACACTGAATGAAGCTTAAGAGTTCAAACAATCAAGTAAAGAATTTATTTGGAAGAGAAAAACATAGAAAAAAATATAACAAAATACATCATATAGAAAATATAGCAAAATACATCAATATAGTATATTTTTAGTTTCAGATTTCGAATCTACATACCTATATTTTGATTTCTTAAAAATGATTCGCAGATAGATGGATGGAAATAGAGTGAAGAGACTATTTTTTTCTTTTTTCTCGGTTCAGTAGGAAGTGTAGGTGGAAAATGCTAACCAATTGAGTTGTAGATGACGAACAATGGGGCTGGTGGAAGAAACAGATGAGAAATAAATGAGATTGGTAGAGAAACAATTAATGAGGAAAGAGAGAAAAAAATTCAATCCCATTGAATCCATTCTTATTGAACGACATGGGGAAGCATGAGATTCAAGATTCTCATTGAGATTGAGATTCCATTCTCAAGTTGGTCACTTCGAACATGGGAATTGAGAGTTCGAGATATTATCAATCTCAATATCATCTCAAATCTCATACACCAAATATTGTCTTAAGCTTTTAGAATGTTGAGTATTGGATCTTCGTGAACTTGAAGGTTTTTTGTCAAACACAGAGACAACTAAGGTTTATTTTGTCTACTTATCTTGCTGTCATCAGAACACTGTGTTTTTGACGTAATAAGTTTTTCTGGGGTGTAGCTTTTACTATCGGTACTGTGTTACAGTTCTTGTATGTTATGTCAGTTATCGACATGTATGAACTTGTAATGCTTTGCATATATATCACTAAAAAACCTATTTTCAGATGCTGCAATACAACTTTAATTATTTTATTGGATGAGCCATCTTGAATCAAAAGCTGCCTTCGTAAAAGAAAAAGGGTGAAGGATTTGCAGGCTCTTCCCTTCCCCCTCTTTTCTGATTTTTTTTTTTTTTAATGTTTTCTTTTTTCTTTTTTATGTTGTATTATAATTATTTTATAATTTATTTAAGGGTAAAATTGACAATGTGTGAGGATGTAATTACAAGTTACAACTTGCAAGACATGATCTATTAAAACTTTTTAACAGAGTGCACATATACAAAAAGGCTTACATACCATTTTTAAGGGGTGTAAATATCTACACTCGATTATTATTATTATTTTTTAAGTAAAAGCGGGAATGGCCCAATAGTCATTGTCATGTTTTAATCTTTGGACTTTGGACTTGGGTCGCTCACTTTCTCTGATAACGAGTGTGCCAGCGAATATGGGTGCACGTAGCAAATTTCATAAAAATAATTATAATAGTAATAATCGGCAGCAACAACTTTTGTTTGATGGGGAATATTACTTTTGTTTCATGATTATTTACATTAATTACCATGTTATATAGGAGAATATTCATGTTGTTCTATGGGAAGTCCGATTATTAGGTGTCTTTTCTCTTTTATTTAAATCGAAGTTTGGTTAATACCGTAAACCTAGGGAACATGATAAAAATTAAAATTTAATTAAATAATTTATATTAATTTTTTTAATACATCAAATCATGACATTTCTATTTTTTAAAATAATAAATATAAAATTTTTATTTAATTTTTCAAACTGTTATTATGTGCCTAATGAAATACGAATTATAATTAATCAACTTTCTATTATCATATTATTTAATTGAATTAATCTGATTGAGTTTATTGGTTTTTCTTGTATGCTTTAATAACTCATTGTGCATACATAAAAAATCTACCAAATATGTTACATATACCAATAGTCAATAGATATATGGTTGTCTTAATGGATAACTTTCTTTCATTCATTATCAATATCACCAACAAAATGCCAAAAAGAACATCATAGTTGATCAACCCCTTACATTATTTTGGTTTTAGGCCTAAATATATATCAAGCCCTCCTCACACAACTTTAAATCAATATTCATTTGATTTTAAAACTAATTATACTCAACCTACTCAGGATTTAATAAATTACAAAGGGATACAACTCTTTAAGTAAATGACACGCACCTTCTCCTTATATTAGCAATATGTGTTAAAATAAAGAGTAGACCTTGTTAGACACAATAAAAAATCTATAATACCCCTAATATTGACGGCAAAAAGTTAACGAATAATTTTGAACTTAAAAATTGAAAATAATAATAATTTATTGGCCCCAAGGCCCCCAGCGTTGGAGAATGTACTGGCTTTAGAAATGTTTTATGATCAATAAATTATTTATTTAAATAAATAAAATAAAAACAAAAACAATTAAGGCAACTCAACCAAATTTTGCATCGCCAACATTTAGTACAATTAACGAACTGCCATGATTCCTCTCTATAAAGAAGAATTCTTCCATGCTATGATGCTATCTTGAAGAAGATTAGCTTAACTTCGATATTCTTCCTTAATTAGGTTCTTAACCAATTTATTATTTTAATATGTATCTTATTTTTAATATTATTTATTTGAATAAAGAAAATAGAAATAGATGCAAATGATGATTTATAACTAGAAGCAGCTTCGTTTGGCTACGAATATGGCTATTGAGCTGATATTCACCTTTTGATTTGGGATTTGAGACCATCATGATCAACCTTTAATAACTTCATATAGCTATGAGTATGGCTATTGAGTTGATAACCAATATCTACAAGGAAAAGGTTGCCGATGACCTCATTATATAAGCTCGGAAAAGATTGTTTATGACCCGCTCAATCTCAATGGCTTAGAGGAGATTAATTATGACCAAAAATAGAGTGAAATATCACCCATGGCTTGGACAAACCCCTTTTTCTTTACAAATCAGTGACAAACCACCATGGAAACCTTTTGCTAGTAACAATGATATTAGATCGCTGGAGGAAAAGATTATTTTACTAGGTTTTGAGAAAAGGTTTCTATATTTCTTTCAGTTTTAGAGAGTTGAATTGATGAGTTAGAGGGAGAGGAGGCGTCTCAATCATCAAACCTTAAGTTTTAAATTAATTGTTTTTAGTTCAATATTTAAAAAAAAAAAAAAATTATTCGAGGTGATGTGTACAATGAATAGTGACTGCAATAATTTTGTACGGATGAAATTGCCCTTTATAATGGTTTGAACAGTAATGGTAAACTACGTACTTTATAGTGGTTTGTGCAGTAACGTGGTAATAAACTATTATCCGCCCATGATTTTATTAAGATAAAAAATTCTACACATTTCTCTTCTACTATACGTGGGTCTTCCCCCACTACTGTGGGCTGTCCCTCCAATGTGGGTTGTTTCATCCCGTTTTGGAAGCTATTTTCCAGAATATTCCACCAAAATCTGATTTTATTTTGTTTTGATTGTCCTTTGAACTAATACTAGTACTAAAAAGAAAATGCCCTTTATAAATTATGCTATTAATCCTAACAGATACCGCCGTTAGTGAGGTGAGGTGTTGGGATTTAATTGAAAAGTTGTATTCCCTTTATAAGTTATCAAGCCTTATAAGATAGGTTGGATGTAATTTCTTCTTGATTTTATACATGCATAATCTACTGAGGTTTTCACAATTGAACTAGTACTACATAGAAACAAACTTTAAAAAGAAATTAAAACGATGAATAAAATTTGGAACTTTAAAAGTCAATGCAGAAATACAATAAAATTGGAAAAGTCACCAAAGAAAATAAAAATGCCAAATATAGTGTGTACTTATTAAAAGATATTACTTTGTAACTGTATCCAATTAAAAAGAAATAGTGCATTATACCACTCCAAAAGATAAAGAAACCTTTTAATACGATTATTTCACAACTGATGCAATGAAAAATATTAACGAAAAAGATAAGAAAAAATGAAAAATCCAACAAAAAAAATTTAAAAAAAAAAAAATACTATTTTATTAAATTGTCTCGTTATATCAATTGTGAAATAACCTCAAATAATTTTTTTTTTGGTTGCAAAAAGGGTACCTTGTGTACAATGAAGTGTGAGCATCTAACTATAATGCTCTCAGACTTGTGTAACCGGAGTATCTGGCGTCTCATAGGCATCATCACTATTGAAATCCTCCTCCACAAGTGAGTGAACATATGCTGTGGTATTGTAGCGTTGTAGCACCAAAACAGATGCAGTGGTGGAGAAACCAGATGATGCTAAGAAGCAACCTACAGATCCTAGCTCAGGGCAATCGCTTCTATCAGCCAAGGGCACAACTGGTGGAGTCCTTCCCACCAAAAACAAGTTGCAATTGCTGATGGACTTCAATGTTGCTATAATGTCTTCCTTGCTTTGTACTAGTCTTTCCTCACATTTGATAGACTCGTTACCTGTCAAACTCGGAGAAGATGGCTTCATCATCACCAACTTCATCGTCTAATTTGATCTTGCTACTCCCAGGACCATCAATGGCCACTATTCCAGGAGGTTTGCTATCAAATGTCAATGACATCCCCGGTGGGGCCTTAAACTTGAGGACTGTGAGCATTATTCCTGGATGCTCAGCCATCCTCACCCCATAAGCAAGCGCTTCATAATCATCATGTCCACCAAAAAAGGGCACAACTACACTGTAAGACACTTCACTGGCTGACACTTGGGTTGTGCCTCCTAGGCCTCGGTCCACTAGTATTCCCACTGAACAAGGGGCATGGCGTAGAACACGTTGGTTGATCATATGGAACGAGTGTCCAAGTGACTCCATGGTTCCATCTAGCCTTTGGTGCTTGTGGAATGGCAATATTATTAATGCTGCACGCTTTTTATGTGCACTTGTACAAATGTCTTCATGAATGCTGTTGAGTGCAGATATGGCTGTCATGGGACGCACCGTCACGCTGCCTTAGTTGTTGATAGGCTTCAAAAGCGATTACCATGTAATCTTTGTCCTCACGTATCTTGTTCCAGAAGGGAACGCCGTTGTTGCGTGCTTTGTGAACCATGGATATAGCTGAGGATCTCTCCGAGAGTTCCATTAGGTGCATGGAATATACGCAAAGGTGTCCACGCTTTCGAGTGCCCCTAGATGACTCTATGAGATTGATCAATGAAGGGATGTTGCGAGTGCTATGGAAGCAAGAAAGGACTCGAAGCTCTGTATCACGATCTTTACGTTGAATAGAGCGGTGCTTGTAAGGTGCTCCTTTTCTAGCAGGTTTATAAATGGCCAACACAATTGGGGTGGTGATGAAGGTGGTGAACAATGCCATTAGAACAAGGATTGCAAAAGACTGATCATTCAACACCTGCAATAACAAATTAATTATTTAAAAAAATCAAAGACAATTTTTCATTAACTAACTCAAACTGGTTGAGTAACCTTACCTATCAATAATAATCATTGGATTGTTATTGATAACCATCATTTCAATCAATTCAAGGGTTGTAATTAATAGGATAAAGTTACCCAACCAGTAAGATAATTAAACCACTCAATGATTAAATACCTTTCTGTCTCTGCCAATATTAAGTACAATTAGTTCCACCAAACCTTTAGTGTTCATAAGGAAACCAAGTGCCGCAGCTTCCCTAAATGGAATTTTGACTAACAGGGCTATACTGAATGTCCCAACAATCTTGCCAAAGCAAGCATTAAATATAACGAGTACTAACAAACCCCAAGACTGCCCTCCGTTTATGGTAGCAACATTTGTCTTGAGCCCACTAGTCGCAAAATAAAGAGGTAAGAAAAGGCTAGACACCATATCCTCAAGTTTTTCTATCAACACTCCCGCAAATGGACCTTCCTTGGGTATTATTATTCCCACCACAAAAGCCCCAAAAAGAGCATGTATGCCAATGGCATCCGTTACTAAACTTGCAGCTAACACCATTCCCAATGTGATGCATATATATAGTTCCTTTACTGGCTCGCCTTCAGGAGACCGTCGAGCCATCAATGCTAATATTGGTCTAAGGGCAGCAATGCAAAACATCACAAAAACAACACCGGTTAGCAAGACCCATATGGATACAAGAGGAGAAGTTTTTTTCCCAGTAAGAGAGATAGCAAGTGCAAGGAGTATCCAAGCAGCAACGTCATTGACAGCAGCGGCAGACATTGCAATTCTACCCAGATCTGTAGTTAGAAGTTTGAGCTCAGCTAGAATACGAGCCAAGACTGGAAAAGCCGTGATGGATAGGGAGACACCCATGAAAACAATGAAAGCGCTTTGATTGGTATTCTTGACAATGGTGGAACTGAGAACAAATGAGGTACCAATACCTAATATAAAAGGGAGAGTGATTCCAGCCATGGCTATTCCTAAAGACTTCTTGCCAGTTCGACGAATGGCTCGGATGTCAAGCTCAAGCCCTACAAGAAATAAGAAAAAAAGGAGGCCTATGTCGGCTAGTGTTTCCAAAACAGTCATGCTCTTTTCTGGAAATATTGTGTGAAGGAATTTTTTGCTTCTCCCAAAAGCAGATGGACCAAGCAGTATTCCACCCTGTTAAAATTATTATATAAATATCACTAGGCACTGCTCATGCATGCGAGTTAACATTAATGATAAGAGAAAATATTTTATGAGACTATTTCGTAATTAATGTGATAAGGTAAATTGATGAAATAATATCATTTTTTTTTCTTTTATATTTTCTATTGAATTTTCCTTTTTTTTCTTATCTTTTTCATTAGTTTGTCTCACCACATCAGTTTTGAGATGATCTTATGAATGACTTTTTCTGATGATAGTTAATAAATTATTTCACACACTACTTACAATGATCTCAGCAATGACTCGTGGTTGTCTGAGAGGTTTAAGGAGGAAAGCAAGGACCCTTGTAAATGCAACTACAATGCATATCTGAATGATGATCAAGGGAATGGCGTAATTGAGGGGATTTTCGCCTTGGAAGAGTCCATTGGATGTTGCCTTCATGGGTGCGGGGCAAGTAGCCATTGTTGGAGAATCGTGGGTAGCCATCCTGAGCAAGGATGAAGTTGAACATCTACGGTCAAAAGATGAGTCCAAATACCCCCCGGATGCTCGATGCACCCTGCAGTTGACACACAAGCCTCTTATACGGTACACAACGCCAGCATGCTTATATGCATCTATAATGAAGCTAGCTAGCTGGTTAATTCTCAGAAAAAAGTGTATCTCTAATTATAGGAAATATTTTGCAGCAGTTTATGGCTAAAAAAAGTAAAATCCTTATTTGTCGTTCCACTATGAAACTAGAAACACGAGGAATATTGAATTAATGCTGTAATTCTCGAGGCTTCCCTATATATAGTAAATAATAATTGTTCTTGGTTGGTCATGTGTGTTAGGGTCAACTACGTACTTTCCTGTCTTCCATTCAATATTATAATGTTTCGGGGTTTGACAACTGGCGGCCTCCCAACTTTTGTAGACGCTGAAGTTAAAGAGAATACACCAAGTCTCCTTCCTCATCTCTTTTTCCTTAGTCTACAGTGATGATGGGGCATGACACCTGGGTGCAGTACTTGTTTCCTCATCATTTCAATGTAACTTATCCTTACTCCCTCTTTCAATGTTAAACATCTTCATACTGTAAGCATTTGAAGCCTTCATTTCATGGTGGGGTCCAAGTTTTGATGGCATTTCTTTCTCAGGTAGACAACGAATGCATTGAGTATCTACTGCCGTCTTTGTCTGATGAAGATCTCCTCAAATGAGTTTCATTCCTTGTGTTCTTCTTGTCTGTTTTCATTGCATTCCTTCCTTTTCCTTATTTGTTCTTCCATGACTGAAAGCATTGAGGACAAGAAAGACTTCAGGGGACGACCACATTTTTACAATATAGTAATGCTCCAAAATATTAAATCATTTGTAATAGCAGATGAGTCTTATTAAGACAGAATATTGCATAGGATTTTAGATTATATATGCATTGACACTTTGATCCCTTGTTAAATGTCTAACAAGAAAATTGCCTAGGTTTATTGGCATGTCTTTTGGAGTTGATAATTTTTTAAAATGATTTACAACTTTCATCTTCCAATGTCAAGAATCAGCAAAAGACATGCATCAGCTCCATCCTGTTGTGGATGGCATATATGGGATTTAATTTCTTCACTTGATTCAGATTATTTACTTTTCTTCTGTATGTATTGAGTCAATTTTCTCTCCGCAGTGACAGTATCAGCCCTGCTTGGTGTCCCCTTTCCTTTCGTAAGTTGCATTGTCAGCATCCTGTCAATGTTATTACAGTCATATTAATTGGTTTAAATTGTTATGATGAATTTTACATGCTTTTGGCAGGTCGATTTGAATCTTTCCTTTTGGTCCTCCATATATAATATGCTGGGAGGGAAGTGTCTCTTATGTTATTACTGGTATTCTCACTATCGTTTCATCTCCATATGGTATTTCACTTCTTCAATTTCGAGATCATAACGAGGTTTCTTTTGGGTTGATTTTGCTTATGCTGTCGTGCGTGTGGCTTCCTTTCAAGTTAATAGTTATGCATATGTGAGTTCCTTCCGGCTTACCATGACTTCAAGAATACACATTCTTTCCCTTTCTTTCTTCCTTTTTGTTTTTTGTTTTTTTCTCCCCATAATGTTGATATTCAATCTATCTAGCTAAATGTTATGTTCTTAAACCTTGGGGTCAGTAGTGGAAGAAGGAAAAGTGGCAAATTTTCTTTTAGCCACAGGTGCCATTTTCAAGTTGCGCACAACTTGATTAAGAGAAAGATGATCTGCTAATCTGTAACCTTTTAGTCCTCTTCCTTCTTAATTAATTTATATTTTGTGACATAAACACGCACACATGTAAGCTGTTTAAACTGGCTATTAAGATACCAATTTTGTTTGTCATATACTCGTAGAGTCTATTGTACAATAGGTTATGTAAGTACGAAGTCTATCCCATAGATACTCATAAGTGTACGAGTCTATTGTATAATAGATTATGTAAGTACAAAGTCCTTATTAATTTAATTCAATATTATATTTAATTCTAATCTAGTTAAATAAAATTAAAAACTAAGAAATCAACTAAGACTAAATAACAAATAGAATTCAAAATTAATGAAATTAAATTACTATGCAAAAATTAAGCAATAGAAAAAAGTTTCAGGTTCAAAATCCACTGTTATCAACTTATAATATTTTACCATTTAAAATGTTATTCTCAAAATTAAAGAAAAAAAATCCAGAAATCAAATTGATGTTATCTTAGGATTTATTAGGTTGAGCTAATTAAAAAATAAATCTTTTGTAAACTCTTACTTTCAAAACGTAAAATGTGTAAAATCTAAGTATTATATATATCCAATGTTTGAAAAACATTTAATAAATCTTATATATGTACATTTTCAATCCAAAGTCAAATTAATAAAATAATTATATAATTATCTAAAATACCTGAAACAGTTTTATTTTATTAATGAGTGAAATTAAGAATTATTTAATATTTAAAATCAAATTGAAAATAATACTTGAATAGCAAAATAATTACAATGTCAATATGGTTTTATTCTCTACCTCAAAAAAGAAAATTAAACAATCATGATGATGACAAAAATAAAAGGTAAATTGAAACCCGTCATGACGTCAAAATTTTGACTGCAATTTTGGTTTAACTCCATGAAACAACTGCCAAATCTTCCAAAATTCAGCTCCTATAAGCACTTGCTGTCAGCTTTCTTAAATCTGCTGCGACTAGTCATGCAGCACCCAATTCTCTCCTCCGAAAATCAACTGAATCCTTCCTTATTTAAATCGTAGTTTTGTTAATATGTAACCCGAGGGAACATATTAAACATTAAAATTTAATTAAATAAATTATATTAATTTTTCAATGCATCAAATCATGACATTTTAAATTTTTTGAAAAAATAATAAATATAAAATTTTGATTTAATTTTTCAAACCTTATTATATGCCTAATGACACATGAATTATAATTAATAAATTTTTTCTTATTATATTACTTAATTTAATTAATCTGTTCGAGTTTATTAGTTTTTCTTGTATACATTAATAACTCATTGCTCACACATAAAAAATCTCCCAAATATGTTATACCAGTGGTTACTAGATTTATCAATTGTTCTAATGGATAACTTTCTTTCATTCATTATCAATATCACCAACGTATAAGTGCCAAAAAGAACATCATAGTTGGATCAACCTCTTACATTATTTTGGTTTATGCCTAAATATATATCAAGCCCTCCTCACACAACTATAAATCAATATTCATTTGATTTTAAAAATAATTATACTCAACCTACTGATCAAGATTTGATAAAATACAATACAAAGGGATACAACTTTTGAAGTAAATGACACGCACGTTCCCCTTACATTAGTCAACATCTGTTTAAATAAACAGTAGACCTTGTTAGACACATAAAATATCTATAATACTCCTAATATTGATGGCAAAAAGTTAATCAATAATTGAAGAAAATAATAATAATAATAATAATAATAATTTATTGGCCCCAAGGCCCCGAACGTTAGAGAATGTACTGGTTTTAGAAATGTTTTATGATCAACAAATTATTTATTTAAATAAATGAATAAAATGAAAACAAAAACATTTAAGGCAACTCAACCAAATATTGCATCGCCAACATTTAGTGCAATTTACGAACTACCATGATTCCTCTCTTCAAAGAAGAATTCTTCCATGCTCTCTTAAAGAACATTAGCTTAGCTTAGATATTCTTTCTTAAGTTCTTAACCCAATTTTTTATTTTAATTTGTATCTTATTTTTATTATTATTTTTATTTACATAAAGAAATAGAAACAGATGCAAATGATGATTTATAAAGAGAAACTGCTTCATTTGGCTACGAGTATGGATATTGAGCTGATATTCACCTTTTGATTTGGGATTTGAGACCATCATCAACCTCAATGTAATTTCATATAGCTATGAGTATGGCTATTGAGTTGATAACCAATATCGGCAAGGAAAAGGCTTCCGGTGACCTCAATAGCTCGGAGAAGATTGTTTATGAGCTCAATCTCAATGGCTTGGAGGAGATTAATTATGACCAAAAATAGAGTGAAATAATGTCACCCATGGCATGAATAACCCCCTTTTTCTTTACAAATCAGTGACAAACCACCATGCAATCCTTTTGCTAGTAACAACAATATATGCTAGATCGCTAGAGGTAAAAATTATTAACTAGAAGTTTTGAGACAAAATTTTTGTTTTTCTTTCAGTTTCAGAGAGTTAGAGAGAGGAGATGTCTCATACATCAAACTTTAAGTTTTTATTTAATTGTTTTTAATTCAATTATTTATTTATTTATTTAACGTATTCTTACAATCAGGTCACTTTTTCTATTTTAAGTGATGTGTACAATACAGTACATATTGACTGTAGTAATTTTATATGGATGAAATTGCCCTTTATAAATTATACGATTAATTCTAACAGATACCGCCGTTAGTGAGAGGGTGCTGTGGTGCATTTTATTGGAAAGTCGCATCCCTTTATGAGTCACCAAACCTTATAAGATAGGTTGGATGTAATTACTTCTTGATTTTATATTTATGTATAAATGGTTTGACTACCTTACCCTAACTATTAATAACTACAATAAATCAATAATACAGCAACATGCAAAATGTGTTGTTAAAACCTTTTGTAATGCACTACCCTTATGTACCGGATGAGCATGTTGCCAAAAAGTGTACCCTTTTAACAACGTTGATCTCACGTTGCTTTATACTAACAACAACATCATGTTGTACGTTATCATAAATATTATAACAACATGCACTGCACGTTGCCGTATGTTACTGTAGAGATATAACGCAACATACGAAATACATTGCAAAATTGTTGTTTTTTTTTTCCTTTATTTTTGGAAATGAATGATTGAGTTGTTGTATATGTATATATATTTTGGAATGAATGAATATGCTAATGCAAATATATATATATATATATATCACATTGATTACAACAATATTAATTTCAAATTGTAAAGAAATTAATGTATTCATTAATTTCATAATCCGTCACCAACATTACATATAATTCCATAAAATTACTTACATTACAAAGACTACACAAAATCCCATCATAGTATGTGATATACATACTTATATGCACGTAATTGTAAGCAAGCATATGTACATATATCACATAATCACAAAAGGATGATGTCACTATACTACTCATGAACCCAAAATCCCAACAATTTCTACATCCACCCACCTCCATAACTTGTATGAATTTTGTATCTGAAAATACCAAGTTTTCTACTGGTTTTTGAGGAACTGCACCCCGAAACTTTGTGAACCTACAAGTTAAACAAGCAAAGGGCAAAAAAATGATTACTCTCAACGAAGATCCTTCACAAAAATTTCAAAATGAAACCACATAAAAGAAGAGAGTTGTCGTGCAGGGAAACATTTAGTGGATTTACCAGCCAGTTCAGTTTTCGGTCCACATTTTTGGTTTCCTATTGCTGTTCACTGTAGAAACTATTCCAACTGTTTATCAGTCAAGTGAAAAACATGTCAGAAAGAGACGCACCTAGATTAGCATATGAGACAAGGACTAAATTTGACAGATCGTAGTAAAATCCAAGGTATTTACTGGAAATGGTCAAGTTCAACTTACGGGTGCCAAGCTAAGATAAAAAAGTCTACAACTTGGTTCATGATCATGGATTTGGATTTTGGATCTTGTGAACTCTGACTAAGGATCCATGAGACCATACCCCATATCATGTAACTTGCCAAAACATGACAACAATCATGTACAATTCAATTCGGTCTGTTGATTCATTGTAACCATGTCATTTACACATTTATGTCACATTTTTTTGTAGGTAAGTTTGCGATGAGATGGGCAACAACTCTTTTGAGATATAGATTCTTGCATTAAAGCCTTGGAAGAATCAATGAAATGCACAATTTAATAACACTAAGTAACCGTGTCTAATCATTGAAATTAAATTATTATTATTAATAAGATGATAAAATGGGAATATTAAAAAAGAGCAAGGAATATTAAAATAGAGCAAAGTGACATGGGGGTCCAATCAAATAATCCAGTAGTATAGAAAATTGGTAGGAATTTGTCAAGCCATGACTTGAAAAACATCTATATACTTTGGAAACACCACAAAGTTGTAAATTTGATCGATTGATGCTAAAAAAAAAAAGCAATTATTGATAAGACCCCTCATGAAATTAAATTGGAAAAGCAAAGCACACCCAGATTAACATATGAGATAAAGACACCACCATTTAAGGCCACCTAAGTAGACAAACTTACTATTAAGAACCCCACGAACAAAATAGAGCTGCCATAATAAAGAAGGCTTATGAAAATCATACAAACAAATTGATAGATTTATTAACAAATGAATAACAAGTTAATAATTAATTAACAATCAAATTTTCCTTTCAAAGAAATCAATGAATAATAAAACATCACGAGCAGTTATACCCCATGTGAGCATGCCTAGATAACTAAAACAAGTCATAATTTGTACAACCAAAAAATAGTTCCGTTTGCCGCAAAACCAAGCAAAAGTGCTCCACAGATGAAGGGTTCAATGGGAGCATAATTTTACAGTCACAGAGTCTAGAAGACTAAGCGCTGACAAAACATAAGGAAAAAGGGAACTATTTCAAGTATATATCAAGGAATTTCCGATATATAGATGTATACACAAGCTTAGACACATACAAGAAAACTCTAACAAAATTAAAGAAGTTCCAACAAACCATAAATTTTTAAATTGCCACATGCACACAGGTAGCGCACTCAACACACTACAGATAGTTGGAAAACGAAATTTCAAAGACTCACTCTTTGAGCATCCAATAGCTGCGTCCTTGAAAATTTTCATTTTCTACACCATGGGCATAGTAACAATGCAACACATCAATACTGCCAGCCTGAAAGAATGAATGCACACTTGTTCAACATACTAAACTACAAACAAGAAGACAAAACGTACACCACACCACAACAATTACCAGCATATAGATTAACATTTAAGCCTCTTTCACTCAATTAAAGCAGAGCAAATTACTAGAATTCACTCAATGAAAAAACCAATGAAATAATTTGAGTACCTACCTTGAGCCTCTCATGAGCTTCCTTCACTGTTTAGCCATCTTTTTTCTCCCTCCAGTTATACATAACACATGCATTGAAATTGGACTCAATTACAAATCCAACAAGGAAAATCAATCCTATTTCATGTACTAACTAACTAAACTACGCAGACTAAAAATACATTACTCCAATTGAAAACCCCAAATAAAAGAGTCTCAGATCCGACAAAAACAAAAAGAGAAGAGCAAGTACCAAATTGTGGAAAGAGATCTAGAAGAGATTGGACATCTTGATCGTGATATACGCTCCGAACCACTTGATCAGCTGAATCAGCTCCTCTGTCGACGACTCTGCCATTGCCCCCCTTTTCAACCTAAAGACACTGTCCTTTTCTAATTAAACAAAAAGTGGTGATGTGGTGGTGTTCTTGCTTCCTCCTTTGAGGGTTTCAGATTTTTCTCAACTGTTTTTAAATAATATTAATAATAATCTATAAATTTAGAAGAAAATAATGACTTGAAAGAGAAGAAACACCATACAGTCTAGAAAATAAAAGATGAAGCATCATTAAACAATTATATACCTGCAAGTAGGGGTGAAAGCGTCGGGTACGTCGAAAAAGATGAACAGGAAAAAGTATCGACGAGGAATCACCAAAAAGGACGACCAATCGCCGAGACCAGCAAAGAAAACAGCGATTGAAGAGGACAATCGGAGGCGAAGAATGCAGAGGGTCAGTGGCGAAGAGTGCGGGGGATGAGGGTTGGCGCTGATGGGGCTGACAGTAGGTGTGAAGTGTGTGTGAAGTAAAAATGATAGTGCTAGTGTTTTTTGTTTGCTATTTATATTTTTCTTCTTTTTTTTTTAATTAAACAATAATTCAAAATACTATATTTAACAACGTGGTTGAATAAAATGTTGCTGTAGATGTTGGAACGGCAATATTGTTGATAAAATCCGTTGTAGCATGCACCTTAATATGTGCAACATAAATTGCAAGTTGTCGTAGGTGTCTTCTCCAACACACATTTTTTACATGTTGCGTTAGATGATTACAGCAACATAAAGCACATGTGCGTTGCTATCTAAATGTTACGGTAATGCTAATTTCTTGTAGTG
This sequence comes from Nephelium lappaceum, assembly GCA_021234005.1. Classification (NCBI taxonomy): domain Eukaryota; kingdom Viridiplantae; phylum Streptophyta; class Magnoliopsida; order Sapindales; family Sapindaceae; genus Nephelium; species Nephelium lappaceum. Next base: position 5,664,445 of record CM038008.1, read on the forward strand.
AATATTATTTATAAATTATAGTTTTTAGATTAACTTTAATAACTATCCTTACAATCAATCTAAGCACTATAATTTATGAATAATGTTAGTGATTGGATAAGGTAGCTAAATCCGTGTATAAAATGTAATGATATAGAATGTCTTATTATAGTTAAAAAATATAATAATAATATAAAGTGGCCTGAAATCTGAATAGAAGTTTTTGTCATTACAGTAGCATAATTACAAACATAAGAGAGACCTATTATGATGTGAAATATTCCCACAAATCGTTGATAGGAATATTATGCCAACTAACTAGCTAGAAACCATTCAATTTAAAAAAACATTTAAAAAAAATCTACAGAATTACTTAAATTGATCTAGCTTTAACTTTTATGAGAATATCTTCTTTTAGTAGAACCCCACCTTAGCGTGTTTCGTATGAAAATTAAGCTATTAATTGATTCCTTACCCCTATATCTGCTATCAAATTTAGTATATATAGCATTATTTTTTGGATTATACCCTCTAACTTATCTGGAAATAACTTATGCTATAGAATACTATAATTCTAAAATTACATGATTGACTGTGTTTTTTCTTAAAACAATAAAAGAAAAAAGAGAGTATCTTTATACTTTTTCACTCAATATAAAAGTGTTGGGTTATTAGGTTATTGGATTGGGTCCACCCTAAGATAACCAAACCCATAACCCGATCTAAATCCATTTGAATTGGATTAGATCAAATAATCGCTTGACGGTTACTAGGAGTTATCCAATGATAACTACTGTTTTGGTTGCCTATATAAAAGACAATTGTCCTTTTATTTTTGACTGATGAAGGAATGATAATGGAAAATTATATTTCCAATATATACAAACAGTATAACACAGTGTTGTTAGAGTATACAGAGTAAAACATATGGAAAGGTTTTTACGCCGTGATTTGAGGGTTTATCCAGTAATTGGTGGCCGAACTCCGACCAGTTGAATAATCCAAGATCCAGAGCAACTTCCGTTATGAAGAAACGGGTACACTTTATGTTTCCGTTTTACCATATTTATAGAATTTATAATGCTATGAATTCATTCATTGATATTAGAGCACTATTAGGGTTGTTTGCTGGTACTAATATATGATTAATTGTCATGAAATTTATTTATATTTTTTATTGAAAACTAAGAAATAAAGACAAGAAATCCGAATCTATTTTTAGGCATTAATATCATTTTATGTTATTCTTCTTCATGTGATTATTACACCATTAGATAGGGCCCGAGAATATCTTTCCAACGATGTATTACAAGCTCAATCTGGATTAGAATTGAAGGAGAAAAACAATTTTGAATTAAAATGTAAAGAATCAAAATCTGAAAAAATAGTTTGGTAATAAAATGTGATTGAAGATCATGAAAAACATTAGGACACTTTAATTTAAGGAGAGTGTGATTCACCTTAGACCTAAATTGAAAACTGATAGCATAAACTTAACGAGGATGAAATACTAAAAAATATGAAGGTGGTTCGGTCATCGGACGGAATAAAAAAGTCAGCACGTGCGTCACACACGCCATCTTGGCGCATGACGCGAGGGATTGCACAACCTCTGCCCACGCAAGCTCCACGCGGGGGACAAGCATACACAACAACGGCGGTAACACCATATGGCGAAACTTGGAAGGGTAAATGATGTCGCGTGGATAACTGTATAAGTAACATGTGGCACGTTGTTGGAATATGTTTAACACGTGGCCTAATCAGTATATGAAACGTGGTTGCATGTTCATGCAACGCATGTAACTGATGACGACGTTATGGCTCCAAAGGTCACCACGCCTCCGATGACGTCAACGCGATGCTTGTAGGCACGTCCGACGAAGTCCCGGTGCATGGCTAGCGTAGCCCAAGCGTGTGGTCGCTCCACTAGTGCGTGACGGCCCCGCGCTACCATTGACGAGATTTTTTTTTTTTTTACCTTAATTTATCTTCTCTTTTCATCCTAATTAACTATTCACTTAAATTGTGAATAGAATTATATTATTTTGTTTATTTCACTCTATAGGGAGTTAATTTTAAAAATGCTTTAGTTTTTAAATTAAATTTTATTTAATCTAAAATTAATCATGCATGTATTTATTTATTATTGGGTTTTGACATGCATTGTTATGGGATTGGATCAGCTCATTCTGATTATGTGATTGAGATCATTGTTCTATTAGATAACGAAGAAGTTATTAAAATCTCATATTGTCGACCAGGATCTTGAGATTAAAGAAATCTCAAATAATTAGCAGGATTTTGAGATCATAAAAATCTCGGATAATAGAATGACAAAGGTTGTAAAGATTTCGATGATGAGATAGTCCGAGAATATATAGATCTCAAATGATGCTATTTAAATTGTGGGTATCCTAAAATCTTTTTTTTTTTTTTTGGAGAATGATATTAGGACTAATTTGTGCGAAACACTTACATATATGGTTTAGCAAATATTTGAAAATTGGATGATGATGGGTGGTTTGACTATTTTTTCGATTCCTATCCAAAGATTCTTTTATCACATTTATAAGTGTATAATTGCTGCAGAATTTTTAATGAAATGATTGTGGATGTACGAGTATAGACATAGATAGATATAGATCAAAAGTCTTTAAGTAAAATAAATGTCATTTGAGAAAATGGTATGTGCTTCGATAATAATAATTGTTGAGCTGAATAAATGTGACAAATTAAATAGTGATAACTATGATATTTGACATCGAAAAATTCAGTATATTCTAGAGAAGTAAGAATCCCTCGAAACCCTAACCAATACAATGGTCAAACCCAAACATGGTGCTTTTGCTCAACATAGAAAAGATGTTGAGTCTTATAAGGCCTTTTAAGATAAAGAACAATATTTCCCATATAACGATGTTGTCTCGCATGACTGATGACCACATGTGCTCATACAAAGAATATAGATGGCACTAGATATTTGGCTGACTTTGAAAAACAAATGTGGTGGGACATACTAAGGAGATTCACAATCAAGTTTGATACTTATCAGAAGCGTTGAGATTACAACCTAATGCAGCATCTGAGAGAGAAGTCAAATATGATACATGAGTTGAAATCCGTAGGCCATGCTTTAACTAGTGAGTAGCAAGTACAAGTGGTGATTCGATCCCTTCCAAATAATTGGAAAAACATGATAAATCAACATGACCAACAACGATAATATCAAGTTGTTTAATGATATCTTACGTTATGTTAAACTAGAAGATGAGCGCCTAGAGGCAACCAATACTTCGGGTTGGCTTTATTGGGTTAAGTCCAATACACGTAAAGGTTTAGGCTCTAAGCGTAAGAAGAGATGAAAGAATATAAGTTGAAAAAAGGGAAAGAGAATCCCAAATCTAACATGGATGAGACCGGAAAATACAAGAAGGGTAAGCGTGATAGTAGAAGGAATGATAAGAGTTAGTTAAAGTATTTCAACTGTAGCAAGATAGGTCATTTCACTCGTGAATGCACTGAGCATAAAAAAGAGATTCAAGAGTCACAAACCACATAACTAGAGACAGAGAAGCATTTGTAGAGTACCATCGAATCAGCCGAGGAACAAAATATATCTACGTAAGAAACAACTCAAAAGTTGAAGTGAGAGGGATTGACACTTGCAGAGTGTTTCTGCGAGGTAGCCAAGTATTGTATCTCCATCATATCCTGTATGCTCCGAAGATTTGACTGAATCCTGTTTTTGTAATTGTCCTTCTAGGTTTAGGATATAGTTTATCTTTTCATAACAATTGTTTGACGATTTTTCTAAATTTAGTATGATTAGACACTAGATATCTGATGATGGTTTTATCGTATTAAATACCAAATTTAATGGTATTATTAATACAATGGTTGTCTTTTATTAATCACTTTCACTGATGTTGCCACTATTGATGTTTATACTTGTATGCTAGATTAAGGCATATCGACCAAAATCGAATAAATAGATTGCCCAAAGAGGGATTTTAAGATTCCATCAATAAGATAAATTTACCTTTATGTGAAAGTTGTCTAGCAGAAAAAACAACTAGAAAATCATTTGAAAAAGAAATTGAGGTTGAGAATCAATTATAGTTAATTCATTCTGATATCTGTGGATCAATAAATGAGAGAGTCTAGAAATTATAACAATCATGGATGATTATACATGTTTTGATCATATTATATGATCTCTCATAAATCTAAAGTATTAGATTGCTTTAGAATGTAATCTAAACTTGGTGGAGAATCAGTTAGATAGAACTGTTAAGGTCTTGCGGACTGACCGATGATTAGATATCTTTCTGAATAATTTGAGACATTATGTCATGAGAAAGATATTGATAAATAGTTGACTATTCTTAGAATTCTACAGCAAAATGGTGTAGCGGATTCGAACACTCAACTGGAGAAAGATAGAGAGTTGTTTGAATACTCTATCCTAGTGGGAAGTAACAAAGCTATTGGAATATCTTATTCATCTATTCTCAGTGGGAGCAAAGAGGACTAACAAATTAGTGCTCTCAAATAAATCAACTTGTAGAAGTAACCACAAAAGCTATTTCTCATCATCAATTTGAGATTGAGAGGAAACTTTTATACTTACTTCACATAATTGTGATGAGTCAAAGAATATGAATGAGGCTTCTAATTCACCTGTTAGAGTTTTTTGGATTAAAATCATACAATAAAAGATGGAGTCAATGGAGTATAACCATGTCTGGGACTTGGTTAAGTCATCGTCTGATCGAAAATCAATTGGAAACAAATGAGTTTTTCGTATCAAGTATAAGGAAAACGACTCAATAGAGAGATACAAGGCGAGATTCAGTATCAAAAAGATATACTCAACAGAAGAGTATAAACTATGAAGAAACCTTCTCCCTTATGGTAAGATTTACCTCCACCCACCTTATATTAGTTATTGTCACACACATGAACCTAGAATTGCATCAGATGGATGTAAAGATGACATTTCTCAATGGAGAACTAGAAGAATAAATTTACGTAAAGCAGCCAGTGAATTTTGTTTCAAAAAATGCCAAGAGTTGAAAATATGCAAACTCACGAGATTGATCTATGACTTGAAATAATAGTCCTAGACAATGATACCTCTATTTGCATGAGGTGGTCATGTCTTATGAATTTCGAATAACCAAAGAGAACCATTGTGTATATGTTAAACGGGTAAAAGATAAGTAAAAGATAAGTTCGTAATATTATCTTTTATATGTAGAGGATATTCTATTGGCTGAAAATCACAAGCAGTACATGATATCCATAAAGGAATGATTATTCTTAACTTTCGAGATAAAGATATGAGAGAAACTACCTATATTTTAAGGAGTTAAAATTAATAGAGATTGTTCATTAAGAATTTTGGTTTTATCATAGAAGCCATACTTTCAAAAGATTTTTGAACGATTCTATATAACTGATTGTAAGCCTATTGATACTTCTATCTCAAAGAGTCAAACTCTTAGTCATAAAATATGTTCTAAGACTCTACAAGAGCAAGAAATAATGCAAATAATTCCTTACTCCAGTGCTATTGGAAGTCTCATGTGTGCTATAATGTGTATGAAACATAATATCTACTATGCAATTGGACTGGTAAGTAGGTATTAATCCAATCCTAAAGAGAAATATTGGATTGTTGTGAAAAGAATATTAACATATATGAAAGGAGACTGCTGATTACTCCCTATGTCACCAAGATGACAACATGCGTCTTGTTGGGTATACAAATGCTGATAAGGCGTCTTGTTGGGTATACAAATGCTGATAAGGGAGGTGATTTAGATAAGTGAAAATCTGCATCTAGTTATGCATTATTTGCTCAGTCAAGGTGATATCTCTTGAAGTAATAAGAAGCTATCATGCATTACGCTGTCTACCATGAAAGTTGTATTCATTGCATATTCAACTACACTCTAAGAAGTAATCTGGTTTAAGAGATTCTTGAAGAATCTAAATTCGAAATTGATGCAAATAAGTTAGTTACTGTATACTGTGATAGTCAAACAATAATTGTCTATACAAAAGACAAGAGAAATATTACAGTAAATCGAAGCACATAAAGACTAAGTACAATTTTATCAAGGAAATAGTGATGAAAAAGAATGTAACAATTTAGTATGTATCTACACATGAGATGATATTGGATCTATTCACAAAAGATGTGACAAAAGAGATATATTTATATCACACACTAAGTCTTTAAGTTTGTGTAGATTGTGATGTTATAATTGTTACATTAAGTTATATTTGTTTTATGATTAGATACGTCATTTTGGTTATATAAAGCTAGCACATATTCATTTCACATACATTATATATGAAAGTATATTGTCAGGTTTTGAGACTGGTATTCTCATACGTATAGTCACCTTGGTTGTGAGGAGAGCAAGCTAAGATGAGACACATATATTTTTAGAGGATAAAAAATGTAGTTATTATCTTAAGAGCTTGAAATATATGAAATATCATCTTAGCTGTAGTCAAGATAAGGTTCTACCTAAAATTAATTATTGAACCGCTCATGATGTATTCCTTACCATCATGAGAACCTGATTAAGCCAGATGTGAGTTTCTCGATAATAGGTGCCGAAATGGCGAGTTTTGGAACTCAGGTTAGGCGCTAGGAAAGCGTCTGAACTAAGATCTGTATAGTGAATAATCTCAATATAAAAGACACACACGTTCTTATTAAAGGATAAGATTCACTATAACATGCGTTTCATACCGCGTATGCTTATCGTGACCGACATAAAAAATGAGTGATTTTATCCTTGATTCCTCATTATGTAAGTTCCATTAAAGTTTATATAAAACTTCTACCTATGTCCTTTGTGACTTGTTCACTTTGTTTCAAAGTAATGGAGTAAATTTTATTTTATTCCTATAGTTACTTGTCGCGACAATTTGTAATTTGAAATTACAATTGTGATTATATGTAATATTGGAGGATCGAGCATGTTAAGGGATTAAATATGCTCGTGCAGATAAAATTCTATTAAATCTAGGACATAATAATGAACAAATTTACAATATCTAGTATAGCAGTACAATTGATATTTGAAAGACAAGTCATATTGCATATATTATTGTTTATAGGTTATACGGTGTATTTGCCTGTATGAATACCTGTATTCCTTATCATAAAGGGGTCACAAATGTTTTCTCTGTGAGTTCTGTTTAGCTCATCTTGTGTGAGTGAGAAATGTTGGGTTATTGGGTTGTTGGGTTAGGTCCATCCAAAATGACCAAACCCATAACTCGATCCAAATCCATCTGAATTGGATTAGATCAAATAACCGCTTGGTGGTTAATATGAGTTATCCAATGATAACAACTGTTTTGATTGCCTATATAAAGGACAATGGTCCTTTTATTTTTGATTGATGAAAGAATGATTATGGAAAATTATATTTCCAACATATACGAACAGTATAACACACAATGTTGTTAGAGCATACAGAGTAAAACATATGACAAAGCTTTTATGCCGTGATTTGAGGGTTTGGTCTCGTAATTGTGGTCGAACTCCAACCAGTTGAACAATTTAGGATCTAAGGCAACTTTTGCTATAAAGAAACGGGTACGCTTTCTGTATCTATTTTACCGTATTTATAGAATTTATAATGCTATGAATTCTTTCAAAAAGAAATATTTTTTTAAATATTTAAAAAAATTAATAAATAAGATAAATTGACGTGAGGGTATATATATATGTTCCTCATACCTATGTTAATAATATCGTAAACTTAAATTATCGTCTTTTACGAGACCTTGTATATATATGATAATACATGTAGGATTTTTCTTTTTGAGTTTTTGGGAATTGATTATAACGAAGCAGCTTAAAACTCCTTTACTAGCTAGTCATGTCCTGATGTCCGTCTAAACTGTAGAATTGGCATCTTGTGTGTCAATACTTAAATGGAACGGCGTCTAAGTTGGAGACTTTGCCCATGTATCGAATCTCAATCATATCCCGGCTGCTGCAGCCATTTTACTAGTTGGTATTCCTGGTTTCGACCCACGATCGAGTAGTATTATCGATCTTTGGTAAATGAGTGTGTACACATAAATAAGATAATGATCATTTTTTTTTTTGAAAAAAAAAAAAAGAATAATGATGATCACAATTACTTTAAGATGAATTATTGCCTGAGTTTAATTTTCCTTGCGAGTTATGAGATGGTAGAGGATGAAGAAAGAGATTCTGTGGGTGTCTAAATATGAATAGTAGCTTAAGATCTTAAATCTTTTATTTTCAATTTCTTGCCAATTACATATACAAGGTTTTAATACATCGCTATACATGTTAAATTTGTATGCTTTCACATCTTTTACTAATAAATTAAGTATATATAAATATATAAATTAAGTGTGTCGATATATATATATAGATATATAGATATAGAAGACAAGTACTAGAAAATATTTTATAATCGGAAATTTTATGACAATACAATAACTCTTAAAGAAAATCAAAGAAACAAAGACAAAGTATTAGAGTGTGAAATAAAAAATGTGATGACTTAGTCTTGCAATACTACAATGGCCTCAGGACAGTAATGCCCTCTATACTAGTGTTTATAGCTTGAGCAACTGTCTTCCAAGATTCTTTATCGAAATTTATAAATCAAGCATTGATATGTCAAATTGTTGGGATGTTTCTCAGTTTGTATTGAATAAAATAAAATAAAATAGAATAATTCTTCTAATAATAATAATAATCATAATCATAATAAAAGTTATATCTTAGACTGAAAGTTGCTCTGTTATTTATATAAGCTGCACAGTCAAGCAACGTTACATTTAACAGACACCCATTCAAATTTAAATTTTAAAAATTGAATTTAAGTTAAATTAAAACTAAATAAATTAAATTAAAAAATAATTAAATGGTTGGGCAATGAATCCAAGCCCAAGCCCAAGACTATATATATATATATATATATACTGATTTTACCATAAATATCTTCAAACTTTAAAAGTTAGAATAAATTAATCAAATTCATTAATTATGTTCTCTCTTCTAAAACACTATTTTATTTAATTCAAATGCAATGAATGAATTTGATTTATTCATCCAAAATTTTTAAAATTATGAAACACTGATAGTAAAATCATTATATTTATATATATCATCAGAGTTCGATAAGTTTTTAGAAGAATATTAATTTTCTTTTTAGTATTATAAATTTGATAATTTTTCAGAATAGTATTAATTTTCTCAGCTATTCTGCCAACATTAGTACTCTAATTGAATTGATGCTTTAGTCAGTATCATCATGAAACTTTCCATCTCTTTTAGGACTTTGTTGAGTTGGTACTGTGAACAGTTATTATTTTAAGAAACAATATGTATAACAAGTGATGGGTCATTACTCATTATCGATTAAAATGTCTTATCCATTATTAATATATATATATGATTAATATGAATGATAATTTTATAACGTTATACTTTTAATTGTATCCAAAGAGCATATTAAGATTCTAAATAAAATTATTTATCTCTATATATTATGTGGATTGAAAGAACAAATAATATAGATTTTTATAAATTTCTTAAATTTGAATACTTATTAGTAATCTTTTATTAAATATATTAATATGTTCCTCAAGACACATAGTAACAACATAAAACTTAATAGTTTATATTTATTTATGCAATAAATAAATATATAATTTTTCATATCTTAAAAATAAGTTTTATTTTTTTATTTTTAATCCATGTGCTGGACACACATAAACATTATCTTTTATATATGATAAGTTATGCAGAGAACCATTACAACTTGTCTAATCAAGTAACATCTACTTCTTCATTAGGAAAACAACGTGATACCTAACGAGCAGCTGCCTCAAGCTGTAAGCTTGATTTAAAAAAGATAAGGAGTGGAGCATCAATTAGATGAAACACTTTTTGAGACTTACGTAGTCGAGTAGCCAATCGCCATCATATTCCAGTCAGATTCCTTAATTGACATCTATTATCTTCCATGGGCACCGCCATTCATAATTTTAGACCTAGATCATGGTTTTGAGAGCGGAAAAAACAAGGGGAGGGGGGTGGAATAGTATGATTTATTATCCACATTTTATTTTAAATTGCATTGATAACAGCTTTTCTGTCTCTTCTAAAGTCGTTTTCTTGCTTTTATTAATTAATTTGTTCGTTTGTAAAGCTTTGATATAATTTCCAATGAGGCCATGGCCATCTAATATTCTTCTAAGTCAACTCTGTTGTCTTCTTAGACATAGCCAAAAGATTCGAGTTAATGATGCTTTCGAAATATCAATAATTTGTTTCATGAATTCATATCTGTTGCACATGCTCAGTTTAATTTTAATATGTATTTCCATATAATTAGCGAGGAAATTATGTTTATAATCGCATAATTAAATGGAAAAAAAAATTAAAGAAGAAGAAAAGATTGACTGATTTTAAAAATCTACCTTAATTATACTTTTACTTTTGAAACTCAATTCATTGATTATAATTCTAGTGCGGGGAAAGAAATTACACTAATATCGTGTAAAGCCAGTAGTCTTTAAATCTAGTAGTTATATTATCATTTCATCAGTGTTTATTATTATTATTATTTATCATATATAATTGTATATCTTTCAATCAATTTTTTAGTGGTAGAGGTTCAAGATTTACCAGACATATTTATATGCTTTGTGCTTCTTTCCTAACTTTGAAGATAAATATCAAAATTGTATAAATAGTGTTTGATTTCGATATATCCTGATTGACTTTTAAATCATTTAAGGTTAACTTCTCAACTAATAACAACATTAATTCAATAATGTTATTAGACATATATCATCAATAATTATTATTTACAATTAAAAATTTTACTCTGATACAATATTATAAATATTGTAAGTATAAAGGATAGTGAAGATGAAATTGATAACTTATTTTCAAGTTTGATCTTTATAACTCTTGATTAATCTAAATTATTCTATTGAAATCGAATGAATATCAACTACCCTAAAGATTCCGTATGGTAGAACCCTTCATTGCATAAATCTTTCAAAAGTCCCAAACCAGTTCCTTGAAAATACTCACTACTAATTAATCAAGATATATAATTAGTTCATAGTTCATGAGTGTGGACGTGGAATTTGTTGGGGAATAAACACCAAGACTTGGGTTATAGGCACATGGTCCATTCATGTGCATCCACTGTAAATGATTCCTTTTTCAATAATTCACTATAAATTCAGTGTACGCTTTATCACAAATCAGCCTATAGTTGTCTTATATCAGTCATTTATTACCATTTAATGCAAAAATCACCATGATTAAATCACACAAAAATCCCCAGAACCAAACACGTCAACTTCTTCACTATTGTTAGTCTCATCCAAGCCCGCAATTGACAAAGCAAACCTTAACGTGCATGCTACGTTCTAGTTCAATCCATCGACCTCTCTCTCTCTCTCTCTCTCTCTTTCTCTAGTTGTTTCTTTGGCGAAGTTAACACGTTCAATTTGACACTCAAAGTATCTGCTTTTAACTGAGAACATTGGAAGAAAACAGTTATCAATAAAGACGAAGGCGGCCATCTACACACACAAACAAAATCGATTTCAAACATCTCTGTCAAGAGTCAAGCCCACCACTTCACCACCAAATTAAAAAAATCCACCTCTACTTTTTTCCCTCTAAATTATAAGATTCCAAAGAGCCTGCCGACAGCTGGCACACGACCACGACATCACTTCTTTTGCCTGTATAATATATATATATATATATACAATCCTTTCGCTCAACAATATTCATTAACACGCGACTACTCTTAATTTGCAGTGGCAACCTTGTATTATTACAAAGAAACACAGTTTCATATATTTTTTAGGCTTCTGATCAAATGGGTCGGTTCTGTCCTGTATTTTTGCTTTCACTTTCTCTCTGTCTGTGCTTGTTTCCACATACCAGTTTGGCCCAACTTCGCCAAAACTATTACGCCAACATCTGCCCAAATGTGGAACAGATCGTTAGAAACGAAGTTACAAAGAAATTTAGGCAAACTTTTGTCACAGTTCCTGCCACCATCCGTCTCTTCTTCCATGATTGCTTTGTCCAGGTAAACATGCATAATAATATCAGTCATTGAATATTTGAATTCAACTCTACATTACATATGGTATGGATTTTTTGTAATTTTATATGTATGAAAATTACAGGGTTGTGATGCTTCAGTCATAATTGCATCAACCGGAGGCAACACAGCAGAAAAAGACCACCCAGATAACCTCTCCCTAGCCGGAGACGGGTTCGACACGGTGATCAAAGCCAAAGCTGCAGTTGATAGCAACCCAAGGCTGCAGAAACAAGGTCTCCTGCGCTGATATTCTTGCCATGGCCACCCGAGACGTCATTTCTCTGGTATATATTAATAATTCAATCAACCGTACATAAAATAAATAAATAAATAAAATTAGTTTGTTTTGTTGATAATATTCGTATAGTAATTATTGTAAATGTTCAATTATAATGCAGTCGGGTGGACCTTCATATGCCGTTGAGTTAGGAAGATTAGATGGGCTAGTTTCGAGAGCAAGTGATGTAAACGGGAATCTCCCACAACCAACTTTCAATTTGAATCAACTCAATTCAATGTTCGCTGCTCATGGCCTCAATCAAGCTGACATGATTGCTCTCTCAGGTAACTCCCAAAAATCACTTTATTGATTCCACGACAGGCTGATCTGTTGTCATGTGATTGCATCTTTTATTGGTTTCTTTTTCTCTCTATGATTGCGTCCTTTGTTGGGTAACATTTTATCACTTGGAAGAATATGTAATATTTTAAATGACTTGATGATAGAAGATAAATATGTTGTCATTGATCATAAGTTTCTTGATGGTGATCTGTACATTTGGCAGCTGCACACACCGTTGGATTCTCTCATTGTGGAAAATTCGCGAACAGGATATACAATTTCAGCCGTCAAAATCCGGTGGATCCTACTATTAGCAAGGCATATGCCACACAACTACAAAACATGTGTCCTAGAAATGTGGACCCTTTGATCGCCATCAACATGGACCCCGTGACGCCCAATACATTCGACAATACTTACTTCAAGAATCTTCAAAATGGCCAGGGCCTCTTCACCTCTGACCAAGTCCTCTTCCAAGACCCAAGGTCCAGACCCACTGTCAATGCATGGGCCGCCAACTCTCCCGCCTTCCAACGGGCCTTCGTCACCGCTATGACCAAGCTGGGCCGGGTCGGTGTCAAGACTGACAAGAATGGAAATATTCGTCGTGATTGTGGTGCCTTTAATTGAGAAAATATTTGTCAAGGTGTTTATTACTGGGGAAAATCATTGATACATTGGGTGCACTGCATCCTATCCAATAATACCGTGATTTTAGAGCCTGAAACTCGGGTGCTAAAACTCTCTCTCGTTGTTGAGAGTGCTTTTTTTTTTCCTGCTTTGAATTATTTGAAGGAAGAGATTTTGTTTGTAATAAAATCTGCTATGTTAATGATTGAGATATGGATTAATGAGTTTGGTCAATAAAAGCATAAATAATAAACCACGTGAAGGCCAGTTCTGATACATCTTAATTCTTAGTGTCGTTTCAATAATGATAATGATGGTTTTTTTTTTGAGTAATTTTTTTTTCATATTATCGTACTACTTTATGGATTTTATGAAGTTTCGATGCGTATTAATTCTTCACTCTAATGTTAATCAATGATGATTGTTTTTTTTTGGTATTATTTTTTCAAATTATTGTACTATTTTATTGATTTTATAAAGCTCCCTGTGCCAACCATATGAAAGGGTTGACCATTATTATCAACAATAGAATCTGTTGGCAATCTTATCCTCATTATTGTCTAGACATATGAAGTCTGATTGAGACTGGAATTTCATTTTCTATCTTAGCTTATTAACGTCAATAAGACAGGGTCAGTGACAATAGCCTCATTTTTTTTTAGAACATGTCAGATCATAGTTTTGAGAGGCAGAGTACAAACATTGCCATATGGAACCATGAGACAGCTGGAACTAGCTGGTCTTCTGAATTCTGATTTTAGTAATTAAACATAACTTGGTGGAAGTATGTCATCAAAGCCCCCACCACCTCCACCCCCGGTTGTACCTGTTTTATTTCATAGTTACAAACGATTCTGACAAAAAATACATAAAATGTTTGATGCTAAACAGGCGAATTAGTTAAGGATGTATGAACAAAGACCTAGTTGTTGATATTATAATGCGAACACGGTGACTTATATCAGACACCAAGTCCACGATGAAGAACAGTCAGTTTGTTTGTTTGTTTTCGCAGACTGCAGTCCAAGCCATTTGCTTGAGTTCAGGAATTTGAATAAACTTAGCTTGCCATAGTCTGTGATCTAGATCTTCTATGGTTGGCTGATGAATAAGGCCGCCACGCCACTACTTGTGTACAAAGATGTTTACACAGTGTTTCCACAACCCAAAATTAAGAATCCTCTGACTTGCAAATTTATAGCAAACTACTAAATGCCTTAGGAATATTAAATTACAGTTCCCTGGAAACAAACCATCGCAATGCTGGAAAATTGAAAATTGACTGCGGGAAATCTATCAGCACCATCCTACATATTTTCCTGTTACTACAGAAATACTGCTGTTTGATCATGATTAATACTCAACCATTCTACCAACATGCTGCCCATAGAAATCTGGAACATTACCTTCAAAAATTCAAGATTTTCAATCCTAGTACACACGCGTGCCACACAAATAGTGTTCTCGACAGCTATATTAATCAAGAGGTTCCACTACACAAATAATGTTCCTGACAGCTAACTAACTTTATCAAAAGATTTAAATAGATGAGACATAATGTTTGTTAACCAAGAGAAAAACCTTATCTAGGACTAACATCACCTTCATAGCAGACAACTGATTACAAAATTCAACTAGCACCTAAAAGCTTTGCATGACTTCCACCCACAGCCCATCTTCCATCCACACCAATGATAAAGATGTTTCCAGTGTAGGACCTTTAAGGGGAATGAAAAAGTATTTCAGTCATGGGGAACCAGGACATTTATTGGGAGCTATAGTACTCATGCTTACTGGAAAAGCTGCTCAAGCCGAAGATCATCTTAGATCATTCTACAGGACAATCAATTCACATCCATTTTATTCACATTAATCAACAGGGGAAGTAGGTCTGAGAACGAAAACCTCAAAATTTAGATCACTATCTGTTGTACTTATTCCATTAACAAGAAGCGGTACAGCATATTGAGAAAAGAGTAAACAATATTGCATTCCATATAACGACATGATGAAAACATAATAAACCAGTAAAAGAACATATCACAAGTCCATACACAAAACACCGGAGCAATCAACCATATATGCAAAGATACAGAAAAAAGAACATTTAGTATAACAGTAATTCCTACAAAAACATTTATGCTTGAGAAGCAACATGTAGCGCCTAAAATGCCTTACAACAAACATGATTGATGACTGCCATGCACCTATATTGCAGACAGATGCACACATACATATACAACGCAATTGTTTAAATAATAAGCTAAGTAACCAATTGTTTAAATAGTAAGTTAAGTAACGGTATGTCATATAGAATAGTTCATTAACGCTGGGAATTTAATAACTGCATGCCTCAAAATTGAAAGAAGAGATTTATTAACAAAGAAAATGTTTGAAGAAATGAACAAATAGACTACAGACATCAGAAACCTGCTACCTAATAGTTACTAGAATCTTACAGTAGTCAATATATCTAGACTTTACTAGGTCATGATTTCCCACCCCGTAAACAATCAGCATTATGGCCTATATACAATCTTCTCAACTTGATTCAAAACTTCACAAGCCTTTAAACTTATGTACTTCAGCAATCCTTATGAGAATGGTGTGGTCAGGATCAATGTTAGCAGACTTTATAATTTTATGACTCAAAATCAATTTCTATGGAACCTAATCTTCATTCTTCTGATGCACGCAAGCAAACCTTCTCAAGTTGTGTTGGCCAATCTTCTCCAAGTAGCTGAGGCTTTAACTCCATGGCAACTCGAAAATCTAACAGGGATGCAGAAATGGGCCCACTAGATTTCTGTTTATATCTGATAGGCCATGTTCCATTCATTCCAGGTCTGAAATTTCCTTGGTCTATATGTTTCTGCCCAGACCTTGAATCAGCTAGTTCTAAACAAGGCTTTATTAATTTTTTAATGAAAATATCGAGGCCATTATTCAACAAATTGGCACAATCTACCGAGACTTTTAAACCCTCCGCCTCCAACTTCTGTTCCAGCCTTTTTCTTAAGGAACTAGTATCAGGTAGCTCGCCACTGTTTTGACAAATCTCAGAGTAACAAGCAGTGGTTAAGCTATTACGTAGTATTTTTTTACCGTTCAAGGGAATTCCAAGAGGAGCTCTAACAGGACTCCTACTATAGATGCTTGGACTAGCAGCGGCCTGATCAACCTCTTCCCCATCTTCCACAGACCCTGGGGGTCTGCTGCCCAATGAAAGCAACTCAGTAGCACTCTGCTGTTCTTGAATCTTAGGAACCAAGTCTTCACATGGGATACTGTGGTTCTTCCCATGGGGTCCAAGAGGACTTGGACGGTCCTTGAACTTGCCCTCTCGAAGACCTGGGGTCCTCCCCTTTCGAGGAGATTGAGGGAAGTCTTTGCTTAGTGACTGAAGACAACTTCTCTGATACCCATTAGGCACTTTAACACTCGAACAGCCTTCAACATTGGTCGTTTTTGGTGGTGGAGTCTGAGAAAGACAAGCATTTTTTATAATCGACCTGAGGAGATGATTGTGAAGACGCACATTATCTCTCCCTATGGTACCGACACAAAGTCTGTCAAATTCAGCCTTGCTAATCTTACGACTAAGAAATCTTGTGAGAAGACCAAAATACTTATCCGCTTTCGCACGCCCAATCTTCTTTTCAATACGACTTTTTATGTCTAATGTGTCCACTCGATTGAAATGCCGAGCCATCGGCATTTTAGCTTCCAAATTCCTCACTATCATCCAAAAAAAAAAAAAAAAACATATAATTAAACCAAAACCCACCAATGAACTAAAAATAAAAGGCACTTAATACCCACTAAAATGTGCAAACAACTACCATATCACTTCTCATTTCAAAATTAGAAACCCTAAAATTATCAATTTCTATTGACAAGTCAACTTTAGTCAAAAGTGACTGCTACTGTAAACAACAATATCGAATTTCATCAAAAAAGCAAAAATGAACGAGAACCCAGATTACAATTTATCTAAATACTCAATCTTTAAACTTAGTTTATCACATTAACAACTAACTTATCAATAATCAGTTAAATCAAAGTCAAACCACCAGGTACATATGCGCAAATAATTTTCACTTCCCCAACTTTGATTTCACAGAAATCAAATAAACAAATCCAAAAAACCTCCAAAATTCAACATTTCCAAACACTGAAGTATAAAATTGAAGTTCTAAATGATACACCGTTAAGAGAATTCAATAAGAGAAACATGATCCCAATAAAGCAATTCAGACAATGAAACACAAAAGAGGCATGTAACTTGGTAAAGCAAAGAAAAACCAACCTGAATTAATGAAGAAGTGAATTGAATTGGGTTGAGTAGAGGTGGGAATGGTTGGATCAGTTGGGCTTCGTTTTTCGAAGGAGAGAGATTAGGGCTGGTAGTGGTAGGAAGAAAGGGAGGCTTTTTAGAAGCTTCTTTGATGACTAGAGGTGTACAAGTCAAAAGGCACGTGCGCATTCTAACATGTGTAAGCAGCTAATAGGACCATCTTCACACTTCAGGTTCCAGGTTTTGGTGTGTTGGGGGTGTTTCCAATCATCGTACGAGTTTTAACATACCACTTCGAGTCAGACAGATTACCACCCAACCCCGAACCAGTAACAACACTCGCAACACTAAAACACCCAACCAGTCTTCTCTTTTACGTTAAAACTCTACAAGTCAACCCATGACATATTGACATGGATGGATGTCACAGGGTCATGTTTCTAACGCACTCTATCTGGGCTTAAACTTTTTTTTTTTTTTTTTAATGTTTATTATTATTTTTAATGTGAAATTTGAATAGATTTAATACATGTAATCGTTCGTCTCTCGACTCAATTTGCATGATTAGGAGGGAAGTATTTAACATATAAAAAAGATAATCATGATTAACTCAATAATGGTTGCACACATCATCCCTAGTTCATTTAATATTTATGATACATAATTGATAATCGAATCTCATCATAAATATTTAAAAATATATAAAAATAGTTTTATCTTTTATTATGAAAGTAGAATTTCTGTCAATATTTTTTTAGCGACACTTGAATTGTCTGATCTCCCATGTCTTGCAAGATTTGTACTTATGTCTAATAAAAAAAAAAAAAAATCGTGTTTGATGTATATCATGCTATCTTGTAATTAATTAAAGAAACAATCCATAATTGTTATTACTAACATGATATATCATCAGCCAATGTGGTCTAGTGGTAAATATCTCTCTTTCGACTACCAATTATTAAGTTTCGAGTGGCTACATTGTACTCGTTGGATGGTATTTAAAATAATAATAATAATAAAAGACAATGTTGAAATATTCTAAAGGAATTGTTCAAAAATCCCTTTGAGGTTTATCATTTTATACACGGATTTAACTTTCATTGTCAATTACACTTTACTCTAAGTCTGTTAGTCAACAACAATTAAATTTAGTAGTTGATCTGCTATTTTAGTTAAATGACTGAAATGCCTTACAAATTAATTTAAAGATAAATCAAATTTAAAAAAAAAATTGGGATAAAAAAAATAAATTTTTCTTCAAAAAGGAAATAAAATGAAAAAAAAAAAGTCAAGATCTAACCACGAATTGGATTTCCACCTAATTTTTATCTCCATCACCATTGACATAGAGATGGAAATTTAGGGTCTCCATCGATGATGAAAATCCCCTTATCGCTAATGAAAACCCATATGTTCTTAATCATTGGAGACCTATTCTCTTCTTTCAATTTCCATATGAAAACTCATATTTTTAGGTCTTGAGAGATGGAAACCTAAATTTGGGACTCTAGTGATAGAGTCCTAAGGGTCTCCAACAATAGAGACCTAAATCACAATCTCCATCTCTAACCCAAATAGAGATAGAAAATAGGTGGAAATCCAACCCAAATTGAATCTATCGATTAGATCTCCACCTCTTTTTTATGTTTTTTATTTTCAATTTTTTCAATATTTATTTTTTCATTTCTTCTTAATTCATTGTCCATATCATAGATGAATGATAAAGAATATCTATTTCTAGTTTTTTTTTTTCTTAAAAAAAGTTGAATATTGATTATTCCAAAGAAATATAAATAAATGAAAAGACTAAAATATCCTTTTTAATGTTAAATTTGACCAACGTTGACTAATAGATTAGTAGTAAAATATAATTAATAGGTTAAGTTAAATCTGGATGTCAAAAGACAAATCTATAAGGGGTTTTCAGCAATTTTCTCAAATATAATTATAACTTTTTTCAAGTCAATTTAGATGTAACTTTGTTCATCTATGGGTGTTCTGGTGCTTCGAATTGAATTGGACTATGCATAAGAGATAAGATTAGATAGACTTGAATAGAATATGATTGGATTAATACAATAATGTGTTTGGTGCTGTAGGGAGTTGACTAAAAATAATATTGTCTTTTATTTAGTATTGTATAAAAAAAAAAAAAGAAGTTATTATGATATAAAATTAAATTAATTTTTTAAATAAAAATTATTTGTATCAATTTTAAAATATAAAATATTATAGATTATATTGGACTAGAATTTTATTTAAACATATTCTTGAATTAAATACGGTATTTAAATTTGTTTCTTAAACAAAAAGAAAGTTATTTACAATTAATTTAAATAAATAATATTTAGTAAATTAATTTTTAAATATTAATAATAAATTATATAAAAACACAAGTGTCTTACCAAAGGATTGGACTGGGATTTGTTCAATCCCAGTCCAATTCCATGCTATAAACATGGCCTATATATAAATTAGTTATAAGTACAATTTTTTCCTTTGAAAAAAAGAAAGAAAGAAAGAAAGAAAAACTCATTTTGATGCAAAAACTGTTAGAAAAATGGACACAAACACACATGTTAAGTACTTACCTTTTATTGGGTTAAAGATTTTGATTGATGTGGATCAAGATGGATTTGTATATTCATGTGCACAAAATGATGTTTAAATGAATGAAAAATTGAGATATAAAGTGTATCTGTTGGGAGGTTTTGTCCAACATTGAATTAATTATTGGAATGAATATGCAATTTATTGAATTTTAAATTAGTGATTAAATATTAGTTTAATTACTGGCTTTTAAGTCCTTTTTTTTTTGAAAAAATTTGTAACTGCAAAATTAAATTACATATTTAATTTTTTAAATTATAATTGTAAGTATAAATTACAGAATTGAATTGCAAAATTGAAACTATAGAATTGAATTGTAGATATTAATTGTTATGAATTGCAACAAATTGCATAATTGAATTACAAATTTGACTATTCAAAATGTAACTGCAAGTGTTAATAGTATATTTAATTACATCAATTGAATTTGAAAATCTGAAACTACAGAACTGAATTGCAGATTTAATTTTTCAAAATATAATTGCAAATGTTAACTGTATAGATTTGACTTATCAAAACATAACTGCCGATGTTAATTGCCGATTACCTGACAACACTTGCAATCAACTTCAACTTTCATATTTCATGTAATGTAGTGTTCTTTTTTTTTTTTTGGGACATATTCATGTAATGTAGTTATTTGTATAATTTAAAGTGCACATGGCTGTAATAACATTTATGACAAGCTGCATTGAGTACATAAATGAACAAGTGACCAACGATGGGCCTGTCTTAAGTGATAAAAAGCTTGAATTGCAACCTTGACCACCTCTGAAAAAAGGGGGAAAAAAAACAAAAAAAGAACGAAGGAATCATTATCAAAAGCAATAATTATAGACACAATATATATGGGTTTCCTTAATTACATGAAAAAACAACTTTTGTTTCAACTAACAAAAGATCTCCCTTAACAACTTTTGTATTGAGTTCAGAATATGCATGTGTGTGCTTTTTTCCCATTGTCTTATTGAAAATTTGTAAAACAGAAAATATATATATAATTATTTAGAAAGAAAAAGTTGTAAATATGCATAAATAATTGTTTGATGAAATTCAGATTCAATTTGATATAGCTTCTCCAAATAGATTTTTTACAAATAGAACTTTTAATGAGAAGAAGAAGTTGATTGTTTGATTGTAAATTAAAAAAACTCTTTTAAATTATAAATCGTATGTTTATACTACTTTTAAAAGTTCATTTAATTTATAAAATTATAAAACTGATATTTAAAATAAAGTAAAATATTAAATAACAAAATTTTAGAACTGAATTGCTTATTGGATGATTTGACTACGTTCTCATGCTTAGATTAACTAACATTGCCTTTTTTTTTTTTCTCTGAAATACAAGCAACCTATGATTAATTTAAGGGATATTATCAATTTGCCCCCTCAGAATGAAAATAATATCAAACCACACTGGTTTTGAAAATATTAACCAAAAGATCCAACCGTCAATTGAAATAGTAAAACGGTTAAAAAAATGACAGAATCTATTAATATCGAGGGTATAAAGGTAATTAAACGTGTCCATAGAGAATGAGATATAGCTTGAATATAACATGTAATATTTTAATTAAAAAAAGGAAAAAAAAAAACAAAAACCACTCTCACCACTCACACCTCTCTCTCTCTCTCTCTCTCTCTCTCTCTCTCTCTCTCTCTCTCTCTCCAACTCAGTCTCTTTCTCTCTGTCACTCACTGCCTCTCTTCGTCTCTCCAGGTCACTCACCGTCACTCCATCTCAGTCTCTTTCTCTTCGTCACTCACTATCTCTATTTCTCTCGCTCTCTATCACTACATCTCAGCAGGTTCTCTCTTTTCTTATGCCACCGGTGACAATGATTAATTGATGATGGAAGCGAAAGAAGAGGAGATCGATCGGAGGAGAAACGACGTCGTGGCGGAGATCATGGAGAGGATGGTGAGGAACGACGGGCTGTGTGCTATGGCATCGTGGTGTTGAGGCATCGAGCGGACCGGTGGTACGGAGATAGATCAGATCGTGCGGACATTGTTCCCGAAGCCGTTCGTGGAGAAGGTGGAGAGGACAGGGAAGAATGGTGGAGGTGGATCTGCAGGTAGGACAGTGAAGAACGGTAGAGGTGGATCTGCGAGCAGGACAGTGAAGAACGGTGGAGGTAGATCTGCGGGCATCTGAAATTTGGGTACAAGTTTGATGTACGATGAAATATGGGTTTTGATGTAATTGGATAAAATATGATGATGATAAAGATTATGGGTTTTGGTTGTTGTGAGTTGTTGTCTCTTGATCTGGGTTTTGATTGTTGTAAAACTAGTAATTGAGTTTATTGGATCTGTATGTATGTTATTGATTGTTTTCTTTGGATCTGGATATGAATGTTATTTTCGTTTGTTTTTTCTTTTTCAATTTTTATTAAATTTTTAATTTTTTTCAAATGTGGATATTTGTTGGAATTTTTTTTATTTAATTTAATTTAATTTAATTTATTTACTTTTTATTTAAATTTAATTTATTTAATTTATTTATTTTTTTTTAAATTAATCTCCACCATCCATCTTGAGATGGAGGGTGGAGGTTAATTTTAAAAAATTATTTAATTTTTATTTTTATTTTACTTTTATTTTGTTAAATTTATTTAATTTTTTAGTTTTTTCAAATAAATTTTTACATATGATTAAAATTTCTTTAATTCAATTTATTTAATTTTATTTAAATTTTTAAATTTAATTTTTATTTTTTAATTTTGGTTATTAAAAGATAATTTGATAATTGATTAATTGTTTGTTTTTAATTTATTAATTTTGTAATATTATAAGGGTATTTTGGTCTTTTACTGTTTTTTTCACAAAACCGCTTTAAATTCGGATGAAAACCGCTTTTAGGAGACGGTAGGGGGTTTTTTAGCTAATATTTTCAAAAAGTGGGGTAAATTGATATTATTTTCGTTTTCAGGGGTTTTTTTGGATTTTTCCCTTAATTTAATAAGGAAACTGTATCTCATTTACAACATGATTTATGGATAAAATGTAATTATGAAATCCTCTTTTCTCATGCAATATGTGCTCATTCTGACACTGTTGAAAAACCTATACTCTTCCATAGATTCCCTTAATTGCTTAACTAAGTTCTACAGATCTAGAACAAAAGCTTTTCAGGGCACCTTAGCCAAAACTTTCCTCACTGCAGAATTTATTGGTTTTATGCAAGCTGCTCTTCTGCTTTGAATCTCTATTGGAACCATGATGATCAACGATATTATTTTAACTACAAAGTGATACAATTTAACCAATCCATAACGCAAAATGTCTGGTAAGTGTTGCCTACCATATTGGGAAATCAGAAACATATTGAACATTTAAATGTTCCAAGCTTTCATTCGAAAACCATTAAGCTGTTGATGGTGCATAATATTTTCGATGTTTGTGAATGTTAGAGAAGCTGCTCTAATTGTCCTGAGAACGTGAGAATTTTGTATATATTGGTGAACACCATCTGTACTAGAAAGCCTATTACATTTACATCTGAACTGTATTAAGGAACAATGAACACTATATCTATCACGAAACCTATTCTATGATGAATTTATGATTTCAAACAAACTTGAAAAAGTTAACAATGTAACATACATAAATTACTAAATAAAGCAATATATAATCAAAACTCAAGAATACATCATATTAACTATAAACGCGTCTTAACGAGATATCAACAAACTTGAATTATAAAAACTGAGATTTATATATGCTAACGTTGGGTAAGAATGAGAAAATAAAGTAAAGAGGAGAGAAAAATGTGAGAGGTAGGGAGAAGATGATATAAAGTTAAGGACAGTTTAAATTTGATTATTCTCAAAAATATAAAATTAAAATTTGTTTGAAAACAATTAAATATGTAAATATGGTTTAAAACCACAAAAAAAGAAAAAAAGAAAAAATAAATAAAAAATAAACTTTGTGGCTTTTAAAAAATTTTTGACAATTAACTCATACTCATTATTCTTTTCAAAATTAATCATCAACACCAATCTAACCTAATCGGGCTAATTCTAAAAGTTGATTTTCTTCTTTTTAGCTTTTTCTTAAATCTCTCTCATGGAACTAAGCACACCCAAAATTAATCATCAACACAAATCCAACCTAATCGGGCTAATTCTAAGAGTTGATTTTCTTCTTTTTAGTTTTTTCTTAAATCTCTCTCATGGAACTAAGGACCTAATCTACAGTTGATAAAAAAAATTCATTCTCATAGTTTTATTAATTTCTCAACTTTGTTTCTTCAATCAATATATTTATTGTACTTCGTTCCAGCAGGATGAAATGCAAGCAGTTCTAGCTTCATGTTAATTAGAATGCTTTGACTCGAGGTCGGAGTTTGCTCTCGTTGGACACAGAACCTATGGAAGTCTACTCTTGCTATTCTAGCTTTATTTTTCTCCTCTATGGCCGCTAAAACTTCTTGGCTTGACAGCAAAAGTAGGTTCGTCTTTGATAAATGTTTTGAAATTACTCCTTGAATTTCTCTACTTGATAGATCTTAGGTTGTTTGTCTAAAAAAAAAAAAAAAAGGAAAATAAATAGTTCTTGGGTTGTGATCAAAGGTGGTTACTCCTTGAATTTTCTCTTTAATTAACCTCGATATTTTCTCCTCTTCTTTAATAAAACTTTCCTACCGGTCCCTTGCACCCACTTGTTTTTTTTTTTTAATCAATCTATAAAAAATTAGTAAAATTATTTCTAGATCAGGAATCAAACCTTTTCTTCAGTTCATGGTTAATAACTAGAGTTTCAGCATTTGATTTATTCTCAATGAAGACAAGAAAAAAGAAGAAGAAGAAGAAGAAGAAGAAGGAGAAGAAGAACAAAGCCAACACATCTCGCCTTCGATTCCTCTTCAAAAGAGAGATCCAACAAGTTGAACAAGATCACCATCTAGTTCAAGCAAATATAATTTATATTATAAGTGAAGAACTCATCATCCAGTGCGGATGCCCTTGCTTGCCTAGAGTCTACAGAGAAGAAAACTAAAGGAACAGTTTCTTGTAGATGCAATTACACCCAAGTATTTAATTTTGTGAAATTTAGAAACAGATGTGTATTATTTTCTAGCTTTATATGTTAGATTTAAACAGTATATATATCCAACAAGAGAGGTAGACTTCTTTGGGTTATCAATGATCTTAAAATAAAGAAAAATATATTAATCCCTTAACATATAATAAGTACTACTGGCTAATAATTCTCACCTACTCCTAGCTAGCTAATAAAGAAGAATTAAACACTAAAACAAAGAAAATATTAGGCATATTAAAATTGTTAAAACAAAGAAAGTGTGGTTCAAGTAGGCAACCAAGCAGAAGCAAACACAGCATTGTGGCCTTTCCATGTAAGTACGAGATCATCTTCTTCCTTCTTCAATCCCCAACCAGCTGCATGCTCATCAAGCATGGCTTTCACTTCCGAAACCGCTTCTTCACCGAAATTTATACTCTTGAAGTTTGCATTTATCATTCTCTGCACCCACCGGCTTTTCGGCTCAAGCCTCTCCACTCTTTGGAGACCTTCATGTGCTATAACATTCTTAATTTTCCAACAAATGTCAGCCTCGTACCACTGCCTTTGCTTGCTTCCTCTAGGAAGAAATGTATCGACTGTATCGTAAGGAATCCATAAATAATTAAAAGCAGATCTTAATCTACAAACCAAATTGTTTGATGTCAAATCCGCATCTTCATCTACTAGTATAACAATAGTTGGTTCCAAACTCCTTAGAGATTTGAGAAACAACGTTCGAAGAGAGGAAGTAGGGGAAGAGTCCACCAAGTAAGGACTTGAACTTGTATTCGGAATTGCTGATATGGTTTCTTCTGGTATATGATGAAGCATCATGTGGCAGTTAATAACTAGAGCCTCACCACTTTCTGGATAGACTAGATGTTGCACCCTGATTTGTTCGATCAAAGAAGCAAACCCATCAGCGTAACTTGAAGGAACTACCGTGAATTCCAATATAATATTTCTTGACCTAGCAAAGTTGACCAACTTTGACCCCAATTCCTCGTATGACAGATCAAGCATAGGTGGTATGTCTTCAATGGCGCCAGCTACTGTGAGCTTAAGTCTCGGCGGTCCCTCGAACCGATTAGAGATAGCATCGATGAGTGTGGGAATTTGCATGCAATGTGTCGAGCTCAAATCAACAATATGGATGACTGAGTACCCTTCAACAGCATCTAGCATGGCTGCATTTGCGGCGGTGAAACCGAACCGATGCCAAGGAGTCAAGTCCACATAGCTAGCGAGCTCGATAACAGAGAACTTGTGGTTGTCTATAGCGAGGTTGCAGTGAGCATTGGCCATTGCAGCGAGCATTTTGCAAGTACCACTTTTGGCAGCACGAGCAATGAGAGCGCGAAGGAAGGCACAAGTGAGGCGCTGATTCGAGTCGCCGTCTGGTGGTGCAATGTTGTTTAGAACCCATAAGATTTGCTGGGCGAGAGTTGCGTCGTTGCTTTCAATTGCATTTGCACAGTGAACCAGAAGTTGTTCCATGCAATTGGCGTCACCGAAATTGCCCAAGGACTTTGATGTGGGGAAACCAGGCCATGGACGAGTCCTCTGAAATTGGTTCTTGTTCATGGTGAGGTTTGAAAATGAAGCGATTTGATGCAAGGGTTGTGTTGGGGTTTCGGTGAATTGCATCATGGAGGGAGAGAGAGAGAGTACAAAATTGAGAAAAGAACAAAAAAGAAAAGAAAATACGGGAATCAGAAATCAGAAGAGCAGAAAGAGAGAAAGAGACCAGACTAGTAGTGGGTACCTTGGTCTCCGGGAAACGATCCAGGTAATGTTGAGAGTGTGAAGAAATAAAAACACTACAGCTTGGGGGAGAATTCTGCAAATGAATCCTAGAAAATAGACTTTTCAGCTTTATCTGGGGATTGTATATTTTCTCTCAAAGGGAAAAAAAGGGACTGATCAGGAGTAAAACTCTCATATCCCGAAGAAAGAAAAACTTGGTTGAAGTCAAATTAAGCAAAAGAGACCCTTCTTGTAGCAAAATCGGCCTTTTCAGCCACTAAAGATAGGGTGCAAAGAGGCTATAGAACCAGTGATTCACCAACCTCTTCATGGCTACAAAAGAGTCTAATCTCCTCCTCATCATATTCTTTTCTCTGCTTTTATCTCAGGTGTGCGTGTGAGAGAAAGAGAGAGAGAAAGGGAGAGATCAGATGGTTCATATAAAGAGGATGGTTTTGGTTGCGTTGGATTTTGGTGGCATGTGAAATAGCCGGCCAGAGACTTGTCTCTATGTGGATGTTGGGGTTTTGTCATTTAATGAGGAGTGAGGATTGAAGGCAGTTAAGCTTTTTGGCTCACTTGCTCACGGGCCATCATCATACATCATGCGTATCATATCATGAACAAATCATTTTTGTGCTGTTTTTCTTTCTCTATGTCCTCTGCTAGCTACGTTTCTATGGTTGTTTTTTTATGAGCTTGATGATTTTAAGCCTTACTCTATACAGTTGTTCATTTGTCCAACTAGCTGAGGTTGAACTATCAGAGTATGTATTAATTATATATATCCTACATAGATAAATTGTCTTGGGGTCCAGCAATGACTCATGGTGCCCTAATCCTCTGCAAGCTTGGATATAAGACAAAATGGATAGTCATTTTCATGCCCAAATATTGAATAATTACTCATTAATCATCTCTTATGAATTCATCTCTATCACGGCAGTGTGTGGCTTAAACTAAAATTAAAAGCTTATAAGAAAACTCTCTCCGTCTCTCTCTCTTTCTATCCAGGGTGTGCACAAGAAGCCTTGTATATGACTTCAAATATATATTAAAGATAAACAAGTTCAAAAAGACAAATGGCAGTAGATACACATTTCAACAGATAGTACTTTTTCAGTCATTAAAGGAGCAACCATGAGTTTGCGGATATCACTATTTCTGTCCTCTTTTTATTTTTCCAATCTCATCGTTTTCATATTATATCTAAAATATATGAACACTTCTTTTTAAGTTCTAGCTCATTGTAAGCGTACCCCACACACTGCTCTCTAGGCATATATGTGTTGTGTGTGTACATGTACAGATATACAATTCAAACATTCTCCATCCTTATTTACTCTCACGGTGAACTACATGTATTATTTTCTCATCCAAATTGAAAAAGTATATATCGTATCCTGGACCATTTTGGATACGCAGAGGATATTTGAAGGGCATGGAAGAGGAGTAAAATGAGTTGTATAGCAACATGAGAAGGCACATATCCTTGGAACAGGTCCATATATCCTGCATTCCTCTCTCAGAATGGGACCTTGCTGCACATTACACGTGATATACTCTGTTTTGTTCCCTTGTTCAAGGACTGGGTTCACCTTTCAACCCCTATACCCCACCATAAATAGACTACTCAATCATGCCAACATCAAAGACAAGGGGACCTCTCTCTTCCCCCCAACACCTCATCAATCCAGTTACCCCCCGATCTTTTTTTATATTTTCCTATCACTTGCCGAGTCAGCACTTGCCCTTCTTCAACATTTTGGCCTCGATGAGTCATTTCCAATTTTGAAATTTACATAATATTATGTCAATTGTTTTTCTATACGCACCTCGACAGCACAACAGGAATAATTTAAAATGACATCTAAATATCTTATCAGAAACGAGCCTTTCCCTTGTGCAGATGCACACACAATTTTTTGTGTATGAAATATCACATGTAATTTTTATAGAATTTTAGTTTTATACTTCTCCAAAATTAAGAATTACATACTGACTCTTTTACATGAGAGCCTCCTAATAGATAAATAGATTCATATGCGGTTTTGAAATTCATAAACGAAACTTTTCTTTTAATAATTGTAAAATTTTGAACTTCGATTCATACACCTTTAATATAGATTTTTTTTTTTTTTTGAAAATTCGTCAAAAAAAAAAAACCCTAAAGTAAGGAAGGTTGTTTACATAAAATAATAATAATAATAACCAATTGTAGACTTATTTATATCACAATTAATTGTTAAAATCAAAATTTATTTGTACATATATAAACTATCAAGTTATCATATGATTTTTTTTTTTGTATTTATGTAAATTATCAAGCTACCACTGTTTTTAACATGAAATTAGAATCTTTGTATTTTTAATTATTAAATGCATTTAGCGTGTGTAATTTTTCTTTACCTTTTGTATTGTTTTGCATTAAAACAAAAGAAGTGGTAACATAAAAGAGAACTCATTCACAAAACGCATCTAATAATAATTAAAAATTATAATATTTCAAAAAAAAAATTAAAATAATATATATCTATGGTATTTTTATAATCAGGTATACTTGATTTTAAAAAATAAGGATAGACCAATCAAATTTATTAATTGCATTTGAATTAAATAAGAGAAAAAATTTATTTTAGAAGAAAGAATGTAATGGATGAATTTGATTGGTTGATCCTTACTTTTTAGAATCAGGTACACATAATTATAAAAGCACTATATATATAAAGAGAGGAGATAATTCTACCATCAGTGCCTCTTAACTTTAAAAAATTAAGACAAATCAATCAAATTCATCAATTACAATTAAATTAAATAGAATAAAGAATTTATTTTAGAAGAGAAAAAATAATGACTGAATTTAATTAGTTCGTCTTAATTTTTTAAAATTATAAGACACTGATGGTAGAAGCAATATATATATATATATATGTAGAGAGTCACCATTCCAACAATGTTTGATTGTAGACAATATGCTTAATGATCTAGATTGTGTAATCTCAATCGCACGAAGTGAAAATGATGATGTTCACAACAGATGATGATGGTGTATACACATTTTAATTTTATAAACACAAAAGATTGGCGTTCCTCGCGTGCCGTGCCATTAGCATTTGACCAATGAAAACTAAATGCTATCTTGTTTTATATCACAATATGCGATTTCTTGTATACTACCTTACATGGTAGCATTCTCATAGCATGTTGATAGAATCATAGAACAACTCACAAACACTTTTTTAAAATATTGATATGTTTTCTAATGTTATCTTAAAAGGCCTACTAGCCATATATCTCCAAACAACTTGTATAAAATAAATTCATTAGTTTAGTTTAAGAAATAAACCCTAATCTTTTATTACTAACCAATGCTCTCTAAAACTTACAAAAAAATTCTACCCTGTTGTTTACTACCAAATGTATAATCTCCATGCAGCTATGCAAACAGGGTCACCTAGTTTTCACTGTTAATCAAAAGAAAACTGAGACTGCAGCAGAAAACCAGCTGAGGAAGCTGACTCACTTTTCTGGCTTCCCTTTGATTACAATATAAGCGTAACATTTAATAGTCATTTCCATGTTTTCGAAATGCATGCAGCTAAAGAAGGGCATAAGAAGAATCTGAGGGAAGCATATGAGGAGAATCATATAAGTTAAACATATAGACTTTTATAAATAATTCTCTCTCAGAATTTTGAGGAGGATTCCTAAAACTTGAGATACAAGGACTAGAAGACATACAAGTTAAAGATTTACTTCGGGTTTGTTTTGGAGTATATCAATGAGGAATTCTCTGCCATCGATGGCCTTTTGATTTTCTTTTATTAAGACAAGAAATAAAACAAAGATGCTAGCATGAAAGTAAGGAATGTAACCATGTGCTTGAGATTAAGATACCCATATTATTCTTAATTAGTAAGCAATTACTATTATTATTATTGTTGTTGTTGTTGTTTTAAATTATGCAACATATATAATAAGCACACTGGCATAGTATTAATTTATTGATTTTAACAGAAGGAACTTTCCAAAAACATAAGGAAGCCAAAGGCATAAAGACAGTGGCTTCGAATGTTGAGCTACCGAAACAAAGGACAAAACACCTTTTCATGATCATAAATTAAACCAAGTTGAGATGCTTCTGTTTTTGGTATTTATTATTAGGGCAAATTAAATTATCCATCCAATCATTACTAAAGGTTTGTTGTTCTCCTTTGTGCGGGACTGATATGGAAATTAAATTAAGGATAAGCATATGCCTAGCAAAGGTTTTTATATGAAACTGTGGCTTTAACGTTTAGCTAAATATACTGGGGATATTGGGAAAGATCTAAACAGCTTTGAATGAATATCTAGATCACAAAGATAATTGGTGCATATAGTAATATAATAATTTTCATATAATTGTTTCACCTAATTAATTAACTTGTAACTGATGGTAATGCTGGTGATGAGCTGCCTTTTTGCAATCACAAAAGTTCTTTTATTTTTCCTATGTTGTACACTTAGCGACTGCAGGACTTCAATCCGTAGGTTATATTAAAAATTAAAGAGTGGAGAAAATTAATGCATTATAAAGGTAATTATAATTTTTTTGAGATAATAAAGGTAATCATAATTAATGGAGACTTGGTGATTAATTAT
The DNA here is from genome assembly GCA_021234005.1 of Nephelium lappaceum. Lineage (NCBI taxonomy): Eukaryota > Viridiplantae > Streptophyta > Magnoliopsida > Sapindales > Sapindaceae > Nephelium > Nephelium lappaceum. The sequence continues at coordinate 5,696,111 of CM038008.1, forward strand.
TAGAAGGAAAGTATTATATGTGTCTTCATTGAAGAAAAAACCCTAGTAGCTGGCCGTAACGCGACCTTTTGGCTGATTCACTTGTGCTCATTTGTAATACACGAATAATATCAGAATCCAATTCGTTTGATGTGCAAAAAAAGGGGTAGAACATTTCCGATATTTAGTAATAATATTGAAAAATAAGTTTATTCACTTTTAATTAATCCTAGAAAACGGAAAATATCATCCAAAGAAGAAGAACAAAATTTCTGGAGATCCCAAAAGCAACTCTTTTTGAGAAACAACCACGAGAATTAAGCAAGAGAAATAATGTAGGACAGACTTTTGACAGGTTTTTGGGGATTAAGTGGCGATTGATTTTGAATTTGACAAATTAGTGGATCAACTTGATGAAAAAACCAAAACTTGTACAAGCAAACAAGCATAGGCCCTATTTTGGGCAATTCAAATATTGCAGTCTCTATTTTTATGTTTAAGAATTTTTTTATATAGCATTAAAAAACTGAAGGTTTGCTTCGTTAGAATTAAAGAACTAAAATGAATTTTAATAGTATTATTTCAGTGTTCATAAATTTTAATAATAAAATTATCCTCATTTAAAAGACTAGTTTTGAAGGAGAAAAATCAGAGGAAGCAACGACAGTGGCTAACTATGGGAGAAGCAAAGCAATAAAAACAGGGAGCAAATAAAATTACATGCCGTCTCCAATAGTGTTAAAAGTTTGATTATTAAACAGTGTTGAAACATCCATTTTTCTTATTTTGCAGACATGTGACGTCGTGCTCTTTATTGTTTACTACTAGAAATGACCAAAAACAAAAATCAAAATTAATATAAAAACAGAGCTATGTTTTTATTGACATATTACTCTTTATTTATCTGATGAATTTCAGCAAATTTCTAACCATTGATCGCAGTAGCTAGATTTCCAAGTACCTTATAATAATATGAGAACAAAACAACACACAATGAGCCAAAAGTTTAAATCCAAGTATGAGGGTAGAGTAACAGCTGGAGAACTAAATACATACAGTCAAAAAGGGAAGACAATGGTTGACGTACGTGATCAAGGTAAGACATTTGCTGATTTGCAGGGTCTTACAAGAAAGATGATTACTTTGATGAATTGATAATTGACGCTGACAAGACCTTTTAGATAATGTGAAGATCTGCAGCACTTGGAGCGCATTTCTCACTGTCCTATCTATGCTCAAAATTACTTTTAGATTGTTCAATTCCAACCTTAATTTTCCAATTGCAATAATTTCAGACCACAACTACATCAGCCAAATATATATTACTCGTTAAACAAATTTTGAAACATCTTTTTGTTCATAAAAATTATTTTCTATTCATTTGTTCAAACATATAAATCAAAATTAGAACTTTTCAAAAATTTATTAAAGTTATAACAGAAGGCTTAAAAATTTTAAATTTTAGAAGGCGTTCCATATAGAGAAACATCAGCCTACATGTTTTTTTTTTTTTTTTTCACATCACATGATTTTTTATTTTTTTGAACCCCATCGCATGATTTAATTACTTGGATGAAAAGATAAAGAAATATTTGAGTGAAATAGGAATATATACATGTCTTATTCATATTATACCACGCGCTATTGTGTATTACACAAAAAGCACACATGTAATTGGATAGAACACCGCATTATATTCAAATTATGTTACATACTACAAACGGGGGGCGCCTACATGCACTGTTTCTCAAATAGTTGATGTTTTGTCGAAATATTGTAATTTGGAAGTGTCGTTTGCGTACATGGCTTTTCAGCTTGTCAGAGACACTGCTGCAGTCACGGGCTCTCGCAAAGAAGACCAGGAAGACCCTTTGAATATATCTTGGACCGATAGTTTTTAACTTGTGAGTGAATCTAATGGGCCTAAACAAGTAGTCCGATAGCTTAACCCCTTTTTTTTTTTTTTTAAATCGAACACAACTTTTTCAAAGCTGTCTTTTTTTTTTTTTCCCTAAAGAAGTATATATATATATATATATACACACTTATTTTCATTATATTTGATACATTTCAAAATATAAAAGTCGTGATAAGTTTTATTTTTAAAAACAATAATAAAAGTATAAATTTATAGATGTATTATTTGGTTGTTCATGGTTTGACACCCCCTTGTTACAAAAAGGGATTGATTTTCCTCTTACCAAGATGTGAGTTACTTCCCCACCTATATATGGGTCACTTTCTCTTGTATAGGTATCACTCATAACACCAATATCTAATTCCGTTTTGTCTCAATTATTCTTTGGACTAATTCCAGTAATATAATATAATAAAAAATAATTACACATATTATGCATTTACCTCCCTGAATAAAAAGACCTTAATGCCATTAATTTAAAAAAAAAAAAAAAAAAACCCTTATAAGTTAGGGTTTTCTCTCTCTTCCCATTTTCTACCGTCTCTCTCTCTGCCATTTCTCTCTCTATTAGTTCTCTCTCTCGTGCTCCTTTATCTCCCTTGTTGTTTTCTTATCGTTTCCTCCTCCATCATCATCAACCAACGACAACAAAGCCTCCTCCTCCATTGTCGATGACCAACCAACACCTTCATTATCTTTTTTTTTGTAGGGTGTGTTAATCCCAAAGAACTTACCGTAGTTTACAAAAATATCTATTTTATCATTTAGGTTTCATTTTTGTCTAAAATTACCCCTACCGTTACTAAGTTAATAGAAAAGTTAGGAAAATTATAGAAAAACAACTTTAGCCTTGATAAAATGATTTTTATTTAAAAAATAAAATAATTATAAAATATTATTTTAAAATTAAACATATAAACTAGTAAAAATCGATTCAACCCATCAAATTAAAAATATATATATAGTAAATTTGGTAAAGAAAAAAAAAAAAAAAAAGATCCATCAACCATAGTCTATCTTCATCTTTAACCTTCAACCTTCTTCTTCATCATTAACCTTCAACATTTTTGGGATGTTGTTGATGGAAGAACCATCTGGTTCTAGGTTCGTTAAAACTAGATGGTTCTGATTATTTTATTTTATTTTATTTCATCTCCTTTTCTGATTTTATTTTATGGATGTAGTAGTAGTTGTTGTTGATGATCTTGTTGTTGTGGGATAATGGATGAAATGGATAGGTAATATTGTTGTTGAGGACAATTGATGACAGATAAGTTATGAGAAACACATAACATGGATGAAAATTTGTTACAAAAAGAAAAAAAAAAAGATGGAAGAGGATGCGAATCACGTCCTATATTAGGGCATGGACTGCATCCGCATTGTAACATTAGGGCATAGGTTTGACCTCTATCTTATAGGGCGCGGGTTTGACCCGCGTCTTTTAGGAGGGTTAGGGTGCGATCCGCACCCTATTAAGGTGTGATCTGATTCTTATAAACAGGTCTTGCACCCTATGGAGTAGATCAGGGTGCAACCCGTGTCCTATTTTTGTGTTAAGAATTCAAAATTTATGCGAGCTTTCTAAAATTTTAAAACAAAAGTAGTTTTATCATTAACACAAAAATGATGAACAAAAAAAAGTGTAAAAAAACATAAGTTCAGTTTTTTTATGCTAATAAAACATACAATCAGTTTTTTAGTGCTTAAAACAAAAAACCCTTATATAAAACATTAAACTGATTTAATTTATTTTAAAAATTATTTTTGTATAATTATTAAAACATCAAAATACTGATTTATTTCAACAATTATAAAATAAATGTTATTCTTGAAAATACTAATTTTAAGTAATTTGATCTATTTTGAAAAATAATTAAAATGTATTATTTTATTCAAAAAAATGTATATTTTTGTTAACCTAATTAATTTTAAAAAAAATATATTTAACATAAATTTATACTTTCAGAATGAATTTAAAATATCTTTATTTTATTTAAACATTATAACACAATTTTTTTTGTCCAATTTAATACTACACCAACCAAAACATAATATTTTTTTTTTTTAAATTCTGTTGTACACTAAATAGATCATAATATTAATTTATTTAATCCAATATCAAAATAATCTAATTTAATCCTACGTGTCAAATAGGACTCGAACTTGTATCACAAGTGTAAGGGGAAAAACGATAAGCACTTAAAGCTTTAATTTCTCCCTCTTCATATTTATGGATTTTCACTTGAGTTTTTATACCCATTTTGTAGTTGCATTGCCTCTAAGAACGATGTTGAAATTTATAAGGCTGATTACCTAAAAATGAGTTTAATAATAACATTCATGTCATACTCTTTATATATACAAATTTAATATAATAGATCTTATTCTATTAAACAACAAACTTGGTCCTAAAAAAAGGAAACACTAAACTTTTATATGATTATTCTTTATCATCATTGTGCATTAAAAGTATGAGAGAAATTGAATTCATTGAATTTTACAAGATTCACTATCCAATTAATCAAATTAAACCATAAAACAAAATTTGATCCAATCCAGTTGCAAAAAAAAAGTTAAATTCGATATGATTTGGTACAATTAATTAAATTGATATGAAACTACTTTTAATAAAAAAAAGTTAAAACATCCATAGAGTTAACAAAAATAAATGTTCATACAGAAACAAATGATTAACACAAACCAGTAATCCATTCCCTAACTTCAGAGAATAATTTCAGAACACAAAGCACCCATGTATCTCAAACATCCAAGTGTGCGTCTAGGGAGGCATTATTTTAGTCAGCACAGGCATGAAGGGAAATGGAGGTGTCAACTGAGACAGGTGGCCCGAACCCATCCCACATTTAAGTCCGCTTCCAAGCCATCGGCTGGTCTTAGAGTTTGAAAGCCCAGCTAGAGAGCAGAATTGGGCTTAAATTTTTTATTTTTAATAAAAAAGATAAATTAAGATTAGAGGAAATTACAGTTTAGCTATCCAGAAATAAAATATTTATTAGGGGAATCAAGTTTTATGTTTGATTACAACGAACCCCGCGGTGAATAGTATAAATATGATGAAAAGATAAAAATACCCTTGGTAATTGCCGTTGACTCAATTGATTGACTAAAAAATTGGAAAATTGAAATAAAAAATTAGAGCAAATTGCAATGAGGATCGCCATAACCAAAAAAAAAAAAAATTGAAAAATTCATCTTCAATTGAGGAAAAAAAAAAAAAAAAAACCATCTTCCATCCATCTTCAACCGTACACCCACCCCGCCAATTCATCTACAACCATACAACACAATCAACATCATCAACACAAATATTTAGATGAACTCATAATCATCAACTCAATCATACAGTAACACCTCGTCCATCACACATCCACCCACTCAGTTCATCTTTAATCATAAAGCATCATCAACCCAAATTATTCAAATGAACCCATAATCATCAACCTAACCATACAGCATCTCCCATAAGAATCATCAACAAAAACACCCAAAAATCATCATCAAAATCAACCACTCAAAATCAACAAAAATCATAAAAATAATTAACAAAACCCAAACAAAATAAAAACTGAAAAATGGTGAGGTAGAGAGAGACGAATCCAAATCCACCCACAGCCACTACCTCAATCTCCACACTCAGTAAAATCAACCACCCAAAATCAATAAAAATCATCAACAAACCCAAAAAAATCAATAGATGAATCTGGATTCGCTCCAGAACCCAAATGAAATTTGGGTTTTGTTGAACGAACCCAATGAACCCAGATGCTTAAATGAACGCATCCATAACCCAGATGAAATCTGGGTTTGTTCAACAGAATCTAGATTTTACCTAGGTTCGAGAACGAATCTAGATGAAATTTACATTCTGTTGAATGAACCTAGATTTTATCTGGGTTTGAATCATCTAGGTTTGTTAAAAAAGAACTTAGATTTCATCTGGGTTCGATTCGAATTCAGATTTATTTAGGTTAGAATAAGAAGAAGAAAAGAAGAATAAGAAGAAGAAAGATGAAGAAGAACAATAACAACAAGAGAGTGAGAGAGATTGAGAGAAATAAACAATCTGGGTTCGCCTTTTTTAAATTTATTTTAATTTTTTTATCTTAAATTTTTAGGGTTTTTTCTTTCAAATTGATCTCCACTGTCTATGTCAGGATGAATGGTGAAGATCTAATGAAAAAGATTTATTTAATTTTTATTTAATTTCTACCGTCCATCATAAGATGGACAGTGGAAATCTGATGAAAAATTTATATATATATTATTTAATCATTTAATTATTAATTATTTTTAAAAAAAATAATTAAAAAAAATGAGGGTATTTTGGTCTTTTTCTCAATCTCTAGTTAAGTCTAATGGAATTTTGTAATGGCGATAGACTAAATTGTAATAAACCACAAAAAGTGACTCCGCTTGCAATAAGTTTCCAATCGGTAGGCTAAATTGTAATTTACTCTTAAGATTATACATGAAAAATGAGCAAATGGGCAAGGTCGATTAGTTATTACACATGAAAAATAAGTTGTGAGTGCAAACCAAAGGGTTAAGGAGAAACCCCAACCCCATTCGTGAATCCGCAAAATTTTTACTTAAATTTTTAATATAAATTTTCATATAATTTTTTCCTCAATATCGCTTATAACCATGCAGAGTTTAAATTCTATAGTTGTTGAAGTAAACTACATGTTCTACTTTAAGCTTTCTAGGCACTAGCAATCTACTAAAAAACCAAATAGATGAGATAGAATGCTTTGACACTGAGGTGGTGTCGGTCAAAGGCATTTCATCGCTCAAATCAATTAGCCATTCAAAAAATAAGAAAGATAAAAGAAAAAGAACAATGAAATACTCCCTGGTTGCTTGTGATCACAATGATCAAGCAAATTAGATGAATACTTGGGGAAGTGTCTCGTTAGAATTATAAAATGTTGATTAGAGAAGTGAAATATTGACTGAAGTGAGTAGTCTATTTGGCAACGTTTTAGTAAAAAAGATCTAGGGTGAAATGAAGTGGAATTTGTCTTTTTAAGGCATGAGCTTCTGCTCGTTAGTGGGTCTAGTGCTCCTAGGATCAAAGAATCATGTCTCTTGATCCTAGATTCCACTTAACCAAGTCAAGCATCATTGACATAACAGGTCGACGGTTACTTATTAGCTTTGGTTAACTATTGGACCTCACTAACTCACGCTACACGGTTAGTTATCCATGCCACTGGGCTAGTCTAATATTGGACTTAGATTTTTGACCACTACAAACAATAAATGATATGATTTGCAAATCCTATCATTAAAACTTAATGTTCCAAAGTAAACATTAAATTCTAACATCTAAGACAATAAAATTAAAATAAAAAACATAAATCCCTTAAACCCAAATAGATTACAAAACATGCTAAGGCAAGTGATCAAATAGATAACACAAATTAACTTCGAACAATATAACATTGTATATTAAAAAAAAAAAAAAAAATCATTTTAATCCCTATGTTTTAGGAACGGGTCAAATTTTTAATTATATTTTTAAAAGGATGAAATGAATATTAACTTCTTGAAAAAGTGTCAAATTAATTTCTTCTATCAGTTAACTAACTATCAAACCTAATGGAAAACGTGAAAAGATTAATTTAACCTTAAACTCAGTTAAAACAAATAAAAAGACCATTATATTCTCGACTAAAGTTAAATATTACAATAATATATAATTACCAAAATACATTCGATGAGCTTTTATGTAATCTCCATAAAATTACAATTTTATCCTTAAACAATGTTTGTGTGCGCGCAGCTTTGTCTAACAGTCTTGGTGTATATTTATTTATTATAAATTTATCATTTTACCCTTACAATAAAAAATATTCTTAAATCTTTTAATTAAAATGTGATTCTTTGAAGGAGTTATTTATTTATTTATTTAAGTTTCTGCTCCAAACTCCAACTTTTCATTTTTGCATTTTTTTGGTTTGTAGTTTCTGCTCCAGCTTATAATTTTTGCTCCATTTTTTTTTTAACTATTTTTTGCTCCATCTGTTTATTATTTTTATAGTTTTTGCTCTTGCTCCATCTACTAGTGTTTGCTCCATTCTTTCACACAAAAAACCCATTCCAACAATTGTACATAACAAGTAAAATAGTCATTCTTTCACACAAAAAACCTTACAATCCACTTTCAAAAACCCTAACCAATCCAATAGTTGTATATAACAAGTAAAACACAGTTTTTGGTGAATAATAAGCACAAACTCATGTTCATAAGGAATTTCTCAACAAAACCCACAAAAAAATTAAAAGAAAAAAACTCGACAGACCAAAATCTATAATCTAAGAACCTTCATAGACTCACCTAAGTTGATGAAGACAATCACCATCGCTTGAGAAGTTGGTTGAACAGTGTCTAGGGTGTGGGTTGTTGAATGGTTCGAACAGCTACACGTGGGTGACTGTTGGACGATGACGGTGGTGGTCGAGTGTAGGTGGTCGGTGGTAGGTGAATGAGTGTGGGTTGTTGAATGGGGTGGAGTGTTGTTGAGAGTGGTGTTGATTGTTGAGAGCGTCTGGTCACAATTTGAAAAGAGACTTTTTTTCTTTCTTTTTTTTTTTTTTAAAAAAAAAAAAATCAAAGTCACTTTCTTTTTAATTTTCATTATTTTTCTCATTTTATCTCCATTTTACACGTGTTAGCATCCTGCATCATAATTGAAAAAGGCAATTTTACCCCCATCCACTGCTATTAGTTAGGTTTGATAGTTAGTTGACCAATGAAAATGACTAATTTAACATTTTTTAAAAAAGGTAAGATTCATTTCATCTTTTCTAAAAACATGGTTAAAAATTTAACATTTTCTCAAAACTTAGGTACTCAAATGATTTTTTTTCTTAAAAAATTAATAAATGTATTTTTTTTTTTAAATATTGCAGGTTCATGGATGTGAGTGTAGAATTTTTTTTTCCACACCCGTACCCAAACCCAAACTCACTTTAGGTGTTGAATTTCATATTCACACCGCGGATCAAAATCCATGAATTCACAAGTGGAATTTCCATCCTTATTAATCCAATCTACCATATCGAATCCTATACACCCCTGACTGTACAAATAAAGTAAAACTTGACATCTAAGTCTTATCCATACGATACCTTGCTTTATTAAGTTTAGTGTCAAGCACCTGTGTCAACACAAGTTAATTTTTCCATCAATATATATATATATATATATATATATAGACACACACAATATTCAATATCACATGATGAAAATTTACACTATCTTATAGATTCTTAGTCAAGAAATTCTCAATTGGATTTTTGATAAAAAATTAAGACAAATCCGAAATACAAACAACTACATCTATCAACATTCAAATCAATTAAATTTTATTTTTTTTAATATAATTAAGGATTGTTGAAATTTTTCAAGATCAATAATTGATAACCCGATCCGAATTATTACTCTCATAACTAAGAGACAGCTACTCTTAGATATGAGAGTTGACTGACATCTATACCTTATGTTTTAATAAAATAAGAATAAAATTTAAATTTTTGATTTCTTAAAATTAAGAAAGATACTCAATCATTTCTATTAAAAAATGGTGTGTAATTAAATTCCATTTGATCCTTAATATCTGGTTTGTATATGTGATATTTGGCCATATTAAATCAACCGTCATTCATCCTGCATGTCCACATCATGTGCAGGTGCATGTACATGAAAAAAACAAAATGTCAATCAAACAAGTTACAAGACAAGTTGTTTTTACATCATTCATCGTAAGAAATTAAAATTTACAAAAAGATTCCTCGAAGAGGATAGAGACGAGCAGCAAAATTAGTTGTTCTTCTAATCGTTGAAATAACATCATATTAGATCAAAAATTATTTTTATATCTCATTATATGATATTACCAGAGCAAAGGCGTTGCATCAGCAATAGCAAATGGGCTGACATGTTCACGCGGAAGAAAACATTCCTTTTGGGGTCCGCAATTTGGAGTGCCAAGCATATGCAACTTCCTCTCCCCGGGGCTCACTGCAAGTTCCCTTCCAAAATCAGGCAATCAAAGTCAACGATTTCGGCTTGGCTCGGCCTAGAGCCTCATCTATAAAAAGAAAAGAAAAAGATTTTATTCGTTCCACCAATTTGGGGTATTCGATCACGTGAACTCTGCATGTCCTACACGATTCCATGTCCGCATCATCTTCTCTCTCTGTATCCAATGTGGTCCAATCATATCTTCCCACTTGTATGCTCTCATTGACCAATCAAGATCATTCTGTCTTCTGTTACCATCATCCAACGGTCCAAATGTTTCCAATATATATATATATATAATTGCCGATTTTCCACAGCCCGTCTATGCTGCTATGGGTCATGGGCCTTGGCTTTTCGAGTTTTTTTTTTTTTTTTATTTGGATAAGCTCAAAAATTTTTGGAGTGTTTTAATCATCGCATTAGAGATTGACACTTCCATTAAGGTATAAACATAATTTTTGGAGTGTCTTGAAGATTTTTTGTTCTATCAACTGTAAAGTCAATTGGGCAATGAAATAATGAATTTAAATGTACCCACTAGATAATTGTAGGCTTTTTTTTTTTCTTTGGTTTTTGTTTTTTTAAGTATTAATGACCATAAATTTGTATAAACTAAACCCACTTGCACAGTACTCAAGTGAGGATTCTCTCGAGGGTAAAGCATCTACTTATACATGTATGTACGGAAGTACAGGCATTTCACATGAAAGCCTTTTGAACTTGGATCAGAAGATCCAAAAAAATATGAATGAAAAAATTATTTGAGCTGAATACGATCTCATTACCAATTTAGCTTTTAATTGAACAACTCATAAAAGCCGCAAGGCCGCGTTTAGTTTTATCACGTGTATAGGCCCCGTCAGTACTTTGTATGACCAGAATTACCTTTTTTTTTTTCTTTTTTCTTTTTTTAATAACATATGACCATAATTACTTACTTTTATGCAAGTGGCAAAATTTTCCAAGTTGCATGGTGTTTAATTTTGAAAACAAAACATTACTGGGAATCAAAAAGGAACCCATATGTCGGGAGATCCCTGCCTCATCATTCACGTTTAGGGAAGTATATTATGGGAGATCATGCTTGAATATTGACACAAAAGATGTCCCATGCACATTTTTTTAAAAAGGTTTTGGGGTTTTTACTAATCTAACATACATGTTAATTTAACTAAAACAAAAACAAAAAGTTCATATATTTTTTAATATGTTATTTAAAAAATAAATTTAGATATTTTTATTTACTTTTTTAATTAATTAATTAAGACATAGATTAACATATTTACTTTAACAAATCAAATTTGTAATAACTTTGCGCCAACATCCACTGATTTGCCAAATCTTCAATTTAACCAAGTCCCCAAGTAATATTGTCTTTTGCGGAAAACAAGTAGAATTTGCATAAGTCGGGTGGGGTTGAATGTGAGAACTCACATGCAATGGTTGACCCACAGGAAAACTACTACAACGAGGTGCACGAATCAAAAGGGTAAGCGTGAGGCAGTGAAGCCGGGCGCGTTAAAGTTGCTATAAATGCAAATGCATAAATCATAATTTTTAAGTATGAAACTGATGATTGATGACACAATAGGGGCCCATGATTGCTCCGTACTTGATTCGAACCATTTAGAGAGATCTTCAACCTTAGAGACCGTTTGCTTTTTTATACTAAGATTGAATAATATTACTGAAAATTGAAAAATGAATAATGATTGAAATTTATTATCTAAATAATATATTTGTTTTTTTTCCTTTACCCCTTAATGTATAGTAATTTTATTTATTTTTTAAAGTTAAAATTATCTGAAAACTAGTAATTTGACATTTATATCATTTTACTATTAGTTGTTTTGAAACTTCATTTAATATAATATAAACAATTATAATAAATTATTTAAAAAATACTAAAACATTTTTATGTATATATTAATAACATTTTTTATTCATAATTAAAATAGAATTAATTATTATAGTAAAGTAATTTTTTTAAATTATATATAAAAATAAATTATTATAGTAAAGTAAATTAAATTTATATATTTAAATAAAAATAAACAAAATATTATTAAGTTAAGGAACTATTGTAACAAAAGTTAAAACTATAAAGTAATATAAATTTTAGTCATCGCAATATTTCATTGATTACATTTAAAATAAATTTGTATAATGTAAAATTAGAACTAATTTAAAAATATATTATTTTGAGAATGATAAATTTGGAAGAATATATATAAAAAATCATTAAGTGATTTGTCATTAAGTGAAAAATAAAAAATTATAGCTTTTTATATTTAGTGATTTTTGGATAGTATTAAATGTTTTGATCACTTAAAAAAACAAATAAAAATCACTTAAAAGATATAATTCAGATCCATTAAATAAAAAGTCATCAAAACAAACAACCCTTAAAATTCATTCTACTCCCTGCGCAAACTGGAAAGTTTGGCTCTTCTTGCTACGTCTTTGCTACAAATTATGGGAAAAGCCAGGTGAGCCTGACAGCTGTTTTGGAATTAACTTTGGGTATTCTTGCTACGTCTCTGACTTAATTAAAGACTGATTATACACTGGTTATTCACCACACGCATTATTGTCTCCAGGAGAAGGCAACACTTTAGCTTGCAAATTAATGCTGCCTATATGGGTGTGTGTGTGTGTGTCTCTCTCTCTCTTATGTACAAACACATACATGTAATTGTGTGTGTATATGTGGGGGGAAGGGGGTTTGTGTTCTATGTTAATCACATAACTAGTAAGATATAAATAATTGAACCTATTAATTTAATTTAAACATCGTCAATTATGAGCACATTATGAGCAAGGTTGAGTATATATGAATGATTAGAAATTAATTAGAGATAGACAGAAATAAGTGGAGGGGCTAAAATTGAAGCTTTATTTTATGCGGAAGAATAGAAATAGAAAATAAAAGGTGACTATAAAATTAGTGTAGAGCCAGACGTCCTTTGCAGAGAGAAGAGAAGACCTAACCCTCCAATGAAGGTAGTAGTTACAGTTATATATTGACGGATGGATATACCCATTCAAGAGCAGCAAAAAGCAACGTATGTAAGAAATAATGAGTTATAATTGGAGTAGTTGCCCACCCTAGCATTGAGAATCTAATGAAAAGCCAGCCACACCCAGAGGCAGCAATCACCACTGGTTTGCCAGCCCATATATATATATGATGATTTTGGATAGCAACGTCATGCCCATCCACTTTCAGGTAGACCCCAACTCCACAACTTGTTTTGCAACTTGTCTTCACAAACGTAATATCCCAATTATTATTCTATTGCCCTAGATCGCCCTGCTTTTCCTTTGCTTGCAATCAAATATTTTGGATGGATAACGACATGCATTACATATATTAATTTGTTTTTTCTCTTTAGTTTTGGTTTAAAAAATAATGCGTCAAAGAATGAGGAGTGATATATATATATATATATTCTCAAGTTTCATCTGGTCCTTTTCAATGATCAGTACTTGTGTTTTTGTTTGTCGATTCTTGGCTCTTATCAAAGCTGGACCTTGCATTTCTTCGTATATATCTATCTGATCAATTAAATATATAGGGAGTGTACTGTGTACATATAAGTTGTAAGTATGCCTATATGAAGATGAGATTGTATATATATATATATATATATATATATAAACGTTTGTTATTTTCTTCTTGTGTCTCTTAACTTCTTGGAAGGCTTAGCAAATCACATACAAATACGCGGAAATAATCTTTTTTTCATTCATAGAATCAACAAGTCCAAACCAAACAACTCAATTCAAACTAATATTTTTCTAATTTACTTAAAATATTATCTTAAAAATTAATTATTAGATCCACTTATCGAAGAACGCTTTTAGTTGATTTGATGAACTTGTTTCACTCAAAACCATTCCGAATGAACTGATAACTTATATTAATTCTTTAAAATGATTTCAAAATGTTGCATGTGATGAATGGTTATCTTAATTAGTTCATACCATGCATGTTTATACTTCATGCTTTTATAATCACAAAAAACTATAAATGTCGATGTTCAAGTGTTTCTTTTATAATGAACTACATTAATAATTAATTTAATCCAATCTTACATTGTGTATTTGACGATTAAAATTGACTTAAATATTGATAGATCCAAGCCAAACAGCTCAATTCAAACTAATATTTACATTACTTCAGCTATCTTAAAAAATTATTTTTAATCTATAAATTGAAAAGAACTTAGTTGATTCCACTTAAACTTCTAACTTGAATGTATAGGTGAGAGAAGCATACCATTGAACTTAGTGTCATGGTCAACTTTGATCTCATACTTCATATTTTAAGAAATAATATGGACTACATATTATAAAGTGCTATTTTTCTTATATAATAAATAAAATTAATAATTCAATCTAATACAACTTTCAATTGTGTTCTCAGTGCACATCCTTTAACACTTAAGTGGTCAATAAATTTTTCATTCATATCCATGATAGGGTTCAAATCCCTTTGTATGCATTTAACATCATGCATAAGGAGCTTTATTTTCACATTATGAGTAATTATCTCTCATTGTAGGACTAGACTTCTAAATTACAGAGCGTTTAATCTCAATTGTTCAAGGTCTATCCTCAACCATTGGCATAAGTAGATTTTCCATTATTTTATAATTATTCAAAAATAAAATTGTATTTGTGGCTAAAATTAGCCAACAATTAAAGTCAGAAGGTCAATTTATCACATTAAAGAAGTCAAAGCTTTCCTTTTGATAACCTAACGTGGAGCTTCTCAAACAATTATTAGCTGATCATTTGTATGGACGAGAAGTAGTCATGAGCATATAGAATCAAAAAATAAATCTATGATAACAATTCTAGAAATTACAAGAAATATTGAAATATAGCGGAAGAAAATCTTTTTAATCGAATCTGTCTTTCGACCTTATATCTCTGTGACCGTCCTTCGACGTTATATTTCTTTGACCGTTGTCCATTGTTGAGGATCTTTCAATTTGACAGTGGCCAGCCTTGCTAGGTCTTCTGGCCTACATTCTTTAAATTAGGCTCTTTTTAAAAAAAAATAATAATAATTAATTTTCTTGTTGATCTTGCAACTTAACAAACCTATTTATAGTGAACTAATTGCATCTTTAATTCCTTTTAGGATTCAAATATCTATTTTAACTTGGACTAGAAAAACTAACTTGATAAATATCTAGATCATTATCCTGAAGAAATTAAGCCGGCTTAGTTTCTAACATTGCCTCCCTTAAACCAAGTTTGGTGGAATTAACCATACTCTACTTCTTTTTCAAGGAGTGAATCACTGCTCGATCGGCACTTTAATTTTTACAAGGTCGAGGGTTGATGCTGATTTTCTTGTTTTTAGTTTCATCAAGTTATGGATGTAGGAATGCCTTAGATTTCTGCTACTTAGATCGTTAACTTCACTTCAAGTTCTGTTTTTTTAGATGCAATTTTTTTGTTACATCTTTCCCTTATCGGAGAATTGCACACACTTTGTGTGACTTGCACATCAACTCCTCAGAGTGCATGAGGTCATAACGACATGTATTCACCCTTAACGATGGTATTGATGGCTTGCTTTTCTATTCTATGAATCTCGCTTAAGCTTCAACTGAAGTCTTATACCATTTGTTAGGATCGCAAAATAAATCTTTGATAGCAATTCTAGAAATTAAAATAGAAATTGAAACACAGCAAAAGAATAATTTGACCATAGTCGGTCTTTTAATTGATTTCTAAACTCAATACGCCTATTTATAAAGAACTAATTACATTCTAAATCTCTTTAGAATTCAAATATCTATCTTAACTTGAACTAAGAAATCTAACTTCACAAAGTATTATAAATCGTTATCCTAATGAAATTACGCTTGGTTTACTTACTAACAACATCCCTAATTATTCTGTCATCCATTTCTTATTACTCAATATTGCATGTGTTGATTATTAAGCAAGGTTCCAAAACTTACTATTCGCTACTCAATCGGTGAGATAGCAAGTAGCAAATACTCGATTACTCGGCGGGTACTTGGTTTAAACATCGGTTAATAGTCAAATCGTTTACTAACAGTCAAACTTAATTAAACCTATACAAATAAAAATAAAAATAAAATAAATAAAATAAAAACTTAATAAATTTTTCATCACTACTTAAGAACTAACACAATGAAATATAAGCCCCTAGAGTCTATAAAGTTATGTACTAAACAAATTTATCAAGAAAAATTAAAAAATGGTGTTAAAAGCAAAAATTAATTAATTAATTAAATTAAAAAAAAATCACTAAAGCGGCAACAATTACTATACGGCGGAGAAGACACGACAGACCGACGAGTAGGAGAAAGCATTGACAAAAAGATTGAGAAGAAGGGTTTCAAAGAAATGAGAAGAACTGGAGAAATGAAATTGGCAAAGAGGGTTGTTGTCACAACTCTTGTTTATATTTTTGAATTCTACACGGTTTTGGGTTAATTTAAAAAACTGTGTTGTTTTTAACATACCAAAACAAAACCTTTTTGATAACGTAGATTTGAAATAAAAGAAAATAAAAAATAAAAAAGTGCGTGAGCGAGTTGGGCCAAGTAAGACCCTTGATCTTGAGGTTCTCGGATTGATAGAGTACCGCTTTGGGAGTACTCGCCAAGAACTCGACCTATCGTTTGAACAATGTTATTAAGTTTGAACTAGAGACAACATCATAACATATCAACTGCCACACTCACATTGTGGATTTTTTTTTTTTTTTTTTTTGGGTGGGAGGGAGAAACTAAATTCAGAGAAAACTACCCTACACATTATGTTTTTAGAATAAGGTGTGACTTAAACTTTTGATCTTTTAGGATCAAATAAAGTGTTTAACCGTGAGAGCACCATTTTAGTGTTTTTAATTCACAAGTCTGTCCACGAAACAGCAAGGAATCACAGTAGGCTAATATGCAGTGCTTTAATTTCACATTCATTGCAGCACAATTGAGAATAACCATATGATGGGAAGTCGTTGGTTGGTATCCGAGGTTCCTTTTTCACTTTCTTTCGTTAAAATCATCAACTTTTAAGAATCTGTTCTAATATGTTATAAATATCAATAAATTCATGTGACTGTCATAATTAATTAAAAAAAAAAAAATCTACTTTGTAAATCCATCAGAATCCTTTCTCCAAAATTTTAGGATCAAATATATTTATCACAAAATGTAATTATTTTCTTAGTAAATCTTTATCCTATAAAATTATAAAATGAGTAAAATAAAGAGTTTAATATTATTGTTTCGGATTATATGAAAAGGTTTTGTTGAAGTATTACTTAACAATTCAAACTTTTAAATTTAGTAGTTAGCTTATATAAAATTAAATTGAATTTTATCATGAGTATACATGTTCATGTTTAAATCCACCCATGTGATTGAATTTTGTATTTACTATTTATTATGTATCTTTTTTTTCCTTAATGTATTCAGATTTATCCCCTAACAAAGTGAATTTTGTATGTATTAATAATTATGTATCTTCTTTTTTTTTTGAATTATTTGGATTTATTCTCTAACAAGTGGTTGACATTGCATGTGATAGAGTATATTAGATAGCTTAATCTTATTATTTGGGATCATCCATAACTTAAATTTTTAAGTCAAATAAATAACAGTAAAATAATATTAAAAATTTAAATTTGACTGATTATTTAATAACTTGGCAGGGTAGATCCTCAAATAAAGAAATCATAGTTTATATAACTTATGACGTGGCCAAGTTGTATATTATTTTGCCGATACGAAAACGCAATGTGTACAGAACACAGCATTGGGTATTTGCTTCTTCTTTTCTCAACTTAAAATAATAACAATAAACCAAAAAGCCACAAGTGCTTGGACCTACTGTCAAAGCTGTGAACGTTACAATTTGATAATCAATGAATTAATTAGAAATAAAAGAAGGGGTGCATCCGCACCAAGAAGCTTGGAATTTGTCGTGGTTGCCTAAATTTATTGAAGCGGGGGATAGCACCTGGTGAAATCCGCGTCACACCTTCTCTTCCTTGTTTTCCTTTTGGCATCAATAATGCTGGCCACCCAATTTTAATATTCTCCTCCGTCCACCTGTCTTTTTTCTTTTTCTTGATATCAAACTTTCAATCTCTTTATTTATTTTTACTTGAAACAGAATGTTCGATTATTCTTAAGTTAAAAATGAGTGTTCTTAGTTCCAAAAAAAAAAAAAAGTGTTCTACATATCTACAGCTAATAATCAGCTTTTGTCTTTTATTGTTAGTACATTATATTATTTTGAAGGTGTCACATAGAGAATTCAACAATGTAATTAAACCATGTAGGATTTGATTGAAGATAGAATTACATTTCTAACAGGTAGTCTTAAAGAAATGATTTTTTTTATTCTTTTAATATAGAATTACATGTTAAAACAACAGGATTATGATTTGTTGAACTGATTAATTATTGTGTCACTTGCTTTAAGAAATAAAAATAAAAAATCTTGTATCACTTATTTGCAAATCATCTTGACCTGTGAATAGCATTAACACATTGAACAAAGGATAATATACAAAAGAATATGAATTTATAACAATGAAATTAAATAAATTTTAAATTTTATTAGTGATCTAAAAACCTACAAATTTAAATTAGAGAAAATGAAACTTTAAGCATCAAATTACCCTTGACTTTTGACATTGTCACTCAATCAATATTTTGAGTTAGTATAACACCTAAAAGAGGGAACTTCTCATTTTACCTTTAATGAATAAGGTAAAACTCATCACTTTCTTCCATATTTTCTTCTCTCTCCCACTCTCTCTCTCTTTTTGTTTTGTTTTGTTTTGTTTTTTTTTTAAATTTTTTATTGCTCTTCATCCTTTTCTCTATTATTTTGAAACTCTCTTTCAAACTCAATTTCTCTCTCTCTCTCTCTCTAACAAGAACTCGAATGTGTTTCTAGAGAGATGAAGATGTTCAGAAGGGCGCATGATTAGATCTCGAACTCGAATTCGAACTCATCTCGAATGTACCAAGCTCTAGACTTCCTCATGTGTTCGGGATGTCAACATCCCGATGTATTCAGGACATGAACGTCCTGAACTTGAGACATCTTGCTGTGTTTGGGACATCCAAGGCATCCTGAGTTCAATTAGGATGTCCCCTTAGGATGTCCCACTAGGATGTCCGAGTTTGCGACGTTCGGAACAAGTTTGAGTTATGGTAGGTGAGTTTAAGTTTTCAATTTCTATGTTTTTGTTTCTTTCTTTGTTTTTTTTATTTCAATTTTAAAGGGTTCGGTTTTTTGTTTCCTTGTATTTTGTTCTTATTTGAAAACCAAAAGATGGAGGACATGATTTCATGAATTAAAGAAGGATCTAAGATCTGTGTTTTTGTGTTCTGATTTTTTTTTTTCCTCTCTTTCTCTTTTTCCCTCTCTCTCTCCGTAAAGAAGGAAGGAAATATTTGTTTTTGGAAAAATTGTCAAAATTCCCCCAACTTTTGGGTATTCTCCATTTTTCACCCCACCTTTTATGATATCAGCCAAAATCCCCCTTCTATCAAGTTATGTTAAGTTTAAGGATTAAAAGTCCTTTTTGCCCTTCACTATAAATATGCAATTACCCTTTTACCCTAAACATATTTATAAATTATTAATAAAATAAACAAATTGAAAATAACAGAAAAAACACACCCCCACTCTACCACTTTCTCCATCATTTTCCTTCAGCAAACCCATTTTCTCCACATTTCATTCACCAGATCTCTGATAACGCTAAGATATATCATTATTTTCTACTCATTTGTCTAATGTTCGTGATGAATATTCGAGTAAATCATGTTAGTTATTTAATGTTTTTATATTATTTTACTCAAGTGAATCATGGAATGTTATGACAAGTAAATTGATGTGTTTCAAAGCAAATTCAAGATAATAGAGCCAAGAGTCTTGCAAGTTGAAGTTTTAAGACAATCAAAGTTGAAATTTCAGAGTTTTTAAGGCTAGAAGATCGGTCGATTTGTTTAAACTTGTATGACTTGCACAGTTTGAGTTATATGAGCTATACTTATCAATTTAAAGTCACAGATGTCTAGATTTTACAATCACAGACCGTTCGTCAATCGCAGTTGCTAGAGGAAGTTACGGTCAATTTAATGACTAAAGGTCAGTGCAATCGTGAGTTTCAATCGCTGGATCATAAGCTGCAACGACAAGCTACGATCACACACAAGAAGTTATCGCAGGATCACAAGTCACGACAAAAAGTTGCAACCATTGATTTTAGCAAATTTCCAGTTCTATCATGCATCAAATGTTGATTGATTTGGAAATTTTCTTCTTTGTGGAAGTCTTTTAGCCGACTTCATGCATCTATAAATAGGTTCATTTTCTAATTCATTCAACACACAATTCAAGGAGAGAGAGCTTTGCGTAAGATGAAGGTTTTGCCCTCTACCACAATTTTTCAGTAGCAATCTTTGCAGCTTTTGAGTCATCATCAACAGTTCGAGGCACAGTTAAAGTATCACGGTAGACGGTCAAAGACACAAAAATACTAAAATACCCTTCAAATCAAATTTAAAGTCAATATTTTATTTTTTATAAATTTAAATTTAATATAATATACTTTTTAATTTAATTAAAAAAACTAAAAGATAAAAATAAAAAATAAAAAAGATTGTACTGTTGATGGAGATGAATCCATCGCCAGAAACGGTCTCCAATAATGGAGACCAATGAGTCTCTATCGTTGAAGACCGACTAGTCTCCATCGTTGGGGACCTAGTCTTTTACTCTTGATGATTTTGATTTAACAGAGGTTGATTAATGGTTGACTAATTGGTTTGTGCTTAGTCTTTGAAACTTCAGGTAGTGAGAGTGTGAGTTATCCAAACATCGTCATTTTTGTGTAATTTTGTCAAACTTCAAAGAAGTTTGTGCAATTTGCCCCTTTATAATATCATGAAAAAAAAAATATTATTTTGGTTTTCATGATAGTGACTTGACTTGTTATTCCTAGTGAACAAATATATTATTTCAATTGTTTCGATACATAAACTTTTGTCAATTAATTATTTTTTGGATTGACTTTGTAAGTAAAGATTCTCTGTCATTTTTTTTCCCTTAAACTTTTGATAATTTAGCAATAAATCAATATAAAAAATAGTAAATGATCAAAATTATTTGATTTTTTCTCTCTCATATATTACTCAAATAAAACTTCTCTCATAAAAAATTTAGCACAAACAAAAAAATTTTCAGAAAATCATTACTTGGAATTTATATAGATGCTTAAATTAAAAGTAAAAAACAAGAAGAAAACTCAAATTTGAAAGAAAAAAATTAAAGATTTGAAGAACGAAAAAGTAGAAATAGAAGGAAAATAGGAAAATATTTCTCACAAGACCTATCTCTAAAGAAAATACATATTTCTCGAAAGAATGAAATATCTATTTAAGGAAGGAAGCATCTCTCCAAAGAATAACGCACCTTTGGAAAGAATGATAAATTGTCTTGAAAGAATTATTTATCTTGAGGTTTCAAAAAGAAAATTTGAACCTTTAGCCACTGTTAGTTAATTTTTTATTGCTTTGTAATTATATCAAAATATACATCTAAGAATATTTTTAAAAATATATATAGTTAAGAAATAGACGCAGTTATGGAAAAAAAAATAAAAATAAAAATGATATTAGGGTCAACAGTTTTAGTAAAAATAAATATGAAATTGATTCTTATATTTTGAAAAAATAAAATAAATAAATAATATAACTTGCTTCTTTTACATAATTAAAAAAGTAAAAAAAAAAAAAACAGTTCTACCAGTGGAGGAATCTACTCTCATAAATAAGGAAAGAAAATCCCCCACCCATGTTAATAAAAACGCAATGTGAAATTCCAATTTCAATCACAATTACAAAAGAAAAATATAGTGACTACTTTAATTTCGAATGAAAGTGTAAGCAATTTAAATGGTTAATATTAATGAAATTAGAGTAGACATCAACAGGACCGTACTTGCAGAGGGAGAAAATATTTTTTGCTAGCAGAGGCATAGGAATGTAGAGAAAATATGAGAAAGGAGAGAAAGATGGGTTTTGGATGGTGGGGGTGTGGTGGGGGTATCGAAAACCATATTGAAATTGAAAAGAAGGTTCGCATGGGTCCCACCCTAAATGCGGCGAGACGCAAGCCCCCAATTTCATTCATTTCCACTCCCGCTCATCCAAAAAAAAAAGAGCCTACTCTGTTTCTATTGGACTATTTATCTATTCATTATAATTAAATAATAATGCGGAGGCAGAGTCTACTAATCGGTGACGATGTACTGATGTGGAATGGTGATATGTGGACCCCACCAGCTCCCAAGATACAAGGAGAGAGAGAGAGAGGGAGAGAAAAGCTAGCCCTTCCAAGTTTCAACAAGCGAGAAAAGCACAGACACCCCTATAACCATGCTGACGTGGACCGTACTCTAGGGTTTCTATTGGCTGATTGAGACGTTGAAACTTGCATTCCACCGCCGATCGTTTTTTTCTAATCAGACCCCACCTCCCCACCCCCACAATTAATAAATTAAATAAAATGACTCTCCAATTCATTTCTTTTGATTCCTTCTCTATCTCGCCACGCCTCTTTGCAGTCCCCAAAAGCCGCCTCTCTCTCTCTCTCTCTCTTTCTCTCTCTATAGGCTTGTCACTTGTGTGTTGTGTTTTTTTTTTGAGAATACTTGTGTGTTGTGTTTTGTCCTACGCCGAAAGGTCACCATTTTTACATTAACCCACTGTTTTGCGAAAAATGTTTTCAGTTTTTTATATTTGTTTTGTGGGCATAGACTGTTTGTCAACTTTTAATGTATATATATATATATTTGTTGTGGATAACAATGAAGGGAGGTTAGATTAGGTACTATACGATACAAATATAATTACAAACTGTTTCATGTTTTCGTCTTTGCTTCTTGTTTGGGGAAAAAAAAAATTAAGTTATTAACCTCAGGCCCCCACTATGCAATGTGCGATCCACGCACCAATTAGATTCAATTTTCTTTTTAATTAGGCAATTTTACCAAACATTGTCTATTAAAAAAAGATAGATTATTGTTTCGTCCAAAGAAATTTGATGCTTAGCCTCTTTGCCACGTATTGTTGGATTCATGAGAAGCATCAACAACAGCAACTTTGGGCAGGTCAAAGTCGGAGCCTGTCTTTGCTCTGCTGCAATGACTAACGTTGGACTTTGCCACACTCTAGAGACCAGGAATTTAATTTTATTGAATCTTTTTATTTATTTTTTTGAGAAAAATTTTATTGAATCTTTTTGGAATTCAATTGAATTGGGTATTTTGGATACTGAGCTGCTTCCATCGTCAGCTCCCTTATATTCAGTCAAATATGGTTTTTAATTTATTTAATTAATTGCCATCAAGATCAGTTTTTAGTGAACTATCAAAACCTTAGCTTTGACCTACTTATGAAGCAGCTAGATATTCCTGTAGATCATAGGAGCTTTAGATAAATGTGGAGGAAATTATCTGAAAATTGTTTTTTAAATTAATACAAACAAATTCGAAGTATCACACCATTTCTCTTTGAGGACCAGTACAGATATTGAAGATTTTTGGTACAGTGAATTTGTGACAAATTTTAGACAAACTACTTGAATAATTTTAAACATTGAAGAGAGACGTTTTACCAATTTTTTTACCACTTGGGTGGTGCGTCACTGCACCTAAGCTGGATGAGAATGCAAAATTTTTAAGGTTAGACCTGAAAACTACCAGAATTGGAATGAATGAATGATTCTTCATTGACTATAAATATTTCAGGCAAGTCAATTAATTAACTAATTTTCTTAAATCTATACTGATGTCTAATTTCCTTTTTTATTTACAGTCAATATAATTAGACTTCTCAAATAGATGAACTCTTAACAATTCTGAGAATTTAATGGTTGAAAAAACAGATTTTAACGAACAAATCGATCATGCTTTTTTTTTTTTTTTTTTTTTTCTGAAGAAATCATGCTTTTAATTATAAGATATTATCTACGTAGCCCTCAGCATTAATATTCAACAATTTCATTTTATTGCTGTAATACACAGAACTAAACACAGAAAAGTTGAAAAAAAAAAATAATAATAGAGTGATCACCGTCACCAACAAGGTCATTTTTCTCTCTTCATATTTAGAGAGAAATCGTATGCCGGTAACTTACAAAAATTCGCCGGCAAAATATTTCCGGGAAAATTTTAACCAAAAAAGGTAAAAACCAAAATCATGGATATTACACTGAAACCAAAATCAAGCATATTACACTCTCGTGTGAACCTAAAATTCAGAGAGTTGCAAGAAGAAAAACAACTAAGAGATCGTCTTCGTCTTCATCAACTTGTTCTTCTTCTTGTTCTTCATCAGACAAACAAGTTGAGTAACTTCCTCTCTTCAGCTCCATTGTTATAGTGATGATGATCTCCTAAGCCACTCTCGAAACACGTGGTTGTGACCGACTCCTCCGAGTTCATCGACGGCGTGCCCGGCCGCCGGAGAGTTTCGGGCTTGCAAGGAGAGACCTTTTTGTTTGAAAAGGTGGGCGTTAGACAAAGATCCAGATCTGATCGCTGCTGGAGTTTCGGGGTTTCGTCGGTTCTTTTGCGTTTCGGGGACACCTTGGATCTCGAAGTGGAGAATCTGGAGAGAGAATTAGGGAATGGATCTTGTTGCAACTTCCACATGGCGTCCGTACAAGTCACTTCGGCTTCCGATGCCTCGTCGGACGCCGGAGGAGTTGGCGATCCACCGTTCAGAAGTTCAGGCATGGGCCGCAACGCGCCGCCGCGTAGCACCGTCTCCACAGCGGCCTGACAGACGTGCCAGTTCCCTGTCCACAAAAGCCCTACGGCTCCGTTCACCGGGTTCACTGTTCTTCCACATGCTTCGAATAACAGAGACTGAAACAACGCTGCGAACGACAACAAAGTTTTTATTAAAACCAACCGAAAACAAAAGAAAAACAGAGAGTAAAAAAACGAAGAAGAAGAGAGAAAAAACAAACACCAGGACGCTGAGAGTCGGGGACGGCGGAGATGAAGGACATGAGGCCGGCGCGGCCGAAGAACTTGGCGACGAAGACGGTCGCGTGGCCTTGGGCTTCGGGGCTCTCGATCCACTGTAAACAAGGACGTAGAATACAAGTCTCGCTGCATCCTTTTCGAAGAACTCTGCACCCGTTGCAACTCATCCTTTTTCCCAACTCCCACCACCTATCACATATAACCAAACAAGACAAAAATATCCCAGATTTTCAGGTTTCACGACACTGCAACGGCTCCGGTCGCCGCAACACAACAACAATAACAAAAACGATGCTTAAGGAGAGAGAGACGGAGAGTGACAACAAGGATAGAGGGAGGAGGGTATATATAAAGGAGAAGAGAGAGGGCGTTAACTAGAGTTAGGTTGGGTTGAGTTGAGAAGTGGGTGAGTGGGAGAGTTGAGTTAATAAGTTGTGGGTGGTGTTTGTGTTGGGTCTGGGGGGTTTTGGGTTAGATTCCAAAGACTTGGGCGTGAGCGGCTCCGTGTTTCCGCGGATGGTTGTCCCTCCACCGTTGGATACCATTTTTTTTTTAAAAAAAAAAAACAATTAGTTTTAATTATTAGTGGTGCTTCCTGTAGATGTGGATATTGATGATGGGCTTCCCATTTTCATCATTTCTTATGCTTCTTTCATTTTCTTACTTTTATTTATTTATTTATTTTTTCTAATTAGCATTAGCCACCTAATCTGGCGTCACACTGGTGGTGGTTCCTGTAGAAAGAACACAACTCACTTTTTAAATTTTTTTTTTTTTTTGAATGTATGAATTTCTACTTCGACTTGGATTGAATTTAACGATTTTTAACTTCATGTTTTCAAAAAAATGTCTAACCGGTCTATATTTTTGTAGATAATTTTTTCTTGAGTTAGAGTGAGTTTTTAAATTTAAGATCTCAATCTTATTGAAAGATGTCATTACCAATTACATTATATCAATGATCATACCATCAACTTTTGAAATTGTTTAATCATTTTTTCTTGATATCTTTTTACTATTATAATTAATTTCACATTTAAGAAAGAAGATGTAACTTAAAATCACAATTTTATTAATATGGATACGAGAGGTATATTGTTTGTCCAATCCCATCCGACTTCACCTGCTCTCAAATTGACCAAATCTATTTTCAAAATTTATTGAACATCACTTTTATATTTTATAAATTCGTTCACATATGAACAAATTTTTTTGCAATAGTTCTAGAAAATTGATAGATCTTATTAGTTAAGTTGAGTACAGAGAAAAAATATAGGAGTAAATCTTAAGAATTAAGAAATAAATAAATAAAATTTTTAAACACAAAAGTTGTATGTTGCTATGTTAAAAGAATAAAGATGAATTATTTATTTAAATTTTACGATGTTAGCATAATTTTTCCGGCACACCTTAACAGGATCCATGTATATGATATTTTTAAGGAATAAAATTAAGAAATCTAGATGGGTCATCTAGAATTTTCTTTATAGCAATGAATAATTTTAAATACTTAACTTTCTTGAATTTTTTATTGAAAGTTGGGATTGGACGAGGAGCGGCTGACGTAAGAGAAATAGTAGTATTACAAAAAGGGGTTTGTAGTTTAGAGAGTATTACGATGGCATGCACATGTAAGGAAAATATTCGCCATCAGTTGTACGGGAATTTCAATAATTAAAAAATGGTAGTGGAGGAAAGATATGTTATTTTTAGTGACTAATGATTAAGTGCTTGGTGCAAGATCAGGAAACACAGCCATTGTTAGCACTCTACTCCTTCCATTGTTTATTTATTTAATTACTCTCTCATTATATCTTGGACTTTCTCTATATTCGACGAAGAAAAATTTCTCTCCACTTTGCTGCTATTTTTTTTTTTTTTTGAATTACCCTATTTGTATCCCTACTTTTTCCCTGTTTGTTGTGTGACCCTTCAAAAAAAACTTTGAATTCGAGACAGCTATGAACTTACGACTTAATTATAATTGGGAATTTGTGTCGGAGAAAGAATGTTGTGGGTTTGGAGCTGCAGGAAGAATATTGAGTGTGTAAATATAATAAATTTTTACATAATGTATTTTTCTTTTGTTGTCATGCTATGGTTTTGTCTACTTTATTTGTATCTTACACATAAAAGCTCATGTCTATATAATTGAATTCTCTTCATCGTCTTGTCTTATTTTACATGTTATTTATTTTGTAATGAATATTAGGCATCTATGTCAACTTCACAAACACTAATGACATGAACAAATGTTTCCTATCCGAAATTAGTCGTGCTACTGCTTTGTACAAGCAATTAAGTCCTTATTCTACAACTAATCCATTAACTTTATTTATTTTTTTTAAAAAAAAATGGCTAATTTCATTAAGTTAGAAAGTTTACAATATTGTAATTAAAAGAACAAAAAAAGTGAAAATATGCATGACCCGAATTACAATAAGGTTGTGAAGTAATGTGTTACGTAGTTACAATCAAGAAGTTCTTTTTCTAATTTTCGTCTATATGTATGAAGAACTAATTTATTCAATTATTTATTTGCATAAAGAAATGAGGCCCATATGCGGATAAAATATGAACCTTCAAACCTTAAAAATAATGAAATTTTATTCTCCGTAGTTAAATAAGTTAATTTTGTCTCTATAAATGATGAGGGAACATGTTACATGATTATTATGTCCACGTAATTAATAAACCTTGAGTTGTGACATAAATTATGAAACCTTATCTTCTTCAATTATTGTTTTCAGGCGACTAAGAAATTGATTTTTTTTTTTTTTTTGAAAGAAAGACTAAGAAATTGATTATTAAATCTTATCTTTTACTTTTTAAAATCAAGTGTCCCAAATGGGAGGGTGGCATAGCATCAAAAATTACAACATCGATCCATCAATCTCTCCTATTTCGTTTACAGTTGTTTTCTAGAACCAAGTTAACTTATATGGTGATATTGAGAAGACAATGAAATTTCTTATAATTAGAAAGAAAGAATTTGGAAACATTTACGTAAATAAAAAGTTTGTTTCTTATTAAAAAAAAAAACACAAAATAAAATGTGATTTACCGGCCATAATTATTTAAAAAGGGGAAAAAAAAAAGACTAGGTTACTTTATAATTGAAGACTAAAATAAATAGGATAGACATCTCAATCTATGAAAATTAATAATTGAAGTTGCAAAATGGTGTCTGTAACAAAAATTTATGTGGAGATATCATAAAGTTAATTTTTTATTAATATATATAACGATTTTATCATCAGTATCTTTTTAGAATAAACTAATTAAATTTATCTATTGCATTTGAATTAAATAAGAAAAATAATTTATTTTAACAGAGAAAATACAATTAATGAATTTAATTAATTCGTCTTAACTTTTTAAGGTTATAAAACATTAATGGTAAAATCATTATATATATATTGAGAGAGAGAGAGAGAGAGAGAGAGAGAGAGATTATACGGTCAGTGTGTCATAATTTTTAAATTATTAGGATCACCAATCAAATTCATCTATTATATTTGAATTTGAATAAAAGAGAGAATTTTTTTTAGGAACAAATCAAATTTATATATTATATGTGAATTTGAATAAGAGAGAAATTTTGTTAAGAGAGATAATGCAATTAATGAATTGATTGGTAGTCCTAACAATTTAAAAAATATGGTATACTGACCATAGAAGTTTTATATATTATATATATAGCCAAACTATATTGACTTAAAATTTTGACTTAAAAAATTATTTAAAAAATCTATTTATCTATATGTACTCAAGATTGTTATCTATTTTAAATTTATTCATTTTTTCATTCTTTGGATTAAGTAAAAATAGTTTTTTTTTTAAAAAAAATAAAAAAATGGTGGGTGATGTAGATAAATTCAAAGAAAACTACCCACACCTCTTAGAACAAACGTGGAACTTGAACTTTTAATCGATTAAGAGAGGTGTTTAACCATTAGTAGTAAGGGGTGATGTTTGAGTGAAAATAGATTGATGGATATTGAAATCACTTTTTTAATTCAACCTAAACTATAAATATTATTATATTAATATTGCATTTACATCAATCGAAGGAATCGAAATGAGAATCGAAATGATCTGAAATTAGAATGACTTAAAATCATAATAATGTATCAGAATCAGAATAAGTTATTTACTTTAATTATAGGAATCAGAATCAGAAGCGGAATCAATAGTATTCTTATTGATGTTTACTTTGCTTTATAATCAGAATAAATTAATTATAAGTTATAAAAATACTCTTGATTAAAATTATAGATTAATTACAATATGCAAAATATTATTTAAAATGTAGTGTCATAATTTTGTTATGTATCTTATCATAATAGGCCAAAAAAATGAACTTTTTTAACAAAATTATTGCAAGCATATTGTGTTTTTTTTTTTTCTTAAAGAACATATTGTGTATCTATA
The DNA here is from genome assembly GCA_021234005.1 of Nephelium lappaceum. Classification (NCBI taxonomy): domain Eukaryota; kingdom Viridiplantae; phylum Streptophyta; class Magnoliopsida; order Sapindales; family Sapindaceae; genus Nephelium; species Nephelium lappaceum. Next base: position 5,725,571 of record CM038008.1, read on the forward strand.
TTATATATTAAGTCATGATTTTTTTTTATATATATAAAATGTGACCTAAATTTGGTTTGCTTTTGTAAATGTAATAGCCTAGCAATCATGGCATTTGGAGTAACAAGTATCATCAATATATAACACTCTTCAATTCATCACAAAATTTGAGTTCCAACTATAGATCATTGAAATAAAATATAATACTTTGCACTAACACTTCTTTTTTTTTTTAAAAAAAAAAAAAGCTTTTAGTATATGTAAACATTCATATTTATAAATATAAAAACAACTTAGTACAATAAATTAATTCAACAGCAAAGATAGAATTATCAAAATAGTTTTTTTTTTTTATTTTTAAAGAATGGTATAAGATTTTTTACATTGAATTTGGAAATAAAAATGAGATTATCTAGTGAGATAAGGAAAATGAGATTTTCATTCCATAATCTCAAATTGATATAGAACCCACATTTTCATTCTTATTACAGAATGAATTTTAAACAAGTAAATATCATCTATCAATCTCATTATTTATTTTCATTTGCTAATCCATGAAGTAAACACATCATAAGAGTACTAGAAATTCCAATGATACTCATTTCAAGTCAATAGAAATTTCATTCATAACCAAACTATAGAAAATACTCCAAAGTTTTAGGGACTCATAAATTCCAATGGCAGTTGTTTATAATAATTATTAGGATGGCAAAAATTTCTACTCATATTTTAATTAAAATTTTGAATACAAAAACATCCTTATACAAAATTATTAATATGGACAACTTGTTTAATTAAATTAAACCAAATATTATCTACACCATTAATTTTTTTCCAATTTAAAACCCATTATTTAAAAAGGGGGAAAAATTATCATAACTCTAACGAAACCCTAATTATTCTACTACAAAATTTTTTTCGTGAATTAATATAAAAAATAAATAAAAATAATTCATGAACTGCATAATCATCAAAGTTTCTATTCCTTGCTTGTGCTGTTCCTGAGCAATTTGAAGCACGACTTCTAATCTAAGAAGTTCGAATTGATCCATTTTACCAGCCTCCTTTAAAGGAAAGTCAACAATGGTCGTGGCATCCTTTAACACGCTGCTTTGCAGACAAGCTGAGGGCTAATAGCTTCCAACCTTCGCCAGAGTTTCCAACTGCTGTGTCACGGACTCACGGTACATCATTACATTGTCAAAAAGCCATATGTAGATTCCTCCGTACCACATGTTCAAGCCCTAGGCTAAACATCTCTTCTGGATTTTCGTTACCAATCAGAGAAGCATGGTTCAGAGAATTGAAAGACTCTTTCTGAAATAGAACTCTTTCAAAATCTCATATAGAACTTCTTGCTAGATTTCCATAACAAATGCCAAGGAATTTATGGGCATGACCTGTAAAATGTCCATATTGTTGATCACTCTCAATCACTTTACGAGAAAATTTTATAGCCCTTCCTGAGCTTTCTTCGGATCTTGGGAACAACACAACTTTGTGCCCAACAAAAAAGAAGACTGCTTCATTCTGACCTGAAGCACTATAAAAAAGAGCGAGAAAGTACCACCTCTTAGATCTAATATAGGTTAGGAAGAGCTTGCTCCAAATGCTCTGCTAACAATTCAAACTGCCCAGTAATTGAGAGTGCATAATTCAGGTAGTCTATAATTTCTTCGTCCCACTTTATTTCCTTGTATGCCACTTTTTCCATGAGTATTAACAACAGTAGGATGGCTTCCTCCATATTACCTTTTTTTTTGGGTCAAATACGGTTGCTTTTTATGCCTTTTTTTACCCAATTGTTTGTAGCTATATTAAGGAACAATACAAACCAAGACACAACAGAACACCTGCGAGACCATTAAGAGAACCCAGAGCACTGATCAACAACATTTCAGAATCCTTCTCTTGAAGAAGATAGAGCCATGGAAGCGAGGTTATGGGCCAAACAGTTCCCGAAGCGTGAAACCACCTGACATTTCCGAACCCCAACTTCTCCGATCAAAGATTTGAGATCACTAATTACATTACCAGCTTCAGACCTCCACACTGCCTCTGCATTTACAGCTGCTGCAACGTTTGAAGCATCTACTTCCACCACATGAACCTGCAACCCGATCAGCTTGGCGAACTGCAGCCCTGTCCTCACTGCTAGAAGTTCACCCATTTCTGAAGTATAAACACCCCTTAATGGCTTGGATAGTGCAGCCACCACCCTGCCATCCCGGCTGCCGAAAACTACCCCTAGTCCAATGTGATCCAGACCTGGCTTCACTGCAGCATCCGTATACTGTTACTCCCTGTGGTCATGCTAGCCTATTGTTTCATTAAACTCACCGATTCAATAGCAATACTTAAGTTTATTTATTTTTTTGAATTTTATTCATCAGAAATATAAACTAAATTTTTATTATATTTATGTGAATGGAATTTAAATCTATTTTTTTAAATATATATATATATATAACAATTAAAGATCTTACCATATAAATATGCTAATAATTCATAACATATAATTAGATTGTACCATTTAAAATATCGAAACTATCATTCAACGTTAATAATAATTTTAATCATGTATTTTCTTCTCATTACACCCATTTTACACTCATTTAAACCACAATTTTAATTTTACTTATTTTAATTTGAATTTGATCGGGACTTTGTTCTTGTTCTTACTTATTTCATTGTTTCTTCTTCTTCTTTATCTCTTGTTCAATTTTTTTTTTTTTTCATGTTCATTTGGTTTTCCCTTTTTATAATTTGTTTCTGATAATGAATATAGTGATGGGATTGATTTTTTCTTTCTTTTTTTTTAAAAAAAAAATTAGAGTGGCGAAACTACATATTTGGTTTTAGAATGTTAATTATTAGGTTATCTTGATTTAATCTTAGTCTATAACAAACTACATATGTGTTTGATAAAGTGTCTCAAAGAAAAAGTGGAACTATAAAATTGTTTAAAAATTGTGTTGGTTCCTGGTTTTAGTGTACACTATGTATATGTTTGATGAATGTCTCAAATAAAAAGTGAAGCCATCAATTTGTATAATGACAAAAGAAATAACAAAATAAAATGTCCTAATAAAACAATATATATATATATATATGATTGCTCAAGGTATATTGACAAACTTGAACATCATCAAATCTTAATTGTACATGACCAATCTTTTTCAAACATAAGCTAAATCAAAGAAAAGTAGAATATAAAAAATAAATGTGTTTCAAAAATTAACCAATACACAATTAATTTAGAAAAGAGAAAAAAAACAAAAAAAAAAACTGAAGTATTACATAGCCAATTAGGAATAAAAAGCAAAGGAATAATCATCATATTACTTTTGAATTTGTACATATTATTCGGGTTTATACTAAATTGGGCGTGGAAAGCAAATGAAAATTTTAATTATATCATCATATATTTTTAAGTAATTGTATGTAAGGATATAATAGTAATAAAATACTTTATTAAGGAATGTGTGTAATAAGAAATTTTTTGGGTGGTAATAGAGCCACCCTTGAAAATGAACTTAAACGGGTAAAACCAACTAAATGAACGTACGAGGACCGATGCTATCTTGTCCTCCAGTTCTATGTAATACAATTCGGATCAGTAGTTATTAATTTAGGTGGTGTTTCTTTTTTCAATCTTAAGCCTTACAAGTTCACATTTTATGTAAATTGCTAATAATACTTAATTTAAGGTATCTATTTTGCTTGTTTTCACTTTTAAAATCCCTTCACTTAAATATTAAGTGGTTTTGCTATTACCATTATATTCCTCATCTCAAATATATACTTTCATTTATTTTTAAAAAATATTGATTTTTATTTATAATTATTTATTGTTTAATATAATAAAAATATCAATTTAATATTATTTATTTAAAATAATTTAAAAAATAAAAAATATGTATATAAGTTTGATGAAGGATATTGAGGAGGCTCCAATTAAAATTAATAGGAAAAGGTTGCGACCTCCTCCCTTCACTTGGAAGGGGTCTAGCCAACCCTGTTTTATTAAATGTGAAAAGGAGTTTGGCCAGCCTCCTCTGATGGTAACCCATGGAGGTAGAGGCAACATTGCCTACTCTCATTTGGTTTATAAATTAAGCGTTAGAGTTAGGGATTGAATTTGATGAAATTGGGGATTTCTTTGGATGAGTGGGGTAGTTTTGATAATAATTTAATTATATGAAGTTACTCTAGTAAATTAGTTTTAATTAGTGAGTTATGATTTAAAAATTAAGTGAAAAGTCATAAAAGTGGATTTTTTGAATAAGTCGTTTTTTTCTTTTTTTCACCTAATAGAGTAACTTTTCCTTTTATTATAAGAGAAGTTACCTTTTATTTGTAAACTAGTACTCAATATTTGCAGGTTCAATATTTCTGAGCACCATTCAGTGTACCATCTTTAATTATCTCTTATGTGGCTAGTCTTTTCCCCTTATTGTGGCAATAATTATTGCTTACTTATGAGAGTATATAGTCAGATAACATAATTAATACTGTTTAATTTCAATATGTTCAATATTCATGGACCCATTTGGCGTGTTAGCTTTGAAAAACAAAATCTCGTCCTATCCCCTATTTAACAAAAATAAAAAAAATATAGTTATATAAACAAAATATAATGTTAGATATCTCACCTCTTATATCTTGTTTGCATCTCAACCAATGATTTACTCATAAATTATCACATCATTAGTTAGAATACAAATGAGATCATGGATGCAGCAGCTCTTCATGGGCTAAAGTGGGCTCAAACCTACCTTAGCCTATCTGATTAAAAGAAAATATACATATAATAATATTATGTAGTAAACTGTATGCATATATTTTTAGTTATTAATTACTTTCATTCCAAAATATATATATTCTTTTAGTCAATTGCATATTTCTTATTTATACTTACTTTTTATTCAAATATTGTAATTATAAAATCTTTGGTTTGACATAGTAAATGTGAAATTTCATATAATTGATCTATTATACAATATTGGTTGTATATTATATTACTTAAATTTAATATATTTTATTTTTGGTATTTCTTTTAATACATTTTTTAATTTAAAATATGATAATAATTTATGATTGTCAACCTATAGATTATCTATATTATCGATATTAAAATTGATAAATTTAATAATTTAAATATATTTAAATCCAATTTTATTGATATTTGATTATACTTGTATTTCTTTTTTTTTTTCAAAGAAATACAAGTATAATCAAATATCAATAAAATTGGATTTAAATATATTTAAATTATTAAATTTATCAATTTTAAAATTGGATTATACTTGTATTTCATGTTTAAATGTAAGCAGCCATAATTATATACGTACATGTTGGTGTGGCAGTTGACACGTCAGTAAGAGCAGAGAACGTGGACTGTCAGCAAGTTACGCGGCGCGTGACGGCCACAAGGGGAGCCAATGAAAATGTCGCAATCTCTGGAGACGTGGCGTCCTTATCTTACTGTCAAGGTTGTCACTGTACCGTCCCACTTGCAATTCAATTTATTTATTTTTTATTTTTTAAAATTTTTCTCTCAAAAACTCAACCATGACTGAGACTGACTCATGACTTTGTTATTTAGCAACCAAACAAATCAGTCGAATTCGATGCCATGTAAACACAGTTTCTTCATTTCTTCTCCTTATCTTATCTAGTTTTCTTCTTCTTCTTTTATTATTATTTTTTTTCTTTAATTTTGTCCTGGTTTTGGTGGGCACATTGTATAAAGAATAAATGCAAATGTGGTGTGAAATAAAAGAAGGGCCAATTGACTTCCTCAACTATGGGGGGTCATTTTCTCAGGAAAATGATAATTTTCATCATCTCTATCTCTATCTCTATCTCTATTTATTCCATACTTTTAATTTAAAACGAAAATCATTGTTTAGAGATGTGATGTGACTCTAATGAGAGGATTGCTTTTCTATCATCGGATATTAGACAACTATAATTCCTTTTTTATGGCTCTAGTTACATTGTTGACTTTTGGATTAAAGATTTTTTATCTTGTTTCAAAAGCTAAAAGTTTAAAAGAGAGATGAATCATCGAATCAAATATATCAAATATATGGTGTGGAGGGCCTCAATATATATATTTTTTATTTTTTTATCAAACGATTATGATCTAAAATTTGGAGAGAAGTATATTTAAAATGTATAATTTTAATGCTGTAATTGTGAAGCAAGTATCACTTTGTTAAATTTTTAGTTAGTGTCATAATAATTTTTCATTTATGTCTCAAATGTTGCTGAAGCATTTACTGGCTATAACCTAAACTTGGTGAAATTAATCAATTGTTGTGAAATTACAAATCCAGCAGCTGTTAATGGCGGAACCTAACTTATCCTCCTTATGCAACATCCAATAAAATAGGTTCCTTCATTACCGTCATACCTAACCTAAGTTAGGTAATAGGATAAGCTTCTTTATATCCAGTTATATTATATTTCTTAAGCTATTATAATAATGTTACAACTGGTTTTGCATTGTTTAGTAGATGGGATGTTTTACAATATATAAGAGAATTTATAATTAAATCTCCTTCATATCAGGATTTTAGTTTATATTAGATTGTATTATCATATTTATAGGGAAAAGACATATAATGTTATTTACCATTTTGATATTTTATCTTTGGATTTAATAATTATAGAAGAGTAATACTAGACTCCTCAAAATTTTTGTTTAAATTCATGCCGAAATAATGTGACATGTGAGTTATTAACATTTTATAAATTATGAGATGATGTAATAATTAATATGATATTGATATCTCATATATCATATCATTTGGATATGAATTTGAAAAAAAATTAAAAAGCCTAACATTACTCATTATAGAAAAACAGGACCACAAAACATGCTCTATTGTATTTAGTGATTATCTCGTCTAATGCTCACTCAAACAGTATAGCACTTCAAAATCAATAATATTCATAGGCATATAAACATATATTGATGAACATTTATGCATATAATTACACATTTTTTGTAAACTCAACGAGTGTGGAAGTATATATTTGGAAATCATGATTGAAATTTAAGATTGTGAGCGTAGTAGGTTGATATAGTGGTATCAACCCCACTTGCACTGCAATATATGTAAAGTTCAATGCTCACGAGGCCCTGAAAAGAAATAACAATTTTCTCACTAATTATAGGTAGTCTTCTCCTATCCTGAGAGTAGATTTTCGGACCGTATGCTAAGTAAAATAAATTGGTAGGTCTTGATAGATATTCAATCTAATGTTAAGAGATGTAATAAAGGAAGGAAAAAAACAAAAAAAGAGTAAAGAAAATCAGGGCTGTAATAATTGCTCGACTGTAATTAGTGATTATCTCATCTAATGGTCACTCCAGCAGGGTTAGCACTTCAAAATCACTAATATTCATAAGCATGTATACAATATATATCGATGAACAATTAAGCATATAATTGCACAACACACATACACACATTTAAAAATTAGGAAAAACCTTTTTTAGTTAACTAAACACCATAATTAATATATTAGGATTAGCAAATAAAATTGAGATAGTCAGCGGTAAAACTTCTTGACATTAGATCTCACGTGTATACCAATTCTTTTAATATTGTGTGTGTAAATATTCAGACCACACTTGTAACATTTGATTTTAGTAAGTGTATGAAAATTTCTTCCTAGTATTGTGCGAGTAAATATTTATACTATGCATATAATGTTTAATCTCGATAAATCACGATAAATTCTTGGCTTGTTGAATGTCAAATTTTAAAATGTTTTATAAATATACATTTACATACATACATTTGATAATTAGTAAAAACCTATTTTAGAAATCAAGCATCATCATTAACAAAGTGGAATGGCAATGAAAGTGGAGATAGTGTTTGTTTTTTAAGTGAAAGTTGAGATTTTCTAGGTCTTGTTTTTAGATACTACCGTAGGTACAATCGAAATTGAGATATTTCCAGATTGAACAAGCTCTCCTTCCCAACAAACCATATTGGACAGTGATGCTAGTCTAGTGTTTAAGCTTCTGACATTTAGTGTCCCATATGTACAATTTCTATTATGCTTTAATTATTCAATATTAGATTTAATGTTATTTTTGACAGTGCTCCTATCTAATAATAAATAATTGTGTAAAGAAAAGAAACGGCAGAATCTTACATTTGAAAAATTTAGAAGAGCTTTTTTTACAATTGTTAAAACAACCAACCAAATCGCCGAGGAGATGTTGTTCCTATATTCGACCTACAAGGACTGATTCACGTTAACAATTAAAGTGATTCTTGTAGAGATAAGAGATCATTTTTATTTACAATCTAAGTAGCTGGATCGGAATCCTAACGAGGGAGAGGTACGGGCCAGCTTGACTAAATAGCTGCCCGGACAGTTCGTGACACAGCTGAGCTATCGTTTTTGATTTGCAATCAGCTCTTTTTGTTGGATCACAATCCTCACTAAAGTGGTGCAACAAGAGCGAAGCCCCATACAGTTGTTTGGACCACCCAACAACTAAAGCAAAAGACCTCGCCATAGGAACAAACAATAGCCTAAATCATCGTCAATTTGTAAGCAATATCTTCAAAGATTCCGATTTGTGGGGGCCATTTAGATTACTAGTTTTAAAGCCAGTTGTTTCAGTCTCCTTGTTCATTTTAAAGCATATGTAACCTTGACCACAGAGTACTAATTAGAGCATATCTTTAGCACCCCATGTCAAAAATCAATAAGGCAAATTACGTCTAATGTACGATGTTGAATAAAATGAGATACCACTCAAGTGGATTTTTTGACGACGATAAGATGAAGTTCTATCGCTTAAGTGCATGCATTGTTCTTTAATGAGTGGCTGGCTTTTTTTCTCAAGGATAGGATTTTTTGAGATGGACCCAGAAAAAAGGACTGGTTAAACACTAGACAGAATATGTTGTATTACCAACCTTTCAATCACTGTTATTTTGTACTAATTATAAATGAACAATCATGAACAGGTGTCAAAAAGTTCAATCAATTCTCAGTGGTCCATCCACCATAAGGGTAAGAAAAATCAGACTCTTTGATGCTGATCATGGCTTTCAGTACCTCTATCTGACAATGAAAGTTGCAGGACTTGAAAATACTCTTATGGAATCCAATGATAACATAACCCTAAATTTTCTTTACTTACCTGGGTGGCAAACTTTGGAGACAGTCATGGCTGAATACGGTCCAAGACTGGTTTTTCCAATAGACCTGAAGAAGAAGCCGTGGGAACAGAAACACAGGCTTCACAACCGGTGGCACCCCGAAATACCACCAGCTGTGGAGGTTAAAGCTGGAGAGGTGTTCAGAGTTGAAATGATGGATTACAGCGGGGGACGTATTACACGTAACTACTCTGCCGAGGATATCAAACATGCTGATCAATCCATTGTGAGTTCTACTTAATTATTAGCATACTAGCCGTTCAATCAACTTTTACTACATAGAATTGCAGGGAGTTTGAAAGTAATAGGTTACCGAACAACAAGCATCAAATGTAGGCATTCTTCCACAATCATGAAAAATAATGCTAGGTATAAAAATGCTATGCAGAATGAAATTCTGAGAAGCATCAAAATTATTCGAGTAGGCATTAAAGGCATGCTTGATCATCCACCAAGTGCAATATTGATCATCCACCAAGTGCAATAAAATGCATATGATCTGCTAATCCATTGAGTATAGCATTCTATTTATTGCTATAGATATGGTGTGCTCGTCCAGAATCTTGTGCAATTTCTCTTCCACGGTTTCATTTGTCACTTTGATGTACAGTTTTGCTGCCAAGTCTTAAATTTTGAGTCTTTTGTCCATGAAAAAAATGTGTCAAAAGCAGTTAAAAAGGCAACCTGAAGGATGTCTTCAATATCAAGAATGGAAATATTTATTTTCTGGTAGCAAGTTTAATGCTCTTTTTCTCTTCTTTTTAGATCAACCCCTGTTTCTTTTTCCCCAGCTTAAACACATTTAAGACGACACAGGCTAGTTCTTTTGCTATAAAGAAATGAAGTGAATTATTTTTGTATTTTTGTTCTAATATTGAAATGGGGACCATTGGAAAAATGGTCACTCCCATTTGTCTGCTTCTAAAGGAGTCAAAAAAAATTTCTTTCTACATTAGATTGAATTTGATTAGCCTAAAAAGTTTATAACAAAACCACAAACTCTCCTCCTATTCATTAATTTCATCCATGGCTCCTCCAACTCCAAGAGTAGTTGTGCCAATTGATTTGAGGAAGAACCCATGGGAGCAAAAGCTAGCTCTTCACAACAGATGGCACCCTGAAATACCTCCGGTCACGGAGGTTAAAGTTGGCGAGGTCTTTAGAGTAGAGATGGTAGACTGGACTGGAGGTGCCATCAAAGATGACGATTCTGCAATTGATGTAAAAACCATAGATCTCTCAACAGTAAGTACCACGTGTGTGTGTGTATATATATTCTTCTTATTCAAGAAGTTATTAAGTTATTAGCGATTATTTAAAAAGTAAAATAATAATAATAAGTACCTTTTATAGACAGAAAAGAAGTCATTTCTTCAGTTATACACTTAAGAGACAAGATTCTAGGTCTGATCTATAATTTTATTAACAAACAAATGATCTGCACCTGCGTGAGCTGGATCAACTTTAATTATTTGTTAATTATGATTTTTTATCTGTTTAAAAAAATTCCTGACTAGGTACATTATCTAAGTGGGCCAATAAAAGTTGTGGATGAGGAAGGAATTCCAGCCAAGCCAGGAGATCTTTTGGCAGTGGAAATATGTAACCTGGGTCCTCTTCCAGGAGATGAATGGGGTTATACTGCCACATTTGACAGGGAAAATGGTGGTGGTTTTTTAACTGATCATTTTCCTTGCGCAACCAAAGCTATTTGGTACTTCGAAGGAATTTATGCCCACTCTCCTCAAATACCCGGTGAAGTTTCCACCTCTATCATTTTTTGAAGCTATTATGCTTTAAATGATTCTGGAAAATACTACTTGCATAAATCTGTCTAACAATTAACGTATAAATAAAATTAGTGTGATAAAATCTCTCCTAATGTACATCAATGTTACATATTCAGGGGTACGATTTCCAGGTTTAACTCACCCAGGTATAATCGGAACTGCACCATCAAAAGAACTCCTCAATATATGGAATGAAAGGGAACGAGAACTTGAAGAAAATGGTCTCCAGTCCTTGAAACTATGTGAGATTTTGCATTCAAGACCACTAGCAAACCTACCATCAACCAAGGGCTGCCTTCTTGGACAAGTATGAAATGTCAAATACCCATAAAAGATCTTAACTAGAATAGTTTTGGTTCATTTTATAGATATCACTGCCTAAGGCTTGGAGTTTTGACAATATTGCAATGTGCCACTAGCATACATAAAATTGCCACCTATAAAAACTTGAATTCATCTATCTTCATAACAATATAGTTTTTCTAATGGGAGAGAGGTATATGTAGATCCAAGAGGGCACACCTGAGTGGGAAAAGATTGCAACGGAGGCTGCAAGGACAATTCCAGGAAGAGAAAATGGAGGAAATTGTGATATCAAAAATCTCAGTAGAGGTTCAAAAATTTACCTTCCAGTATTTGTAGACGGAGCAAACCTCAGTACTGGTGATATGCACTTTTCTCAGGGTGATGGTGAAGTCTCATTCTGCGGGGCAATTGAGATGAGTGGCTTTCTAGAGCTCAAGTAAATTCTCTATCTTGTATCATAGCGCAGTGCCTTAGAATAGGAAGTTCGCCTCACAAACTTTTTATATTATTTCAGGCAAAGCAATTCGGTTTAGAGCTAGTTTAAAGATTTTTACAAGGTCCAATAACTGAATAACTAAAATATCTGGTTTGATATTCTATACATTCTTACACCAAACTTGCTTACCTAGATGATAACTAAAGACTACAGATTGATAAATTAACATTTCTACAGGGCAGTTTCCATCATCCCAGAAACATCTCCCAATTTCGCATATCATATTCAAATCATACTCATTCAACTATCTTTGACTATTAAGTTATGTATTAGTCATCTGCAGCTAGTTCCAGTGATCCATTTACTGTTCTGTTCTTATCCAAATGAGTGGCACCATATTTTCTGTTATCAGGTGTGAAATCATACGGGGTGGTATGAAGGAGTACCTTACACCAATGGGACCGACTTCTCTTCATGTAAACCCTATCTTCGAGATTGGCCCAGTTGAGCCAAGATTCTCAGAATGGTTGGTGTTTGAAGGAATCAGCGTCGATGAGAGAGGCAGGCAGCATTACCTTGATGCAAGTGTTGCTTACAAACGTGCAGTTCTCAATGCAATTGACTACCTTTCTAAATTTGGGTACTCCAAGGAACAGGTCTGTATCTCTCCCTAGTTGCAAAAATGGATCTTAAAATACTCACAGAAGCACAACACAAAAATAGAGATGAACTAGATAGACATTCTGCTACATTACTGGTCTGATGCAACACATTTAATGGTGACTATCAGATGTATCTTTTGCTATCATGCTGCCCGTGTGAAGGAAGGATCTCTGGAATAGTTGACTCTCCCAATGCTGTTGCAACCCTCGCAATCCCAACAGCTATATTTGATCAGGTTACAATTTCCCCTATTCCTCCACAAATTAAATGCTTTATGGGTCACCTGCATGTATGCTGCCAACTAAAACTATGAGAAACTCAAAAGGACATGTCAATAAACCATATTCACCCATTAGATTCTTAAAATTAGAGAGTTGAACCAAATATTTACATTATAACTCCAGCTTCTCTTCCAATGTGTAACCACCGCCTTAGACAATGAATTTCACAAATGATCCTACGACATTGCACTGTCATCATTTCTTAAGGAAACTGCAATGAACATTGACAATAGATACAACCTATCATTTGAAAAGATTCCCAATACTTGTTCCAAATAAATAACCTTTCACTGGAAAATAATTTCCAACATAGATAGCATGCACATCAGGCTGCAAAAAACCAAGATATAAATTTTGTACAAAATGTAAAACAGTTTGATTTGGAAAGCAGACATATATAAAATGATAAAGTAGTTTGTTACAAGCCTACTTAACAGAGTCAAAAAGCATTTTCATTTAACCAAATTTAAGAAGTAGAAACTGCATGCTTTAGCGATTTACGTTAACAGCTCTACTTGTGCAGGATATTCGTCCAAAAGCCAGAAAAGTGCCCCCCAGCCCCCGGGTTGTGCGGAATCCAGATGTCCTAAAATGCACTTATGATGGATCTTTGCCTACCACAAAGAACCCTGGAGCCACAATGTAACCTCCATCAGGTTGCTAAGCAAAAGACAGGCGCATTAGAAATAGTACTTCTACATATGGGAAAATTTATTAATGGAGAAACTATATTGTGGCTAAATATGAATGTCATAAACTTAGGACAGTTGTTTGTCACAAAATTTCTAGCCATACAATAACTAATTTAGTAAGTGATCCAGGTTAATTTTATGCTGTGACAATCATGCAGTAGATGATAGACCAAAACCCCAAACAGTATCTACCCTAGCCAATATTTCTGCCATGTTAAGTATGACCAAAATAAATTCCAACTTTACAGAACCTTGAGATTTAAAGGTTAGTCTTTTGAATTCTTTGAGCCAGCACTGCAAAGAATGATGGAGACTAGGTGACTTTACTGGAAACAGCATAATAGTTCACGAAGAATTTAGGACCTGTATAGTGCCTCTCTCCAGCATAAATATTTCTGGGAAAAATAAACTAGCTTCCGAATGTCATCACTCTCATGAGACGACCTACTCCAGTAAACCATTGTTGCTAAGATAGTATATCAGGCATGGTTGTGACTTGTTAAAGATATCCACAAGCAAAAATCAAGTCCACTTGACAACTTCATGAAGTTAAAGAAAGGCAAGCAAGCATGAATTAACAGAATTAGCACTTCCATGCTAAATATCCTTTTCAATGACAATCCGAATCTAAGTTGACTTAATTGTAGAATAGACATATAGAGAAGCCGTCTTGGGATTCCTGTATTTCCTATCCTAATCAGAAGAGCCTAAAGAAGCTAAAATGAAACAACGTTCCTGCAATGTCTATTGTACAGAAAGAAATCTCTCAACCACATTTGACAAGAATAAAAACTTGCTCCAATATTATACAATTTAATTAGGGGACAAAACAGTAAAGCACTCAAACAAATTTTGCACAGTTCTAGTGACATCAATTTCTACATGTTCACATTAATGAAATACGGGTGATGCTCAGACAAACAAAACCATTTGGTTGAGTAAAATTTCATTCAATAACTACGTTAATAGAAGTCATTTGGTTCATATGAAAAATGAAAATCCGAAGGGGTTAAGAGAGATAAACTCTCCAAAATTTTGAGAACTGTGAGCCTTCAGCACATGTAAAAAAAAAATGGTTCCTATAAACTTATGTCAGTCTTGTCCTACAAAGTTGCGTCTAGTATTCCAAGCCAACATTTTCAACACCCACTAATAAACATGTAGCAACAAGACGACAACGTCAAATTGTCCAGTCAATAATACATTGAGAGCGTTCGGTGGTGGTGGTGTAGATATAGGGATTGGACACCAAGAGACCAGAGCCAAAGATCTAGTTCCGCACTCAGAACCTGAACATAAAAACAAATGATCAAGACATTGAAAAAAGGGTAAGAGGCAGAAACTGAGAACTACAGTTATGAATCATCATCAAAATGGAAAATATCATTTAGGATACAACACTAAATTACTCGTGCAATTGCAAATGAGTAGAAATAGGCAAGTGCTTAGAACAATTGACGAAAATGAATGTACACAATAATGTTTACTACCCATACCGCTTTCCTGATATTGCACTGATCAATTCCCTCGTTTTCTCCACAGCAGACGCACTCTTTCATCCTTCAAAGGAAGTGGCCTCGGCCATTGCAACAGTTCTCTTAATTTCTCATCTCTTTCCTATCTAATTCAAGAGAATTTTCTCAGTGACAGAAATGCAGAATTCGATGGTCAAACATTTAAACTATGTGCAGAAACGTAAACACAGACTAGCATATGTTTTCATTAAACAGAAGAATTGTCATAATAGTTTTATACTATGGATATTATTACATTTATCTCCTCAATAAGATTGGAACAAAGAAAGAAATATTTCTTCTTAGCACTCTGTGTCCAGCACTTTTTAATATAAAAGAGGAAAAACCAAAAAAGATTACGTTATAGTATAATTGGAGACTGAAATAGGATAGACCCCTCAACCTATGAAAATTAATAATTGAAGTTGCAAAATGGTGTATGTAACAAAAAAGTGTTTGTGGTGTACTGGTAGACACAAACCGTCCACTCTAATGGTTTTAGTGGTCATGGGCTGTCTCCCCACTTTTTTGTGGGTTGGTTTCTTTCGATTTTAAAAGCTAATTTTTGGACCGTACCACAACGCCTATCGTAGTTGGTCTCGATTATACTCTGAGTTGATCTAATCATCAAATAAAAAAAAAAAATTATGCATTTAATACAAATTTCCATGAAAATATCAGAAAGTATATATATATATGATTGGTTCGTCTTAATTTTTTAAAGTTATGAGATACTGATTATAAAAACACTATATATATGAGTTTCCATGATTAGGGCTCTTTAACTTTTAAATTTTTAGAACCATTAATCTCAATTATTTATTATATTATTTCTCTTAAAAATATTTATCTCTCCTATTATATTCAAATGCAGTGAATGACTGAGATTAGTGGTCCTAATAATTCAAAAGTTAGCACAAATTAGCACACAATGACTATAGAATTTCTTTTATATATATATATAGATAGACACACACCACTCGCAGGCACATACAATCTAAGAATTGTTATCTATTTTAAATTTATTCACTTTTTCACCCTTTGGATTTAGTAAAAATAGATTGATAGACGTTGAAATCATTTTTTTAAATCATAGTTTTAAGTTAATATAACCTAAACCATATATGTTATTATATTAAGAGTTTATTAGCAGTAACAATAATACTCATTTTAGGTCAACAGAAATTTCATCTAGAACCAAGCTAAGGGTAATATAGAAAATACTCCAAAGTTTTAGGGACTTATAAATTCCAATGACAGTTGTTTATAATAATGATAAGGGTGCGATATTGTCATCCATAAATTTCACAATCATGAATTATTTTTGTGCTTTTGTCCTAATATTAAAATGGGGGCCATTGGAAAAATGTCACTCCCATTTGTCTGTTTCTAAAGGAGTAAAAAAAATGGAAAAAAATTCTTTCTTCATTAGATTGAATTTGATTAATCCAACAAATTTATAACAAAACCTCAAACTCTCCTACTATTCAGTAATTCATCCATGGCTCCTCCAACTCCAAGAGTAGTTGTGCCAATTGATTTGATGAAGAAGCCAAGCGAGCAAAAGCTAGCTTTTCACAACAGATGGCACCCCGAAATACCGCCGGTTGCGGAGGTTAAAGTTGGTGAGGTCTTTCGAGTAGAGATGGTAGACTGCTGTGGAGGTGTCATCAAAGATAATGATTCTGCAATTGATGTAAAAACCGTAGATCCCTCCACAGTAAGTGCCAAGTGTGTGTGTGTGTGTAATATATACTACTTATTCAATAAGTTATTAGCAATTATTTAAAAATTAAAATAATTATAAGAAGTACCTTGTATAGACACAAAATAAGTCATTTCTGCAGCTATAGCACTTACGAGACAAGATTCTAGGTCTGATCAATAATTTTATTGACAAACAAATGATGTGCACTTGAATGAACACGATCAATTTTAATTATTTGTTAATTATTATCATTATTATTATTATATCAATTATGATTTCTTTATCTGTATAAAAAAATTCGTGACCAGGCACATTATCTAAGTGGGCCAATAAAAGTTGTGGACGAGGAAGGAATCCCAGCCAAGCCAGGAGATCTGTTGGCAGTAGAAATATGTAACCTGGGTCCTCTTCCAGGAGGTGAATGGGGTTACACTGCCACACTTGACAGAGAAAATGGTGGTGGTTTTTTAACTGATCATTTTCCTTGTGCAACCAAAGCTATTTGGTATTTTGAAGGAATATATGCCTACTCTCCTTATATACCCGGTGAATTTTCCACCTCTATCATTTGTTGAAGCTATTATGCTATATATATATATGTGTGTGTATGTATAGTGATTATACAGTCGGTGCCTCCAAAGTTAGGATAAAAAATCTCAACCATCTATTAGATCTAATGGATAGAAAAAATAATAATAATAAAAATAAAAATTATCATTTGACTATTATTAAAAAAAAAAACTCATGAAATCTTTTTATGATGGTAATGATTAAATAATAATTATTTATTTATATTTTTATCTTCTTTTTTTCTGTTCATCAAATCTAATGGATGATTGAAACTGTTTTATCATAACTTTTTTAAAGTTAGGAGACACTTATATATATATATATAAATAACGATCAACGTATGAATAAAAATAATGTGATAAAATCTCTCCTAATGTACATCAATGTTACATATTCAGGGGTACGATTTCCAGGTTTAACTCACCCAGGTGTAATTGGCACTGCACCATCAAAAGAACTCCTCAAGATATGGAATGAAAGGGAACGAGAACTTGAAGAAAATGGTCTCCAGTCCTTAAAACTATGTGAGGTTTTGCATTCAAGACCACTAGCAAACCTGCCATCAACCAAGGGCTGCCTTCTTGGACAAGTATGAAATGTCAAATACCCATAAAGGATGTTAACTAGAATAGTTTAAGTTCATTTTATAAATTTCATTACTTAAGGCTTGCATTTTTGACAATATTGCAATGTGTCACTAGCATACTATAAAATTGCCATCTATAAAAACTTGAATTCATCTATCTTCATAACAGCATAGTTTTTCTAATGGGAGAGAAGTATATGTAGATCCAGGAGGGCACACCTGAGTGGGAAAAGATTGCTACGGAGGCTGCAAGAACAGTTCCAGGAAGAGAAAATGGAGGAAACTGTGATATCAAAAATCTCAGCATAGGTTCAAAAATTTACCTTCCAGTATTTGTAGACGGAGCAAATCTCAGTACCGGTGATATGCACTTTTCTCAGGGTGATGGTGAAGTCTCATTCTGTGGGGCAATTGAGATGAGTGGCTTTCTAGTGCTCAAGTAAATTCTCTATCTTGTATCATAGCGCGGTATCTTAGAATAGGAACTTTGCCTCACAGACTATGTATATTATTTCAGGCAAAGCCATTCTGTTTAGGGCTAGTTTAAAGATTTTTACAAGGTCCAACACCTGAATAACTAAAATATCTATTCTGATGTTCTATACATTCTTATACCAAACTTGCCTACCTAGAAGATAATTAAAGACTGATAAATTAGCATTTCTATCAGGCAGTTTCCACCATCCCATAAACATCTCCCAGTTTTGCACATCATATTCAAATCATACTCATTCAACTATCTTTGACTATTAAGTTATGTATTGGTCATCTGCAGCAATTTCCAGTGATCCATTTACTGTTCTGCTCTTATCCAAAATAGTCACACCTTATTTTCTGTTATCAGGTGTGAAATCATACGGGGTGGTATGAAAGAGTACCTTACACCAATGGGACCGACTTCTCTTCATGTAAACCCCATCTTTGAGATTGGCCCAGTTGAGCCAAGATTCTCAGAATGGTTGGTGTTTGAAGGAATCAGCGTCGATGAGAGAGGCAGGCAGCATTACCTTGATGCGAGTGTTGCTTACAAACGTGCAGTTCTCAATGCAATTGACTACCTCTCTAAATTTGGGTACTCCAACGAACAGGTCTGTATCTCTCCCTAGTTGCAAAAATGGATCTTATAATACTCACAGAAGCACAAACATAAATAAAGAGATGAAATAGATAAACATTCTGCTACATCACTGGTCTGATATAACATATTTAATGGTGACTATCAGATGTATCTTTTGTTATCAAGCTGCCCGTGTGAAGGAAGGATCTCTGGAATAGTTGACTCTCCCAATGCTGTTGCAACTCTCGCGATCCCAACAGCTATATTTGATCAGGTTACAATTTCCCCTATTCCTCCACAAATTAAATGCTTTATGGGTCACCTACATGTATGCTACGAACTCAAACTATGAGAAACTCAAAAAGACAGATCCATAAACCATATTCACCCATTAGATTCTTAAAATTAAACAGTTGAATCAAATAATTACACTAGAACTCCAGCTTCTCTTCCAATGAGTACCCACTGCCTTAGACAATGAATTTCACAAATGATCCTATGACATTGCACTGTTATCATTTGTTAAGAAAACTGCGATGAACATTGACAATAGATACAACTTATCACTGGAAAAGATTCCCAATACTTGTTCCAAACAAATAACCTTTCACTGGAAAATAATTTCCAACATAGATAGCATGCACATCAGGCTGCAAAAAACAAGTTACACATTTTGTACAAAATGTAAAACAGTTTAATTTGGAAAGCAGACATATATAAAATGATCAAGTAGTTTGTTACAAGCCTACTGAACAGAGTCAAAAAGCATTTTTATTTAACCAAATTTAAGAGGTAGAAACTGCATGCTTTAGTGATTTAAGTAATAGCTCTACTTGTGCAGGATATTCGTCCAAAAGCGAGAAAAGTGCCCTCCAGCCCCCGGGTTGTGCGGAATCCAGATGTCCTAAAATGCACTTATGATGGAATTTTGCCTATCACAAAGAACCCTGGAGCCACAATGTAACCTCCATCAGATTGCTAAGGAAAAGACAGGCATATTAGAAATAGTACTTCTACATATGTGAAAATGTATTAATGGAGAAACTATATCGTGGCTAAATATGAGTGTCATAAACTTAGGACAGCTGGTTGTCACAAAATTTCTAGCTATACAATAACTATTTTAGTAAGTGATCCAGGTTAATTTTATGCTGTGACAATCATGCAGTGGATGATAGATCAAAACCCCAAACAGTATCTACCCTAGCCAATATTTCTTCCACGTTTAACTATGACCAAAATAAATTCCAACTTTACAGAACCTTGAGATTTAAAGGTTAGTCTTTTGAATTCTTTGAGCCAGCACTGCAAAGAATGATGGATACTAGCTGACTTACTGGAAATAGCATAATAATTCACGAAGTAGTTAGGACCTGTATAGTGCCTCTCTCCAGCATAAATATTTCTGGGAAAAATAAACTAGCTTCTGAACATTATCACTCTCATGAGACCACTTACTCCAGTAAAACATCGTTGCTAAGATAGTATATCAGGCATGGTTGTGACTCGTTAAAGATATCCACAAGCAAAAATCAAGTCCACTTGCCAACTTCATGGAGTTAAAGAAAGGCAAGCACACGTAAATTAACAGAATTAGCACTGCCATGCTATATATGCTTTTCAAGTTGATTTAATTGTAGAATAGACATATATAGAAGTTGTCTTGGGATTCCTGTATTTCCTCTCCTGATCGGAAGAGGCTAATGAGGCTAAAATGAAACAACTTTCATGCAATGCCTTTTTTTTTTCTTTAACATACATGCAATGCCTATTGTACAGAAAGAAATCTCTCAACCACATCTGATAAGATTAACAAAACCATTGGTGAGTAAATTATTAATAACTACTTTAATATAAGTCATTTGGTTCATGTGAAAAATGAAAATCAGAAGGGGTTAAGAGAGATAAACTCTCCAAAATTTTGAGAACTGTGAGCCTTCAGCACAGGTAAAACAAAAAGGATGTGATAAACTTACGTCAGTCCTGTCCTAAAAAGTTACGTCTAGTATTCCAAGCTAACATTTTCAACACCCACTAGTAAACATGTAGCAACAAGACTAAAATGTCAAATTGTCCAGTCAATAATATATTGAGAGCGTTCGGTGGTGTTGTAGACATGGGGATTGGACACCAACAGACCAGAGCCAAAGGTCTAGTTCCACACTCAGAACCTGAACAAAAAACAAACGATTAAGAAATTGAAAAAAGGTAAGAGGCAGAAACTGCATATAAGCTATGAATAGACTCCCTCGCAGCAAAAAACAGTAACAGAAGCACTTATTGACAAGGAAAATACATTGCATTTCATACAATTATAAGACTGCAAAAAGATGATTTGGTAAACAAATTCATAAAAAGCTTATGTATTTCTGCCAAAGTCCACTAGATTGTTAATCACAAAGGCCTGAGTACTTTGGACAACAGTGAACTATAGCATGTTATTTCAATGTCTTATTACAATTACTTTTAGATTGAAAGATGGTCAAAGAAATCTAATCTGCTCTTCCGGTCTAATGCCATCCAGTTGACTACAATTAAGAAAAGTTTCATAACATTTCTTAACATACTAAGGAAATGTGAGAAGAACAAATGATGCACTGCCTTAATATTGTTGAAGCCAAATTAGTAATAGAACAGCAAAGTTCATTGAGTAGTACATCCAACAAACATTATAAACAGGTGTCTGTGTTCGAATAAATATCAATGGGAACTGAAAACTAAAGTTATAAATCATCATCAAAATGGAAAATATCATTTAGTTTTACATGTTAAATAAATAACATCATCTACACATGAGGTATTGAAGACAATTATCACATCAATTATGGACACAACACTAAATTACTCGTGCAATTGCAAATGAGTAGAAATAGGCAAGCGCTTAGAACAATTGAAAAAAATGAATGTACACAATAATGTTTACCCATACCTGCTTTCCTGATTTTGCACTGATCAATTCCCTCATTTTCTCCACAGCGTATATAGAGCATGCTCGTAATTCAACTTCTTGCTCACTGCCTGAACAAATTTCACTATTACTCTCAATTGTGCTTGAAAGTTTTGAGCTATATTTTAACACTCCAAGCTGCTGAAGCACTGCTGGAACTATATAGTCTGCAAACATAGTGATTGAGTCAATATCATAAAATTCTCCATATCCTTTCCCCTTGAATGCGCCCCATAAATCTGCAGCAAATATTTGTGCTCTTTTGTACAAGAATACCTGGCGGCCTTTGTACACCGAGTGGTCTCGGAAGCCTACAGATTTTGTTATATTTGGAGAGTTAAAATTCCCAACTTCGTTAGAGAAAGAACGAAACTTCAGTTAATACTAAGAATATATATGACAGATATAAATGCTATAAGTACCAGGAAAGTGACGAGCAACAAGAGTGACAAGTTTTACAGCTGACTTTCCACAGGATTCCACTAGATTGGAAGCTTTGCCTCCAAAGTTTCTTTCCAGTTGAAGCCCAGCCTGGATCATGAAATTATACAATATTAAACAACTTAATTTGTCATTAGGCTAGGGAATTGCATGCATCATATCTAGATAGATGTATCAAGAACCCAAACCCCAGAAATTTTTATTAGTAATTGTTATAAATAAGGAAAAAGAAAAATACAACAGAAGAATATATCAACAGCCAAAACTGATTTCTATCAGAGTAAGGTAAAATTTTACCTCATGCAGCAGACGCACTCTTTCATCCTCCAAAGGAAGTGGCCTAGGCCATTTCAACAATTCTCGCAATTGAGGACCTGAAAAACAACAGATTAATCTCATCTCTTTCCTATCTAATTCAAGAGAATTTTCTCAATGACAGAATGCAAAGTTTGATGGTCAAACATTTAAACTATGTACAGAAACATATACACAAAGTAGCATATGTTTTCATAAAACAGAAGAATCGCCATAATAGTTTTATGCTGTGGATATAATTACATTTATCTCCTCAATAAGATTGGAACAGAGCAAGAAATATTTCTTCTTAGCACTCTGTGTCCAGCACTTGTTCATAGAAAAGAGCAACTGCTGATGAAAACGCAAATTGCAGTGTTTGCGAACTTGAATCCCATTCATTTTCTATAAGTTATAGAGGCCACATGTTGACAAAAAAATATTTAGACTCCCGCTTCTACATGTATTTTTGCCAATGACTGGTGCTGATGAGAATAAGGCTGATCATCAGACACTTGAAAATTTGTAGCAGTCTTTAGAATGTGCTTTTCTTTAAACAGAATCTCAGAAAAAAAGAGCAGTCATTATTCTAATCACTAGTTTATATCAATTTGGAATCCTAATTCCTTTTCTTTTATAAGCATGTATGCAAGCAGACAATTCTATTCTCATATAAGCCGATACAAATAATCAAAGCACGAAAAGAAATACCAGTGTACTTCTGCAGACGATCAGCATCAAATGCAGATTTGTCATTCTGCAGAGCTGCCTTTAGCCCCAACGCCAAATGATCGTAATTTAACTCCTTATCTTTTAAGCATTACATGGAAAGATAAAACGAAAATAAATGTTAATGAAACAAACAAAAATAATTTGTCATGAACAAAAGCAAGAACAACTGCAGGGGCAAATTTAGACATTTGGGGATGAATTCAGTTCACCGATATATACATGTCCTTCTGACTACAAGTGGCTACACATTACAAGCAATTTGAAGTAATCAAGCATCAATTTAAAGTAAAAGCAGAGAATTGAAAGTGCTGGGAGAGTTACCAGGCCAGAAGCAAAAATTCAAAGTGTCCAAAACGAAGAGGTACTGGACAGTGAGAGGACCGTTATCAAAATAGTGAATCCCTTCGTAATCCCACTCCACTTTTGGAATCGACCCTATTATATCCTCCACTACTCTCTCAATCCCTGCCGTTCATTCGAAAACAACGTCAACACATCACAAACCTCGTATGCATTCATCAAAATAAAGTCAAAGAAAGGACCTGAGGAGTCAACGACGACATGAGAGGAGTGTGTGGCCACCCAAGCAGAGCTCTCTCTAACCTCGTCCATGACTCTTCTCCCAACCCTAAAAATTTATTTTACAATTATGTATTTTTTTTTTTTTTCATTTAATGTGGGGGGTTTTGTGTTTGTATATGTGGAGGAAAAAACGTTGGCTGGTTCGAAGTTTCCCGCTACTAGGTTTGTTCGTTTGTGTATTGACCCTCTTATTATGGAGAGCGTGTGGACGACGTAGCCAGCTAGTGGTGTGGACTCACGTGCAATTGCAACGCCCATTTGTCACGTGTTTTTTGCCCGATGCCGATGCCAAATGCCAGGTTAATTGTACCAACGGCGCTGCCTTGTTTGACAGACTAATAAAGTGGGGCGAGAGTGTCTGGGCATTGTCTCTCTCGGCTAAGATTTTCTTTTTGCTATTTTTGTCAAATATTTAAAAATCACGGGCACGGGCCCAGTGCCACAGGATCCGGCTCTGACCCTTCGATAGGCTTTGTCAGACCGATTTAGGAAATGGCCCTGCCAATTGAACGGCATGCCTTCATTACCTGCTATCATGTGTTGAAAGCCCAACAAAGATTCAGTACCATCGTTTTTTAAAAAAAAAAAAAACAAAATTGATAATTTATTAATATATTAATATAAAAAATAATAAATAAATAAAATTATTTTTTTTTCGTCCTTACACCAATAAAACTTAAACTTTATCGTCAAAGGTTAACACCACATTTATATTGAATAAAGAATCCTTATTCAAAAAGACGTTCTCATTAAAAAAAAATTAATTCCTACTAAATATATATTATATCTTGTGGAGATAATTTTTTTTCCTTTTATTATGAAAATAATTATTTTTCATTTATAGAAATATATATTCAAACGATATAAATGATATTTGATCTCGGTTAGTGCTAATATATCTCTAATTTTTAATATCAAATTTTCAAAATAAAAATTATCCTACTATAGTCTATATAAGATTTGTATGACTATTTGGATAATTATTGATCATTAACTCCTAATCCAAAAGTTTATAAAAGTTCATGATTTGAAAATAAAATATAATATAATAAGTTGAGCAACTTATAAATTTGCTTTTCACAAATGCGACCAACTTTTCATTTTACTGATAAATTAGCTTCAAATTGTTAGTGTTGATCATAAAAAATAATAATAATAATAATAATAACTAATAATTTGGTCATTTTGATACAAAATTTAAGTTAAAACTAGAAAGTTAAAATTTTTTAATCTCCACCATTCATTTTTACTATGGATGCTAGAGAAAATTTTAAAATAATTTAAAAAAATTAAAATTAAAAAAAAAATGGAGATCCTTACTTGGCAATATTTATTAAAAAAATTAAAATTAAATTATTATGGGCTTGTGCTTGGGAGGCCCAATATATTTAAATGTCAAAAGATTGGGCTTGTTGAGTCCAAATCAATTATTTTTAATTTAAATTTAAATTTTGTCCAAAGATTTCCTATATATTGCATACTCTACATGTGTGCTGCATGCCTGCATCTTTTGTTGAAATCTTACCTAAATGGCATAAACTTGTCACATGTCGGGATTTGAACCATGAATGCACTCAACTTTTTGTTTTTGGTTTTATTTATTTATTTATTTTTCACTTGGTGAGGGGGATTTGAGCACTTTTTTTTTTTTTTTTCAAGTACTCTCATACTATATATTTTTTAGGTTTTTCTAAAGGAAAAACCTTCAAGGGTGGTAATTTGAGCCAACTCGTTTTGCTTTAAGGTTGGGGTTAGTTAAATGACAGACACAGGGAATTACTTTGCTGTCTTTCTAACAGATCAATTAATTTAAAACTATAACTTTTTCATGTGCCTCAAAAAAATAATAAACACCGACAGTCTAACAGGTTAATTATATAATGTTGGTCATTCCATCTAATATATTCATTTCGGTGCATAATTAGCGCATTAATTGATAATATTGTTTTGCACGTTGTGGGTGGTCCAGAATAGCCGCTGTTCTTCCAAGTAGAAGAATAGACAACGGAATCAAGTATGACCTGGAACACCATTTTGAATGAAAAGGTTCGACTTTACGGCCAGATATTTGGCTCATTATCAATCTGAAAATTCGAATCCGAAAAAGAAAAAAATTAATGAACTTTCAGAATATTTCATTGAAGAAACTAGAGCAGAATCTTCCAAGAATGCTCAGGATAAGGATTTTAAATGTATACCAGCAAAGTTTTGATATTAGACACTTTGAACTTGGATGGATTCTTTTCATGAAAACAACATTTGTGAGTTTGAAAATGTGGGCCAAAAACTTGATCACGAAGACATCTTCTCTTGTAGATATTGAAAATGAATGTAGGTTTTAGTTAGGAGAAGAATCTAATTATCATTATTAAAGTTATTTACATTTTTCCTGACAATTGATAAATCATCATTTTCCCTTGTATTGACTTATAAAATATTTTTTGACCTCTTCTTTTAACTTAACACTGATATAGATAATTTTTTTTAACTTTTTGTAAATCATGAGGGGTAGAAAAAGATGATTCGTTAATCGTTAAGAGAGCAAATGAAAATAATACTTATTATTATAATTATTATTATTTGAGATGAGGAGAATAATCTTTCACTTGTAAGACATGAATACAAAAATAATAATAATAAAAACACATATAAGATTGCTTTTTTGATTTCTACATCCATGTTAGAATACTTAGAATTGTTTCCTCGTTTGGTCTATTGTTAATGTTATTTGGTAGATAAGGATGTCTGGTCTGTGAGGTCTTTTACATCCTATAGGGATATTTCTCCAAAATTCTATACTTCTAATAACTTTTTTAGATTTTTTTTTTTTTCCCGACTTGTCTTAACCTTAGTTTTATTGAGTTTTTTTTTTTTTTTTATAAAAAAAAAGTAGAAAGAAAATTAGGATATCCTATGAAACTAACACTTAGTTATTAAAATTTGGGAATCATTTTTAAAATAGTGTTTATGAAAACTATTTTTAAAAATGATGGGTTCGAAAATATAATCTATTTGGTCGGATTTCTTAAAAACTATGTTCAAAAACAGAAAATGATATAAATATGTTTAGTATTGATTTTGAAAATGAATAAAATGATTGTTTGAAATGAAAAATGATGATTTGTTTTGAAAATGATGAAAAACATAAAAAATAAATAAATTATTTTTCACTTTTTAGTTATCGTTTTCAAAAATATGTAATCCATTTTCAAAAACACATTTTGAAAAACACGTTACCAATGCATATATAATGCTATCAATCCTCATTTGGTAATTGAATGCTAGTTACAAAAAATTAATAGTTTTGATGCTATTTGACATCATTGACTTAATTCTTTCTTTCTCAAAAGCTTAAAAAAAAAAAAGACTTAATTCTTTCTATTTATTTTTGTATAGTATTTACAAACTGATTCAATTATTTTTAATTATTTACACGGAAAATGAGCAAGATGAAGAGGACTCAGATCAATATTTTCTTAACGGTTGATAAAAAATTAAAAAAAAAAAAATAGAACCAAATCTTATTGATTTAAAATCTTAAAATTTTAAGATTTGAGTCAATAAAAAAATAATAAATATGTTGAAAAATAGATAAAAACATATTGGTGGATAAATGTAGAATTTATAATATCACATTGAAAAGAAATTGATTTCCTTTATTCTATTCCACACATTCTCATCCTCACTACTCTAATTAGACACAAGATAAATTAAATTTATAATTATGAAGAAGATCAACCCATGCAAGTTAAAAGAGTTTGAACTGCTTGGCTTTGACAAGCCGCGGGGCGTGCGCGGCTTGTAAACACTCGATTATAGTGACTAAAAGTACCCCATCCTTCATCAAACATTCCTCTTCCACACTTCTCTTTGCACGAACACACGATCTTTGGTAGGAATTCAAACCAATTTTAGGATTTTTCTTAGTAAAAATGTTGTGGAAGTTTCAATTATTTGCATAAAATCGAAATTTTGTGAAAATTTGTAAAAAAAAAAATTATTAGAACCTTGTTGATTTATACGACTTATTTGAATTTCACATATAACTGTTGATGTGAAACAAATTTAAATTATGAATAAGTGATATTTATATTAAGCTGCATGAAATATTTTATATTGTACATGTACGTTGAGGGGCAAAATGGTGATTTTTGTCAATAATTTTGAGGTTTTCTTAAAAAAGGATGTGTTTGTAAGATAATAAGATGTTGCAGAATTGACTGGAAAGGTCCATTTTGTAAACAAAGTGAAGGAAATAGGTACAGTGAGAGATAAAAGTACGAGTTAGGTTTATATTTAAGTAAATTTTTTAAAAATCTAACATTAATATTTTCATACTTTTAACTAGAGAAAGTTTGTGCTTAAGGGTGCACAAAAGTATTACTGTATTAGTGAGCTTTGATTTGGTGTAAAAATAGTGAAAATAAAAAAATTAGCTAGAGAAAGAGAGTAAGGCGTAATACACATGGGAGAAGATGTTTTAGAGATAGAGTAAATTACAATTTAGTTATATAGTTCAAACTCTAATTCTATCAAAACTATTATTTTATTTTTATTACAATTAACCCCTCTATCGTTAGTCATTTTCGTTAAATCTGATAGTAAATAGTGTAAAAGTAGTAGAAAGACCAAAATACCCTTAAAGATTAATTAGAAAAAAATTAAATAATTAAATAAAAATTAATTAGAAAAAATTAAATAATTAAATTAAAGCTAAATCAATCTTCAATGAATGTTGTCCTTCATTCTTCATCGATATATACCAAACAAAATCGTCATCATCAATCAACAAATAACAAAGAAAATTATCAACAATATTTAAAAAATTTAATAAATGTTGTTCTCCATTCTTCATCAATAAATAGTTAAATACCAAACAAAATCATCATCATCAATCAACTAATAACAAACAAAATAATCAACAAATAACAAACAAAAATCTTTAAAAAAAAAAAAATCAGCTCAACAAAATCAAAACCAAAATCAATCTTCATCAATGTGCATCCATCTGCTCAACAAAATAAAATACACAACCCAACAAAACTAACCAGTCAACCACATGGGTTCATTGTTATGGCAAACATCAACAAAAAAAAAACCCACCAATCGACCATCAAATCGACAAACATCAACAACATCATCTATCGAGAAAAAAAAAAAAAAAAAAACCTAAAATGAGAAATCAAAAATTAAAAAGGAGGTTCGGCGATCTAGGTAGATCACTATCTGTTGCAAACCCAGGTGGGTTTACTGTCTTTATCGATGATGGTTCATCATGATCGTCTTGGGTTGTTATCAAGTGGGTTCGATTGGGTTGGGAGCAAAAGATGGAGGTTGGGACTGAGAGATAGATGTTCGAATCTAAGTTCAAAGAAAAAGAAGAAGGAGGAGAAGAAGAAGAAGAGAGAGAGAGAAAGACAGATGAAACCTTAAACCAATCTTCAAACCAAAACAATCAAACCCAACCTTCGAATCTGGGTTCGGACAAACCCACCCAGCATACAAATGGAGCCCAGAAATTTGGGTTCAAACAAATCGAGCCCAGATATTTGGGTTCGATTCGAACCAAGAAGAAGAGAAAAAGAAAAAGAAGAAAATGAAGAGAAGAAGAAGATGGATGGTTGAGAGAGAGACGGTGGCGATGGCGTGGTAAGGTAAAGAGAAAAACCTGAGGGATGAAAGAGAAAGAGAGAGAAGACTTTTAATTTTTATTTCATCATTTAATTTTTATTATTTTTTTAAAAATTGTTCTCCACCCTCCATCTTAAGATAGAAGATAGAAATCTGATAAAAAAATTTTTATTTAATTATTTAATTATATTTAATTTTTTGACTTTTTTACAATTTATCTTCGTCATTCATCTTAAGATAGACGATGAAGATTTAATTAAAATTTTTTAATTTAATTTATTCTAAATTTTTTAATTTTTTTTAAAAAAAATAATATTGAAAGACAATTTTATCCCTTAGTAAGCTAATTCTAATGGAGATCCACTAACAGTAGGGGGATCAATTGTAATAAAAATGAAACAGTAACTTTGTTAGAATTAAAATTTGAATTGGATAGTTAAATTGTAATTTACTCTTAAAGATATTCAATGACTAGTGAGGAAGATGTGTGAAATGAAGGAAGGACATTTTCATTAAAAAAAAAAATGCAAATTTCACTGAAACAAAACAGTATTTGTGGGGGAAAAGAAAATGCTATTTTAAAATTCTATAAATATTACAGGGCTATTTATAAATTTTGACCTATTTTAATGTCATCAATAAAAGCAACAAAACAAATAAATGATTAAAAAAAAAAACAAATCGATGGATATCGTAATGAGTTTTATACATATACAATTTATATTGTCAGTGCGTTCGAATTTTTAAATTGTTAGGATCATCAATCAAATTTATCCATTGCATTATTTCTCCTTAAAAAAAATTCTCTCTCATATTCAATTTAAATGTAATACATGAATTTAATTAGTAATTCTAACAATATAAAAGTTAGAACACACTAACCATAAAAGTTTATATATATATATATATATATATATATTGAAAGATAATTTGATAGCAATAATCCGACATACCCAGTCCGCAAAGCTACTATCTTTTTTTTATATATAATTTGACACCAATAGCTCATGCTTAATGCTCTATTCTCACAAATAAATGCTAGGATTTTCAAAAACTTTATCCAACTACACGTTCAAATGATGTGACATGTGAGTTGTCAAAATTTTATTAATTATTATATTATCTATTGATTTATAATATCTTGACAACTCATATACCACATCATTTAGATAAAGCTTTTGGGAAGCCTAACATTACTCATTCTCATAACATCTAATGCTTCAACAGATTATTAAAAGGTAATTTGATATCAATGGTCTGACGGATTATTATAAGATAATTTGAGATTGGTAGTCCACGCTTAAAACTCTTTTATCATAACATTCAATGGTTCCACAAATTTGATCCTAAAATTCTACTCCCACAATAATTAAGGGATGAGACTCGTTATACTTGCTAATAAAATCTTATGGTGGAACTTAAAACCTTATCATAGTCATAGAAAGAAAGTATATAAACTATTTAAATTATGAGTGAATGTAGTTAGTTTATTGAATTTGGGAATATAGTTTTCAGTTTTTTTTTTTCTTGGCAATGAAATCATCCAAAATAATCAAATAAATGAAAACTTTTATAAAAGCACCCTCAAGAATATTCTTACTTCCCCATCAAGACAATAATAGTATAAAGTTTGTTTTGTTTTTTGCTTTTTTTTTTTTTTAATAGAATAATAGTGTCGAAGTTGTAGTGTAAGTCATTTAAGGTTAACTTTATTAAATGAACACCGGTGCCATTACAGAATTGCTTAAAAGTGAGTTTAGGTGGGAGAGTAAAATAGATATGTTTATCTTTTATATCCCATTGACATTTTAATCAATGATATGATGAATAAATACATATAATAATTTATTTCATTTATAAAATATAACCATTCATCAATTATATATATATATATAAGTTGAATGTATATATATATATATATATATATAAGTTGGATGACTATTATAGTAGTTAAAGGTGGGCAAAAAAAGGGTCGATCCGACCCGAAAATGTTGATTTTCAAGTTGATTTTGGGTTGGGATCGGTTTTGAAAGTTAAAAACTAATTCTTTTCTATTTTGGGTCAAAAAAACTCTTGAACTTGAAAACTGATTCGAAAAAACAATTATATTTATATATAAAAAAACCAAACACACAACACAATCCTAACCGTCAAAACCAAACACCCAACACAGCTCTAGCCATCAAAACCAAACACTTCCACTTCTCTCGGTCATCATTCATCCTTCATCACCATCACCGACCTCCACTTGTCATCTTCCATTTTCCACTTTCCTCTCTTCTTTCTTCTTCCATTTCTTCTTATTCTTGTTGTGGTCACCTTACCACCTATCATCTTCAACTTTGGTGACTCTCTTATTCTTGTTGTCATCGCCTTTTCATCTATCATCTTCAAGTTTGGTGACTCCAACTCCGACACAGGTGGGCTCCTTGCTGACCTTGACTCCCCTATCAACCACTCCAACCCTGCAAAACCCTCACCTCATCTTTGCTATTCACACCTTCATCACCATTTTTTCTTTACAACTATCACCAATTGTCCATAGCTCATCAAGATCTACGGTTTTTGTTTTGTTTTTAATTTACATTTTCATTTTTTTATTTGTTTTTCTAGTCTCATATGTTTGTAATTCGTGGGTTTGGTGATGAATTGGTGATTTTGGTTTTGGTGATGAACTGATAATTGATATTGGTTTTGTTTTTGTTTTTTTTGTTTTTTTTTTAAATTTTGGTTTTGATTTGGATTAGGTGATGAACTAGAGAAATAAGTGCAAAATCGACGCAAATTGATCGGATCGAATCGACTCAACACTAGTCGGTTCAAGTTGATTTTCCTCCTTAAATTGAGTTGAGTAGGTTTTTTATTTTAAAAGCCAAAAATAGTCTGTTTCGGTTCGCTTATACAAAACCAAACCGATCCAACCCGTGCCCACACATAAAGATAGTAGAATAAGAAACTATTGTACCTAAACACAAGTGGAAATGTGTAATTGCCATGACATTAATGGCATGTGCACTCATACATGCTCCTCCCACACTCAACTCACTGATATGCTGAAGCCTGGGGCATAACCATAATAATCATCATAAAAATTAAAAACGCGAAAAAACGACGTCGTAAAAGTAAAAGGAAAAACAAACAAGGAAAAAAAAAATGAACGAAAAAGAAAAGAAAGCATGAAAGAAGAAAACCCGACTCCCGTTCCGGCTAACTTTTGTAATAGTCTCTAAATAGATGGCCATAAGGCCTCTCCATTTCACAATCTACCGCTTCAACAACAACAACTCCCTCCTCCTTTCTCTCTTTTTATCAACCTCATCCTCATCATCACCAACCACACCTCTCGTCTCTCCTCCTCCTCCTCCTCCTCGCAAAGCCTCTCCTCCTCCTCCTCCTCCTCCTCTCTTCCTCCGCCGATTCGTCTCCCTCACTCAGGGCCGCCGCCTCTCCGACACGCTGGCGCAGAAGATCGGAAAATCGATTCGCCGCCCCGGCGCCCCTTCCAAGGCTAGGGTTTACTCCGACATCAATGTCGTCCGCCCCAAGGATTACTGGGACTACGAGTCCCTCACCGTCCAGTGGGGGTATTCTTGTCCTTTTCCCTCATTTTATTGTCTTACCTAACTTTTAGGGCTTTTATTGATTTTTTTTTTCTATTCCTCATAGATGAAGTAGCTTTGCTACTTTGATTTATGTAAAATTATGCTTCAATATGTTGTTAGGACAATCAGAGACCCAATTGTGTGGTTTGTTTTTATCTTTTCATGTTACAAATAGTATATGTTTGGTTAGTGAATAGTTTTCGCGTCTGGTTTAATAGGGAGCAGGACGATTACGAGGTGGTGAGAAAAGTTGGGAGAGGGAAATACAGTGAGGTCTTTGAGGGTGTGCACTGCACCGATAACGAGAAGTGTATTATTAAGATTCTTAAGCCTGTCAAGAAGAAGAAGGTGAGTCCCAGTACGGCAACTTGTTGTTGTTGCGATGTATATGAATTGATATCTGCTTCTTTTTGTATGGAATGACTTACTATGTTTTTTAATGCTGATTGCAGATTAAGAGGGAGATTAAAATACTGCAGAATCTTTGTGGAGGACCAAATATTGTGAAGTTGCTTGATATTGTTCGGGATCAGCAATCAAAGACGCCGAGTCTTATATTTGAATATGTGAATAATACTGACTTTAAAGTGCTTTATCCAACATTATCAGACTATGATATTCGGTATTATATTTATGAACTTCTAAAGGCAAGTGAACCACTCCCTTGTTTTTCATTAGAAGAGTTGGATGTGGGATAAGCTGTATGTTAATGCTGATTTAGGCTTCTTAAAGTAGCGCATGTATGTATTCAAAGTTAATGAATGTCCATTTTTGTTTCCACAATGTCAGTTGTTTTAGAGAAAGCAAGTTTACGAATTGTTTTATATTAGATCTTGTGAGCCAGGAAATTACTTTTCTACGGTCTCAAATGTTTTTACTCTATTCTCTTTCAACTTTGTATGGGGTGGGATGGGAATTTGCAAAGTTCTCCTTGCTTTGTATTTGGTGTGAAATTTAAAGAAATGGAAGGATAGCATAAGAATATTGTTGTGTATATCAATTTTTATAAAGCGCATGAAAGCCTCATCACCTTTATATTTTGTTGTATTGTATGCGGGAGAAATAAGAGAGAAAACAGTTGTATATACTTGTGACCTTCACTAGTAGTGTTTAGTGACAGAAATTTTGCTGAAGCTGATGGATTACATAATATGGATAAATGGAAGAATACATGTTGTTTCCGAACGACAACCTTCCTGTTTGCAAGCTAGCCCCATGTCCAATGATTTTCTTTTGTCTTTGATAGTTTCTTTTTTATTTTGATTCAGTTTGTCCATTAGGATTTTCTTATAGAAGCATTGAAGCATCTGTAGTATTATATTGTTGCCTGTGTCTTTGATTTCCATATGTTCTGTCTATGCGTGATTATATTTGTACATGGAAATCAAGTTATGAGCTTTGTCTTTGATGTCAATCTTCGTAAGGATGCCCTGAGGAAATGCTTAGGAAATAGGGATTGAAATTTAACTCTGTCATTTTATGGGAACTTGGAGGATGTTTCTTGAATTGATTTGAGATTGTGAGGAAGCTCTGAATTCAAATTTGCAATTACTGTTGGCCAGAAAGGGGTTTGATGTACAAATGTGCCTATAATAGTGAAAGATCTTTTTTTTACTATTTGGTTTGGATGAATAAATACTTTTCAGAACACGTGAATTTTTTGTGTTGTACCCAGCAGAATGCTCCATGCTAATCTATTACTTGGAAACAAAAAAGATAAAAAAGTCTTTAGCGTTTAATTATATCTAAAATCATAAGATATGGTATTGAATGAGTTTAACATTTATAAGCTGCTGAATTCATAATATATTATTTTTGGCAAAAGAGCTTAGTGATTTTGGAATGACCAATTTTAGGCTATCTGTTTTTGAATAACCATTTGTGCTGGAGTTGGGTGTTGTTTTCCCATGAATTTGTTGGTTGGCCTTTTGTATCTCATCCTTTCCATGATGTTTTCGTTTAGTGTGTGATTCTTCAGAGTTGGTGTTGACTGAACCAAAAATCTCATTTTACATGAGTTGGTATAAAAGATGTAACCTTAGCAAATGAAGCTGTTCGTAAATTCAGCCTGCTAAAATAATGTCTGTGGTGGAAACAACAAAAAGCACTATTTTGCTTTCTTGATCCTAAAATTATATTTTTGAGAACAAATAATTGATGATGTGGTCATACATGCTCTAATTGAAACTTTGTGTTTCTTTTATTCTTGGTTCTGAATTTGAGAATATTTTTTCCTGCTGGTTCTTTTGCAGTAATTGTTAGCTTTTGTTGTTTTGGGCTATGAATTTTGTTTGTGGCCTGTATCTTCATCTCCTCTTCCTTGGGTATTTAAGAAACTTTGGCCTTTGTAGGATTGAAAAGATGCAGAACTATATGAATGTATTCTTCTATTTCCGGAATAATTAAAATTGTTCTCCCTCTGGGAGAGCATGGATGGCAGAATTTGAGTTTTATTTTTTATTCGCTTTTCATTTAGTGTGAGCATGCACAATATATATATATATATATATTTTGTTGGGGTGTGGTGTTGAATATTAAATTGTTGACCTCTTGTCTTTGATCCTTGTAAATTGGTCCCTTAATGAAGTGTGTTGAATCTTAATCTGCAGGCTTTGGATTATTGCCATTCGCAAGGTATTATGCATCGAGATGTGAAGCCCCATAATGTCATGATTGATCATGAACAGAGGAAGCTTCGACTTATTGATTGGGGCCTTGCTGAGTTCTATCATCCTGGCAAAGAATACAACGTCCGCGTTGCCTCGAGGTTTGTGTTTCCTTTGTCTTTTTCTCTTCATTCTGATTTTTGACTAATCAGTTTTCATGCTGTACTTTTCTTTTTTTTTTTTGGGAAAATTGTCATACTGGGAGTTCTCTTTTTTGTTGATCACATGCCTGTCATAGACATTTTGGGATAAAAAGATTGACCTGCTAAAAAGGATGGAAATAACTCAACCAAAGAATAAAAAAGTGGAAAACTCATTTTATTGCACAACCAAGAATGACAGAAAATTTAGGTGGTTCTCACGATTATTAGGAATCATGCAACTGGTTTGGTAGGTGATAGCTACTAGAGTAATGGGTGCAGGGGTTTAATAGAAACAGAAGGGGAACCAGAAGTTAGGCTAAATTGTGAATTGAAAGAAAAAATGAGGCTAAGATGTCAAAGTTACAAGCGATGGAGCTTAGATGAACATTTCAGAAAACCAACAAAATTAATTTTAAAACAGTAATTAATTAGGTAGTTTGAACAGCATCAATGTAAGTGAACTTTTAAAACTTGAAACAACCTAAATCGTTTTCAAACTGACTTGAACATGTCAAATGGGTGAGTTACGTTGCAAACTGTTCCACTGGTTTAGAATTGGAGTGTTTGGAGGTGTGGGGTGTGCTGGATATCAACATAACTGCCGCCATATCTACCACCTTACGTTTCACTTCCACCATCAATTTCTATTTCACCTGCTTTTACTAAACCTTTTTTATGTCCTGTCAATGTACTCTGCAATCTCTGTTGCCTCAATTCTTTTTAATCAAGCATGTTAAGAAGAGAAAGAAAAAGAGAAGCAAAATACTGAAACAAAAACCTTAGATGTGTCTCCATCGCAACCAACGTATACTGATTATTGTGCTGGATTTTCATTGTGTATTGCATTGATAAATTTTTCTTCACTTGTAGCACAAAGACAGGAATTCTAGACAAACAAACAGAGTCTCTGGTGCATTTGGTGCATAGGGTTGCATAGGATTGGACGAGATCAGGATTACATAGGATCGGACTGGATTTAGAGGGTAAGAGAAGGAGAAGCGAAGGCAAAGAAAAAAGTATAGAGGGGAAGGAAGAGGGGAAAAAAGACCAAATGTCGGGGTTTTTGTAGTCTCCTGTTTATCAAAACTTGCTCATAATACATAAAGCATTGCATCATGCTTTTTTTATTAATTTGACCTACCAGATGATTTCCCTACCAAATACTATGGTAATAAATAAATAGGATCCCTTAGATAATAAATAAATCAACTACAAACTGTAGGTTCTATGCTAATGTTTGTGTGGTGCATAGTCTTTCAAACAATCTCCACCAAGGAGTGATGTGGTACAACTTGAGGATAAGAAGGCAAAGAAATTATAAAAAAAAAAAAAAAAAAAAAAAAAACTTTTTGTGGGGTTAGGTGCTGACAGACTGTGGTATGCTTTTGCTTTTTTCTGACCACAGAGGCTTTTGCTGAGTCTTTAAACTGATAACTTATATGATATCAAAAGCTCCTTTTAGAGGTATTAGAGAGAACAGATCCTGAATGAACTTATTTTTATTAGTTTGTAATAATGATTACAGGTAATATAGTATCTAGGAGATTTTTTTTTTTTTTTTTTTTTGAGAGAAGTATCTAGGAGATTTAATCTCAACAATTTAGCCATTAAGCTTCTGTGTCTCTGTGCACTGAGCAGCTGAGCTTCTATATGAACACAATTTTTTTTTGTTGTCTCCCTCACTCTTCATCTGTCATGCAGATACTTCAAAGGTCCCGAGCTTCTTGTTGATTTGCAAGACTATGATTACTCTTTAGACTTGTGGAGCCTTGGCTGTATGTTTGCTGGAATGGTAAATATTTTTTGTCATTTATTTATATGGTAATATTATCTACAGCAGGAATTTGTAGTTCATATTATTGGCACATTGTATATAAGATTCTCCTCATGCGCGCATTTGTGGTGTGTATGCAAGTGGGATTGATATCTTGTGATAGACCTTACTGCTGTCAAGTTTGGGCCCAAAATTGTCCCAGATATTCAGCGGTTGGACCTTAGATGATAAAAATGTTCCATATGGATCTTTTTTCTGAGTGGTTGCAATGAATATGTCCAAAATTTGCATCTTACTATATTTATGGGCCATAGATGAGTGATCTGCTTGCATATTCATCCATGGGTGGCAGATGGCGAGGAGGATCAAAATTTGATATAACACCAGGGTTTGTGATGCTTATTATTGAGGCTTGTGTTTACAGATTTTCCGTAAGGAGCCATTCTTCTACGGGCATGATAATTATGATCAGTTGGTCAAAATTGCCAAGGTATGTGATGTTAGAATAGCTAGACTAACGTTACCATTAACAATTCACCAGCAGTTTTATATTCCGTTCTGTACTCGGCCTTTCTCTTATTTTTTTAGTGTATAATTTATATGTTGTCTAGAAGAATGTCCCTTAATACTTTTTTTAAGCCCATGAACACTTTTAAATTAATTTCAAAATGTCTATTAGTGATATTATACATTAGTATGCCTAGTTTGGGAAATGTAACTCCTAATATTTGTCGTTTTCCATGGCAGGTCCTCGGGACAGATGAATTAAACGCTTATTTGAATAAGTACCGTATAGAGTTAGATCCGCATCTCTCAGCTTTAGTTGGGAGGTCGGTGGTATACGTTACTTCTCAATTCCTTTTTACTCTCCTGGAGTATCTCATTTTGAACTAAGAAAATTTTTATACTCTGTATAGGCATAGCCGGAAACCATGGTCGAAGTTCATCAATGTCGACAATCAACATTTGGCTGTTGCAGAGGTAGATTTCTTGATCATTTATAGTATAGAATTAAACATACCTTGCAGTTTTTTAAGATGTAATTTTCATTAATCTCTCTGTCTTTTTTGTTTTCTTCTTTCTTTCTTTGTTGCTTTTTTTAGGCTGTGGACTTCCTTGACAAGTTGTTGCGATATGATCACCAAGAAAGGCCAACTGCTAAGGAAGCGATGGTAAATCCATAGTCTCTGTACCACCGAAGATAATTAAAACCTTACATCTGCTATCGTTTGTCTTTCTGTTTTTTACTCTCTTTGATTATATGTATATTTAACTTAGGTGGACAATCTTTTGTAAATTAAGCACAGTTGCTTTCTTGCAGGCCCATCCTTATTTCTTCCCGATCAGAAATGCAGAAAGCAGCAGAAATCGATCTTAGTATGCTGCATTTCAGATGCTTCTAAGATGGTGTCTTTTCTTCGTTCAATGGCCTTGCTCTGTAATTGACTGAGCCTTAAATTTGTGGTGGTTTCTATGTTTCTCGTCACAACACAGTCAGACCACCCCAATCCTCTCCCTCTTCTTCTTTTTCCTTCATTTTAGTTTTCCTTTTAACTTAGATTTTTTTTTTTTCCTATTATTGCTGTTGATTCTATGTGTGCTTCTAAATATGAATGATATATTGATCTGATTGCAGCCAGTGATAACCATGCATGTTGAAATCTTGTGTTTTTCTATTGCCAAATGGAAATTTTGCAATTTCGTATTTTTGTTTTGTCATTCTTTACCCGAGAAATAATCAAATTTTGTTTGAAAGACTTATTGGGTGACTATTAACTTTGTCATAACTGTCTGATAGATTTAAAAGGAAACTGAGTTATTTTTTTTTCCCTTGA
This sequence comes from Nephelium lappaceum, assembly GCA_021234005.1. Lineage (NCBI taxonomy): Eukaryota > Viridiplantae > Streptophyta > Magnoliopsida > Sapindales > Sapindaceae > Nephelium > Nephelium lappaceum. The sequence continues at coordinate 5,765,003 of CM038008.1, forward strand.
ATGTTTGTAATATAAAACTATTTTTACTCAAATTAGGATAAACTCTGAGTTGTATATAAATTGTATTGAAAAATAAAAGAGAATTTTTTCTATTTCATTAAGCTGAATTTTCTCTTTTGTTTATAAACTACTAGGCAGGCACTGCAAGCAAATTTGTTAACGGGCCAACGTCATCTGTACCCTTCGCAGTTTTCACTACTTTCTTCAATGTTAAGCATGTATGCATGCTCTTTAGATTATTGTACCAAAATCCCCGGTGATAGGTCCAAAATTAGGTAATAAGCACCGCTCTAGCGGTTTCAAAGGCAGCTGGATTTGTTTCTGATTGACCCAACCGAAAAGGAGGAAAACAATAAGCTTGCCAGGTATTGTTCAACAGGCGATTCTCGAAACAGGTTGGCACTGTCTTGTTGGATCTTACTTGTCAGCCTAGTAGCGCAATGTTTGTGGTCCAATTTTTTCAGTCGATTATCTTGAAACAAGTTGGGTGCTAATAAAAAATAGTACAATTTCTTTTAACTATAAATTTAAAAACTCAGGAAGGGAAAATATAAACTTGAACAATAAATATTATTAAAAAAAAAAAATAAAACGATTGAATGAAAGAATGTTATAAAATGAAAACAAAATTAAAACAATTGACTGAAAGAATATTATTAAAAAAAAAAAAAAAAAACAAAAGACTTTTGAGTTAGATTTAGACTACGTATGTAACGGCCTTCTAAGTTAGATTCAGGGCTACGATTCTCTCTCTCTCTCTCTCTCTCTCTCTCTCTCTCTCTCTCTCTATATATATATATATATATGTATAATAACGAAAGATCTGCTGTGATTAGAGGTTTATAGGACTTAAGGGAAAAAACTCCGTATGCATACTATTGAATGCATATAGTGAAACTTAATTGCCTATCATAAATGGGAAAGTACATTTACTATCTGATCTATTAATAAATGTATTATTCTACGCCTCTCATAAGTCATCACTAGGTGGAATTCTACTGAAAAGTGAGAGTCAAAATTTGACTGTAAGTAATTGTAAGGTGCCAATAATGCCACTCGTAAAATTAGTTTCTTTATGAAATTAGTAAGTACACCCATCTACTGTATAGACTTTATAAAATTTATTTTGATTCATTATATTACAATCCAATGGTTCAAGTAAATAAGTAGTTTTAATGATGAAAACTAAAAAATTTGAGATTAGACACAATTTCCTTGTAACCCTCCTTATGTAAGTATTGAACTTGGATATAACTAACCCTGAATTTAAATTTTATATATTACTATAAGCACCGAGAAAATATCAAAAAATAAAATAAAATAAAATCTTTTCATTTTCTTCTTAGATTTAGGGTAATTTTATCAAATTAAAAACCTAATCCTAAATCAAGACAGAAATTTCTAGTAAGTCAGAGGGCCCATTATATTCTAACGTTATCACTAGTAGGTTTGTTTGTTCGTGTTATTATTTCTTTTTTTGGGAAGGTGGTGGGGGGCAGCATCATTAGCCCATTTTCCTTCTGAGCTTCTTTTATTGTTTGCTTTTCCTTGTCATTTATTGCCAAGTGGGAGATAACAATAGTATTATTTGTTTTGCGTCTTTAATGTTTATTGTTATACTTCTCACTTTAATTTGTAGAAAGTAATTTAATTTTTTAAATTAATGTTGTACTATTCAATAAAATTTGCATTGGGGTGTATTGTTTTAATGAAAATTGGGTTTGAAAATCTTTTTTAAGGGTGATAATATCAAATGTCATTTAACCGTTAGGATGAGAAAATCAAAGAGCTAAGAAATATAGCATAGGTCAACCCACATACTGCTATAATTATCGATATATTGCGACTTTAGAATTATGGATTTCAGTACTGTAAGTAGAATTATGTTACCCGGAGTCTTTTTTTTACTTGGTTAAAAGTATCATTATAGGATTGTCAAAAAAAAAAAACAACAATAATTGTTAGAATCAACAATACTGTTGGGATGAAAAATAGCCATGGATTTAAATCCAAAGATTCACAAAAATTGAAGATTAAAAAAAATAAAAATTAAAAGGGACAATTTCTTCTTGTAACCGACTCTCAACGTTGCAGGTTTTAGTACTGTAGTTGTTTTTTTGTTTTTTGTTTTTTTTTTTTTAATAATAGGTCATATTATCATATTATCCTATTAGAACCCGTAACCTTGTTGGAATAAAGAACAATCATAGGATTCTAATGTAATACTCCATAAAAATAAAAGATTTAAAATAATTTAAGAAAACAACTACAGTACTAAATACTATCATGTTGGAAGGTGGTTACAACGAGGAATTATCTTTTTTAAAACACTTTTATGTTTCTTAAATTTTCAGTTTTCACAGATCATTGGATTTGAATCCAATAGTTACTTTTTATCCCAACAAAATTAAGCCCATGGAATGACTACTATTTTAAATGTTCTAATATGAGTTTGACTACCTCATTTAACCATTAATATTACCCATATTATTTGTAGTCATTGAATTGATTTCAATAACTATCCTTACAACCAATTCAAGGGCTATAATTAATTGATAATGTTAGTAACTGGGTAAGATAGCTTAACCCATAATAATATATTGGTTCCATAATAATTGTCTTTTTTAAAGCACTTTTATATTTCTTCAATCTTACTTTTTATCCCAACAACGTTAAGCCGATCAAATGACTATTTTTTTTAAATATTCCAATATAGGTTTAGCTATCTTATCTAACCACTAATATTATTCATCACCTATAGCCCTTAGTTTGACTTAATATTAGTGATTGGATAAAGTAACTAAACTCATAATATTATGTTAGTTCCAAAAAAGTATAGACTTTTACCTATACCTTTATTTTATTTTATTTTCTTTTTTGAGAAATTTATCCATACCTTTATAACAATAATAACAAAACTGAAAAGTCATTGCAGCCCTAAAATGACTATTTTTTAAAATATTCAAATATAGATTTGGTTACCATATTCAATCACTAATATTACTTATCATTTATAGACCTTAGATTAACTTCAAGAACTACCTTTATAATCAATCCGAGAGCTATAATTGATAGATAATATTGGTGATTAGATAATATAGTTAAACCCATAATAATTTGTTGGTGCCCAAAAAGTATGGACCTTTATCCATACCTTTATTTTATTCTGTTTTATTTTGAGAAATTTACCCATATCTTTATAACAATAATAACAAAGCCGAAAAGTCATTGCAGCCTAGAAAGTAGATATTCCTATGATAGCATCGTGGCTCTTAATTCATTTACAATTCTTAGTAACGTTCGAGTTGTCAGACAAAAACGAGAAGCATGCATGAAATATGAAGATTCAATGACTGTATGCCTCTCAATTTCCATGCTTTCAGAGCTTTGAAAGCATGGAAATTGTGAGGTACACAGTAACACAGTCATGATCACCATCGTATATTTCATGATGTTTCTAATTTCTAGGGAAGTAAATGACAAGAGCCGTTTAGGGTTGTCGCAGCAGCGTAGTATGGTTGGTAACTACACTTCTTAGTAAAACTGGGTTTCTAGTTTAAATCCCCCTCCTCAAATAAGAAAAAAAAAAAAAATTGACAAGAGCATGGTTTATTTAATGAGAGTTTCTTGTTTTTAGGGAAGTAAATGAAAAGAAAATATTCTTAACTAAGACTTAGAAACTGAAAAAGTGTCATTGCTCTGTTTGCTTTACCTTGTTGAACTTGTGAACCGTTGCCTCAAGTCTTCAGGCTTTATTGACTCGTTGTAACAGTAATATACATTGGTCATTCAAGGCTCCTCCTCTCTCTCTGCGCTTTGAGGTTTCCTTAAATTCAGTGCTTTGTGAGTTGTAACAGCCTATACATTTTATTCTACATATGACACATTCTATTGGAAGTTTCATTTTTGTTTTGTGTCTTTAATGATTGTCGTCATGCTTCTTATGTTAATATGTAGAAAGTAATTAATTTTTAAATTTTTGTCTTGTCCTAATCAGTAAGATTTGTACCTAGGTAGATTTGAGATATGATGATGTGAAGAAAATATATATAGTATAAATGTGATTTTACGATTCATAAAGCACCGAATTTAAGGAGGAGCCATGCATGGCCAGTGTGACGACTAGCCACATGGAGACTAAGTTAAACATGAAGATTTTAAAGAAACTGTTCACAATTTCGGCAGAGTGAAGCAAACTGCTATGGCTCTTCATTTAGTTTCAAAGTCTGAACAGTCTCTTTGATTTCTTCACCTGGAGTCTTTTCTTCTCATTTACTTCTCTAGAAATTAGAATCTGTCTTGAAATACACGATCCTCAGTACAGTTTCAATGCTTTCAAGCTTTTTTTAAGGGCATGCATGCTTGATGCTTCTCTCAGTATTGTAACTGAAGAGTAAAGAATCACGATGCTATCTGAAGAATATCATTTGTTTTCTAGACACTTTGTATTCTATTTTTTATTATAGTACTTTTGACTTTGTAACAGAAGACTCAAGAGTATGCTTCACTTTTCACTTGAAAATAATTTTTAAAAACCGAAACGATTGAGAGTTTTAAGTGAAACTTGATACAGTTGCACACAAAACTGCTAAATATGTTAACAAGCAATGAGCCCATCTGCCTTCATGAGTTTCAAAGGCTGCTCGATGCATGTGTTGTTGTTCAAAAATGGTTTTCAGGTGAAAAGTGAAATGTTATCCTGAGTTTTCTTTTTGCAAGGTCAAAAATATTATAATATAATAATACTAACAAAGTTGAAAAGTCATTACCTCTTTAAATACCAGTAGATGCTCTTGTGATAGTATCATGATTATCTCACGGTTCAGTTTCAATGTCAGTATACGTTGGAGTTGTGAGGCAAAAACGAGGAGTTTGCATGATACCCGATGGCAATGACATGAATGTTCATGCATGCTTCTCATTTTGCCTAATAACTTCAACGTTACTAAATATTTCAACCGAAGAGTGAAGAATCACACCTGTGTTAATCACACTTAAATTCCATGCTTTCAAAGCTTTTTTTGATAGCATTACCTTCGTGTATTTCATGAGAGTTTCTGGTTTCCAGGGAAGTAGATGACAAGTCAAGATTCCAACTGAAACTTTGAAACTAAAAATAGACCCATCGCTGATGGCAACACACTACCGAAATGATTATGAACCGTTCCCTTAAAATCCTCATGCTTTATTGACTCTCAATCATACTGGCCATGGTTGGCTTCTCCTCTCTAGCTGTGCTTGGAGGTTTCTCAAACTCCACTACAAAAAAAAGATACATTACCGAGTGCCAAATGTTGTTGCTAATAATAGAATGCCGTTAAAAATACTCTATTTCGATTGTAAATGGCCGTTGAATGTCATTGCAAAAAACGCTGTCAGAAATATCAATTTATCAACCGACTGTCAAAAATTATACTATTTGTGATAGATAGTCAATTATATTTTCAATTTCATTGGAAAAACTTTTTGAAATTTTGACCAGAACATCTTTGATGACAATTAGTCGTCGAAAATATGTGTTTCGCTAAGTGATGAACAATCGAAAATATTATTTTTAGTCGTTGAAAAAAAATTGTCCGAAGATTTTCAACCGTCGAAAAAACTGAACTTTATAACAAAAAATGACCGTTGATATTATCTCAATGCATATATATATATATATTTTTGGACCATGTAAAGACCATTGAAAATAATATTTTATGTTTGAATTCATTTATTCATATTAATCCATTTTATTACAACCTTTTTAATAACCATGTTGTTTAGATGTTTTTTAATAGTCATTAATAAAACTAAAAATGAATCAAACTAATTAACAAATTTAGCAAAATATTGATTTGTCATTAATTAAATCAAAGTAACACAATAGCATACATATTTATAGTAGTTATAACATTCAGTAGTTATGAAATTTGTAAAATACAAAAAAAAAAAAAAAAAAATGCTGAAAGAAGGTATAGTTCTAATATATAAACTTTGTCAATTGATTGATACGAAAAAACCTATCCTCCAACTCTAGATTCTAATACTCCATAATTGATTAATCATCATGCATTGTACTCCTCATCCACACCCAATAAAACATTATCCTGTATAAAATTTAACAAGAGTAAGTAACCTAAGAAAAATATTTCAATTATCTTTACATATTTAAAGATGTATACCAAAAATAGGGAAGGGGAAAATGTAATTATATTTTGCTAACAAACTACACAACAAAGTTTTAGCAATTTCTTAAAAATTTCATATACTAAAATTAACAATTTCCTCGACTAAAGATTAATCAAGTAAAAAGCATCCTAAACCAACCTTAAATCAATAAAATTACAAATCAATCAAGCTAAAATTAAGAAAAATTATAAAAACAAATCTTAAAACCCAATTATAGCTAGAAAATTCTCAATCTACATTCATTAAAATATTATAATAACTAATTAAAATACTAAAAGACAACATAACTTAAAACTAGCAAATTTCAAGTCACAATTTTTCATTGAAATATTTCATCAAACACCTTATGTGCATTGTATCATACACTAAATTTAATAATTACCTCAATTAAAGATTAATCAAGTAGAAACATCTTAAACCAATATTAAATCAACAAATTACAAATGCATCAAGCCAAAAAATTATGAAAAATCAATACTTTATGTAGACAAATCTTAAAATCCAATTATAGCTAGAAAATTCTCATAAAAAATTGATGACCTCTCATAAAAAGTATAAATCGAAAAAATTTGCAAATCCGTAGAATATAGCATTGATTGTTCCAAATTTAATATCAAAAATGGAAAACAATATAAAAGCTTTTTAGCAAATATACAAGAAGTGGGATCTCATCAATTTGTTTACAACATTAAAGATGCAGGACAATATTTACCTGCATAGTCTCCTCATAAGTAATTCAAGATCATTCTTCATTTTCTTCTCCAAGAAATTGATGGCCTCTTGGTCTTTTAATCCAGAGCTTGTTGCCTAAGAATATGTTAAAAATGCATTTCTTCAATAAAATTCAATAATTTAACACTTCAACATAAAGAAAATATAATAATGAAATACTATAAAAAAAAAAGTTACATTAAAAAATAAATTAAAAAAAAATTGAAACATTCTCTTGTTTATAGAGTGTGGGTGTATGGTGTGAGATAAGAAAGAAGACTATGAATAAAGAAATGGAGATGGTGTGTTTAATTTTGGAAATCAAGTGGTTTGGCTTTTAAAAGGTATATATACACTAAATCATTTTCGACGACTGCCTACCCTCAAAAAAAGTATGAATTCATTTCAAAATTATAGACGATTCACTTGGCGCAAAACATTTTCGCCAAAATTAAACACTTTTTCGACCGTTTTCTAGATTATTTTCGGTGGTTGTGAATCATCAGTAATAGCAGGACCAAAATTTTTACTGTTTACAATGACTACCTACCCTTGAAAAAAGTATGAATTTATTTCAAAATTATCTATAATTCACTTGACGTAAAACATTTCCGTCAAAATTTTTAGATTATTTTCGACCGCTTTTGAGATTATTTTCGATGGTTATAGATTGTCAGTGATAGTAAACTAGAATTTTTACCATTTACGATGACTACCTATCCTGCAAAAAAAAAAAAGTATAAATTCATTTCAAAATTATCGATAATTCACTTAGCGTAAAGCATTTTTGCCAAAATTAAATAATTTTTTGACCATTTTTTAGATTATTTTTTATAGTTACAAATCATTTAGTAACAATAGAACCAAAATTTTCTATATTTACAATGGCTAATTACCCTTGAAAAAAATCTGAATAAAATTTCTTTTATTTTCGATAGTAATTTTTAATGCCGTCAATGATTCACTTGGCACAAAACATTTCCTCCAAAATTAAATAAATTTTCGACAACTTTTTAGATTATTTTTGACGGTTATTAATCATCAGTAATAGTTGAACCAAAATTTTTACCATTTACGACAACTAATTGCCCTAAAAAAAAATACGAATAAATTTTCTATTATTTTCGACAGTAATTTTTAACGTCATCGATGATTCACTTAGCACAAAATATTTCCACCAAAATGAAATACTTTTTAAACCACTTTTCAAATTATTTTCGACGGTTACAAATCATCAATAATAGAAGAATTTTTTTTTGTTTTATCAATTTTGACGGTATTAAATTAGCTATTGGTTATTGGCTCTAATATTCCGCCAAAAACCAATATATTTCAACAGTAATGTGATGAGTTTTCAACAAGATTTTGTCCCTCGAAAATATGGTAACTCTATTTGCAAGGTTAACAACGGCCTTTAAATTGGATGTCGAAAATAAAAGTATCTGTGACAGTATTTTGGACCATCGAAAATAGTTGGTCATTGATAACCACTTTTTTTTGTAGTGTTCAGTGCTTTTCAATGTTGTAACAGCCTACCCACCAATATTTCTCAAACCACATTTTAGGTGTTATATTTTCTTCAATGACATGACATATCCATCTTATTTATGCTCATGGTTTCCTTAAAGTCATTTGTTCTGTTTTGCCTGTTGAATACAAGCAGCTTTTGTTGAATGGGTTGTGTTACATGGTTACAATTTGAGTGGTTAAATATTAAAATGTCTAATCTTACTATTCACATCATATAAGGATACATGTAATTTCAGACATATTTGTCCCCTACAAAATTTTACTACTCTTAATATTGAAATTTATAATTTTTAAGTTAAAATATATGGTTATTATGAAAATCCTGTTGGAAAATTAACTAATGTAACTTTATCTTCGCTTTTTGAAATATTAGGAAAAACTACCCTTAACATCTATCGATGTTAAGTTGAAAGGGTAAATTCGTAAATGGACAAGTTGAATTATTATTTTAAGGGTTAGTATGAAAATCCCTTCTCCCCAAGAAAATTAATTAATGTAACTTTACACCCGCCCCGCCCCCCCCACCCACACCCCCCCCCCCCCCCCCCCCCCCCCCCCACTTTTTAAAATATTAGGAAAACACCCCCTTGTGTCCAACTTCCATCCAAAAACTAGTTATTTTCCATCCAAATTTGTGAAATAACTAAACTACCCTTATTAGAAATTTGATGGAATAAAATAATATTTGTCTCATTAATTGAAAAGATTATAATACCCTTATCATCACCACCATAGATCTCATACATGTTGATCATATATCTAACCATCACCATCCATGACATACCTATCCATTATAATCATCGTTCATCATCCAATCTCTATCATAATCATCACCGTTCATCTCTTAATTTCATCACCATTGATTGTTTATCTTCCTTATCATCAACATCAGTACCTTCATCATCACTCCCAAACACCAACCAAAAACCCCACACCTAAACAAGGCAAACTAGTAAACAAAACAAATATAAAAAAATTAAATAAAAAAAATCTCATCACTTTCTCTTATCCTCTTTCCCTTTTTCTTCTACTTCTCTTTCATCCCTTTTTCTCATCTCCTATCTCAATGACCAGATAATCTTCATATTTTCCTTTGCTCCTCTCATTAATTTTTTTTTGTCATTACGAACCTTAAGTCCGAGGAGGAGATTGAGCAAAAGCATCGATTGGTCCCTATCTTTTGCAAAAGGATGTCGCTCTTTTTCATCTCCTTCCTCTCATTTCTCTTTTTAGTTTCTCTATTCTCCAAACATATGCTCTTTCTTCATTTGATTGAGTAGTGATTTTTTTTAGTGTGGGGTGTTTGGGATGATGGCACTAGTTTTGTGATGTGTAGGTTAGGTGGTGTTTAGGGTTGTAGTGGTGTTTGAGTTGTTGGTGATATTACACCAAGACTGTTGCAGATGTTATGGGTGTTGGTGAAGGTTTGATGGAACAAATGAAGTATAAATAGAGTGACCACATCTGGGAGGAAAAATGAAGAGTCAATTTTTTTTTGCCTATACATTGTTTATCAACTTTTATTGCCTTATTATTTTAATTGAAATATATATATATATATATATATATATATCATCCATACACATATTCATCAATACATGTTAGGAGAGTAATAAGGCAAAAAAAAGTAGGACTCTTCATTTTTCCTTCCAGGCATAATTTCTCTATGTCCATTGATTAGAGCACAAAAATACAATTTTAATATTAGAAAATTGATTGCATTTGTCAAAATATGTTATTTAATTAAACATTTTTATTTGATTATTTTTACGAATGAACTTGGTTTGATCATTTGATTTAATATATTTTTATGCTCATAAAATTGATAATTTTGACATAATTTATGGGTACTTATTTTGGGTTTGTAATGTTTTTCAGAAATAGAATCAAGAGACCCAATTTAAAGAACATCGGCTTAAATGCACAAGGCTCAAATGTTATCAAGAATCACCAGACAAATACAAGTCAAATCCTAAATGTCTCAAAGCTCATACACTTCCACCAACAAATCATTTTCAAATTTGAAAATGGTTTAGTAATTTGTAGTGATTGGTTGACATTTTATTTGAATTTCAAAATTTGAAGAAAGATAGAGTAATTTGTGAGGATGAGTTAATATTTAATTTGAAATTTAAAATTTGAAGAAAGATGGAGTGATTTATGGGGATGAGTTGATATTTGATTTGAATTTCAAAATTTGAAAAATGATCAAATAAATTGTGGTGATGAATATGGAAAAATTTTGAAATTGAAAGTTTTCCTTGTGCGTGAAGAGAAGATTTTCTAGAGAGTCAACTTCTTACTTTTATAAATAAGACATCTGACAGTACAACAAACGGAACCAATTTTCAGGGAGAAAATAAGTGTTTTAGAAAGAAAATATCTTGCTGAATTATTTTCATACTTTTTTTATAGAAATTGTGAAATAATGGGCAAGCTAGGCTAAAGTTAGAGTGAGACTGAAGAGTGATCTTAATTATAAGGATATTGTTATTCAAGTTTGATTTCTTTCAAGTTCTTAAATGTTTATGTTGAATTCTTTTTAAAGTTCTAATTTCAAAGATTATATTTTACAATTTCATATAAATTCGGTCATGTTTTTTTTTATGTGATTTATGTTGAAATTATAATTTCTGATTTGATATAATTATAAGTTGATTTTCAACTGCAATATTATCAAATTGATATATTGTTGTTCTTAGATAACTTAAAATTATATTTAATTTTATTCTTAAATCGAAAGAATTTTACAAATACTATTGGTATTTTTTATTTGATCTTCAAATCTATATTTTCCAATTAGAGTTTGGGATGTGAAACATACAATTGAGTAAGAAATATAAATCAAACTTAATAACAATAAAATAAACAATCAAGTGACCCCCAAAGTCTTGCTATTTTCTCTATTGGTTGTTTTATTATTATTATTTTTATTCATTCTTCATTTTAAAACTCTCAAACAATTCTCCTTTTAATTCTTCTCTATTATCTACTTATAAAACCTCACTGTTTTGAATTCTTCTTGTTATTTAACTTCTCTATGAGATCGATACCTTTAAACTATATTACGATAACTGTTTAGCCGAATGTGATATTTTAGGCTTAACCATCCATTTTATCTTCTTCACCAAACCTTCACCATCACCACAACATTTGCATCGGTCCTAGTGTAATATTCACAACAACACAAACACCACCACAACCCCAAAGGCCACCTAACCTTCATCATTTCATAACCACTGCCACCACCCCAAACCAATAACCAAACCCAGAAAAAAACAAAAAAAAAAAACACTACCCAACCAAATAGAGGGAGAGCAAAATTTTTGGACAATAGAAAACCGAAGAGAGAAAAGGGGGAGAGAGAGAAGGAAGAGATCGATCTCTTTTCATGAAGGATAGGGATCAATGCTTTTGCTCAATCTCTACTTAGAATTTGAGTTTCTTGATGATAAAAAAACCGATGAGAGTAGCAGAGAGAAAGATGAGGATTATCTGGCTAGTAAGAGGGGAGATGAGAGATAAAGAGAAAAGAGATGAGAGAAGGTAGAAGAGAAAGGGAAAAAGAGGAGAAAAAAAGTGGAAAGATTTCTTTCATTTAATTTATTTTATATTTGTTTTGTTTATTGATTTGCTTTGTTTGGGGATGAATTTTTGGTTTGGTGTTTGGGAGTGATGATGAAGTTGATGATGATGATGAACGGTCTTGATTTTGATGATGAGAGAGATGGAGGATCTACGATGATGAGACGAATGGCAATGACGATGATAGAGAGTGGGTGATTGACGTGATGATGATGGAGAGGTATGTGATGGATTATGATGGAGAGACTTGTTATAGACATTGATGGAGAGACATGTTATACACATTGATGGAGAGGTATGAGATAGACGGTGATGATAATGAGAGTATTATAGTTTTTTCAATTTAATTTAAGGTGACAATTTTATTTTATTCCATTAAACTTTCCAATAATATTAGTTTAGTCATTTCATAAATTGGGATGGAAAAATACATACTTTTTGAATGCAAAATTGGACGGCAAAGGGTGTTTTTTCTAATATTTAAAAAGGCGGGGATAAAGTTACATTAGCTTTTTTTCTAGGAGATCTTTCTAATAATCCTAAAATGTATTGATGTTGTAATGGTACCAAAAAATGACTTATATTATTAGTCTCCTCTCTTATTTTGATATTCTAATATTAATGGTTAAGACGAGAATCTTTCATTTGTCATCTCAGCGGCGCGCCAACTGTGCGTGCCTCCCCCCCGCCCCACCCTTCCCCCGAGTCCTTTTTTTTTTTTTTTTTTCAAATATATAAAAACTTGGATTAGACTATATCAACTTTTAAAGGTGACTTCAATGTTTTTTTATCTATTTCCATTAGATTAGTGGGTAAAAAAAATGAATGATGAAATCGCCGTTTTAAATCAAATTTTCAAGTTGAAATAGTCCAAACCTAAAATATTCTTCATTCGGTTAAGATAAGAAATTAAGAGTTTTATTTTTATTTATTTTTTTATTTTGACTAAAGCAAATGTTATCAATGTATATACATATACCCCAAATTAGGTAACAGACCAGTCTAAATATTTGATTTTGACTATTGACAAAAACCTAAAACATAATAAAGAGGAGAAACAAAATATTTTCTATTTCTTACCGACTCCCTTTTCTTCTCCTCTTCCTCTGCCTATAAATTGCGACTGTTCAAACTCAGCGATTGTCATTGGAAGGATACTATTAATTTCACAAACTCTTTAACTTAAAACAATAAATAAGATGACCTTTTTTGTGATTAATTACAGAAAATTAATCCCAACTGTTATTCTCATTTAATTTTTTTGATAATAGTGCAGTGTAGTTGAGCTCATTAACACTGAAATACATAGAGTACAAAGTGTACAAAATTCCTTGATTATTTTAAGGTCAAATTTTTGAAAGAGAGAGAGAGAGATCAGTTGACCCCTCGAAAGAAGAAAGACAAAGATCTCCACCTCCACCAAGTTGTAGAAGTAGTAGTAGAAAGTGAAAAGACATAGTCTTCACCAAATTGAGCTGTGTAAGAAAAAAGAGAGATGGAATTGGCGCAACCAATATCATGTACAGATTTTCAAAAACAGATGGGTCCTTGTTCCATGCCTAGATTTCCCCACTACTACTACATCACCCCGCCCATCAAAACTAACCCAAAGTTTCACCTTCCCTATAATTAATACAATCACTCCCACAAATCCACCAGCTTAAGGGATGTGTTCAAACCTCCATTTCTCCACGCGCCCAAATCTGTGTGGATCTCAGTCTGACCAATGGGATGGGTGAGGGTTCTTAGAAGTTTAAAAGGATTGTGTAAGCACGCGTGTGAAGATAAAGCAGGGGTTAGAGTGGGGCGATAATAATTGGCGACAAACTGAGGACCTAGGAATCTTAGAACTCATCTTGGTTTTGAGACATTTGGCATATAATCCGATACTGGGACCTGTTTTCATGCTACCATCCACCTCATTTACACTCACTATTCATCTACAGTTTTCTCTACAGGCTACATTAATCAGTTTATATGTGTATAACATAATTGGGTGTAAAATGAATCTTGACATTGCAAATATTATGTCTTCTTTTTTAAAAAAAAAAATTATTACAAGTACAATTATAATTGCGGAACTTCTTGATAAAGACTCTATGATACGATCCGAAGTTCAATACTTTATTTTTTACTCTGCTCCCTAATAATAAAGAAAGATTCACATTAAGTGAAAAAACTATTCTCTCACTTGAAAGATTTAAGAGTAATTTGCTCGCATACAAGTAAGCTAGGAGGTAATTATTGTTCACTTCTTGTGAACATGGATACTCGAACCTTGTTGTTGCTTGTAAAAAGCGGGTTAGGTGAGTTTAATTATCATGTCAAATCACTTTAGAGTAAATATTATATCTTTTTGTTGTTAAAGTAGACATAACATTTATACTTCTTATAATTTAACAATTTGTCTTACTTTTTTTTTTTAATATACAATTGAAGGATATTGAATGGGTCATATACAGGAAAAAAATTTTCAATTAGAATCTTAAGTTTGTGGATCAGATTTTTACTTTTAATTTTCTATTAGAAGATCATTTTAGTAAAGGTGTTACATAATTATGGGTATAAGATAGTTTAGTTACTGAGATTCTTTCTAATTATATAAGATATTTTAAAATGGAATTTTGCTCGTACTAGAATTTAAAACACTTAAAAATTTATTAAACTTTATTATCACATAAGTATATTAAAGATTTTGTATGAAAGACTTAACATGATATTTAACATGTATGATTAGTTTATAGAATAATTATAGCGGATGACGTTACCTTTTGGTGAGTATAATATTCTTAATAATGTCTTTTATTAATTAGTATAATGTTTAAATTGAAATAGTTTGATGTTGCACGATTGTATCTCATGCATTATTAGTAATTGACTGACCATAGCCATCATACGTATAAATTATTTTATAATATGCAAAAAGCGTAAATGCTCATTTTAAATAAACTTATTTAATTTTATTTTAAAAATACTATATACAACCTAACAACCTGAGTCTAAAACATTATTAAATTAAAGAGATAAGTCCAACTTCCCCTCCTCTAGTTTAGTATAATAATAAAAAAAAACTTTTTGATTGTAGAAATCACTAAAAACCCCCGTAACTTATAAAAATAGATATAATTAAGGAGTTTTTTTGTTATATTTATAAATGATAGTGGTATTTTAGTCATTATATCAAACTATAGGAGATATTCTTAATGATTTCTGAATTTAAGCATTTTTTTTAACTATTATATTAAATTACAGGGGATATTAGATTTAATCCTAAATTAAATTAATATTGTTACTGTCAAATCCTATTAAATGCTAGTATAAATACATAAGTTAGTGTTATCAATTATAATGATTAAGAGTTTGTACCAATTGCAAGCATGGTAAAAACTTACTCTCAAGTCTAATTTCAATCACGGTAAAAGTTTACTCAAGTCTTGGTTAATGGGATGCATGATTGAATGTAGATGATTATATCATGTCATCGACATGATGGCCTATGGTATGGAACATGTGAACCCACGCATTTCATGAATGGATGGATGGATACATGCATCAGCGATGATGATGAGAGTGATGTTGATGGGACCTGAATAATAAGGAGACGTGGCAGGGTTTCTGAATTTGTTCTTATCCTGAACAGACGAGCCCCATAATCCGATGCTTTCAGTTTCAGTACTTTTTGTCTTGTTGTATTTTCTCCTTATTACGTACAATTTTGATACTCTTTCTAGTATATGTATAGACTTCTATATACTGCTAGAAATTATACATATCCACTATGGGTATGCTTGTACTTTCACTGTTTTATTTTTTTTACTTATAATTTATAAATGTTAAAAAGTCTAGGCTCTATCTCTGTTACATAAATGGAATTTACGGTTGTCATTTGTCAGAAATGTTACTGGTAACGTCATTATCGTTTAGTCAAAAATTGCATTTAACCTCTCAGACGTAGTCCAGATGTAAGCTAAAATTAAATTTGCATATGCGAGGAAATATTTTGATATTTAAGGGAAAAAAGAAAAGATGATTCTATTTTATAGCTTTAGGCAAAAAAAAAAAAAAAAAATTAGAGTGTTTATTTAAAGAATACTTGTTAAGAAACGTAATTATTAAAAAATAATTTTCAGTATAATACAGTCACAAAATTTATTTATCCCTTGCATCATTCCATTTAAACAATATTTGTCAAAAATTAAAAAAAAAAAAAAAAAAAAAAAAAGAATGTCTTCAGAGATCAAATGTGATCAAAATACGATAAGACACTGCAAAGTTAAAGATAGTTTCATCATTCATAGATAATTTAATAGGAAATGTTGTATCTAAAAAATAAAATAAAATAATAGGAAATGTATGTTTTTTTCCAAAAAGTTTTTGCAATACTTTATGTAAAAATACATATAAACTGTTTCCTTCTCCTTTTATTATTATTATTATGATTAAGTATTGAAAGTACACTTTTGATCACATATTTTTTCACTAGCTTGGAACATTTATCACGCTATATAATAATTTATAGACATCTCTTCATGTGGTACCTAGACACTTTATCATATAATCTATAAAATTACATATAAGGGTTTTTTTTTTAAGTATATTTTTAAACAATTTTTAAAGTATTAGAAGTACTTGTACTTTTGATCACTTTTTTTTCTACATTTAGGAACATTTATCTCACCATATAATCTATAGGTACCTCATCATATAGTCTACAGATAATATGTAGAGAGAAATGTTCTTAGATAGTACCAAAAAAAAAAAAGTGATCAAATATACTCCAATACTTAAAAAAAAAAAAAGAAGAAGAAGAAGTGAGAGAGTTTTTTTTTAAGTATATTTTTAAACAATTTTTAAAGTATTAGAAGTACTTGTACTTTTGATCACTTTTTTTTCTACATTTAGGAACATTTATCTCACCATATAATCTATAGGTACCTCATCATATAGTCTACAGATAATATGTAGAGAGAAATGTTCTTAGATAGTACCAAAAAAAAAAAAAGTGATCAAATATACTCCAATACTTAAAAAAAAAAAAAAAAGAAGAAGAAGAAGTGAGAGAGTTTAAAAAAAAATATACCTTTAAAAAAAAGTAAATACCTTATAACTTTAAACGTATATTTATTAGTTATATAGAAAGGTGTTTATTGACTATATAATGAGGTGTCTATAGATTCTATAGTGAGACTAATAAGATAACAGTTTATAATTTTATATGTCTTTTTATAAATTATATGGAAAGGTGTATATAGAGCTATATGACCAGGTGTAAATTATATGGTGAGATAAATGTCCCTAGATAGTTAAAAAATTGTGATCAAAAGTGTACTTCCAATACTTAAAAAATAAATAAGTTTAATAAAATGTACATTTTTTTTTTAAAAAAGAAACCATTTATATTAAGGAATGTACCCTATAAATAGTGAACTTGCACTATATAATAAGACATTTGAGACATTTTCATTTCTTGAGTGCTTAGAATTATATAATTTTTTCTATGACTTTGTTTATAATTTTGTCTTTGTGTCACTATTTTGTGTAATTGATAAGATATATATATATATATATATATGGGGTAGGATCGGAGAATACAAATTTTAACACAATTTATTGATAATTTGATTGAAAAACATTGAAGGTGTAGATTGGTTGTTGATTTTAAATTGATATACTTCACCAATTCAAAATTAAACTTTATATATATATATATATGGATAGGATCAAAAGACATAAATTTTGACACAAATTTTCAATCATTGGATTGAAAAGCATTGAGAGCTTCAAATTTATATATTGTTTACATAATTTGGTTAACTGAATAGAGAGAAAAGATTAAATAAAAATTGGATTAATGATCTATTTATTTGGTCTGATGGATGATAGCGATAGAAAAGGTAGAGATAAAATAGAGTAAAATGTACCAATTTAAAATTAACAATTAATCTATACTATTCAATGTTTTTCAATCAAATGATTGAAAAACTGAGTTAAAAATTGTATCATCAGATCCTGTCCATAAACAATTATATATATATATATATGATTGTTTAAGTAGAATCTTGATTTTATATCGTTACAATAGTCACATCTGACTATTGATTTTGTGAAAGTTGGAAAAAGGCCCCATATATGAGAATCTTTAACACAATATATACTTAAATAGTTTTAATAAAGTATGTATATATTAACATCCACTTTTTCTCAAATATTAAAAAAAAAAAAAAATCACTCCAGTTCGAGTTGTTAGTATACTCCTTCACACTGATCATGAGAATTAGAGTTTCCATTGATGTGAAAAGGTTTGAGTGTGTATGGTGAGGAGTTCTCTCCTCAGTATCATGGAGTAAATTTTCAAATTACACTTATAATTTCAATAGTCCCTACTTATCTCTTCATATTACCTTATATAAAAAAGTAAGCAATATATATACATATATATAGTGCATGTATATATATTGAGAAAAAGATAAAAAAAAGTTAATACAAAACAGATTATGGTTAATATTGCCAAGATTTGTTATATTGCAACAAAATTGCAGCACATTTTGGCCTATCAAGATCTCTAGAATAAACTTCTTTAGAGTTAGAGAGTTCACTGTTTTAGACTGGTTTAATTGTATCCAAATTCAAGATCGAAGCCAGAACCAACTAGGAAACTCCCACCCCGCCCTCAATTTTGGCCTATCACTTTGAACAAGATGAATGAATCGTATACATCTTCCAAAAAGCATGACAGTAGTTGATAAATGATACATGTACGTGCGCACATACAAACACAAATTAACATAGACGGTTGTGATTAGTTTCCTATTGTCACGGCATGTTGACCAGTAGTCAAAAATGCATGTAAAGCACGTGTCAATGATGATGAATCGAAAGGTCATTTCAATGAGTATGATGATCATGATCATGATCTTGATATGTTGATGATGATAAAATTGATATGGGAAGGGTGATGGGCAGTGCAGATGAGGTCTCAATGGGGAAGAGACATGGTGCATAATCTTGGGGATTCGGCCGAGCCAGAGCCGCACCCTGGTGTCGGTCCCTTAGCCTACAAAACGCATAAAAATTTTCAACTAGAATACAATTTTTTTGGATGAGAAATGACAGCTCCTCATCAACTCCCTCCCCAAATGCGTCCCCCCCTCCACCACCCACAGCTCTCCCTCCCTCTGAAATTTCAACCAACAAAGACCGGCCAAGTCCACCCCATCCTCTGCCAAGCCCCAACATTGTAAGCTGTACCACATTTAAACTAATCCACATTGCCAGGGTATATCTGTCATTCTCTTATTCAAACTTGTTCATTGTTTCTTAATTACCACTTTAAACAAGTTATATTCCGAGCTATGCATCCATTTATATATATATATATACATATATTTTTTTTTAATACGAACATAAGTTAAACAGTCATGTAGATGATATAATTATATTTAGTTGTATAATTGGTTATTCAAATTGTAATATTAGCGAGAAATGTATTCAACGATCGATCCCCATACATATAATTAAAAATTATTTATTAATACTTAGTTGTTGATGTTCTACTATACATCAGATGAGATCTTCAAAATGATGATAATCTTGAGAAAAATCTTATGACGAAACAATTGCTTGAAGATCTGTGTGAAGTGACTTATTATATATAGATATGAATAAGATTGAGAATAGGTATGAGTAAGGCATAATTGCAATGTTTACGAGGTCAAACTAGGTTCTCTTGTTTCACTAGCCAGAAAACACGTAACTAGATTACAAGGGTCTGTTTATAGTCTTCATTTGGGTTAAAATATTCATGTCTTATTTCTAAACTTTTTTGACCCAGAAATTCATCAGATTTGCCTGGTCAATTTGAAGGTCTCGATGCCAACGAATAACCTAGGTGGAGCGGTGCCCGTCCCATGTCATGGCTACCTTTATATTCTTTTGACAGCAATTTTTTATATAAAAAACTATATATTAATTATTAATTTTGTTGCGAGTGAGACTAAAATTTATTTAGTTTATTTATTTTGAAATTTTGACTAAAATTTATTTGGATGCTCAAAAAAAAAAAATTGAATGCATCCACTAATCAAAACTTTAACATAGGAAAATAATTTTATTTATGGTTATCACGTTTAAAAAATTTACCTACAATTATGGTAAAATAAATTATGTAAATTTTATACACAAAAAAGAAATCAAGGTTTTCATTCCATTCAAAGAATTATATTGTTGATTTTTATTTCATTTTCAGTAAATTATGATCCTTCACTTTCATTCCTAGTTAGCACGTACATTTTGTATAATAATCAAAGATGTTATCACTTAAATTAACTTGTAATACAAATAATATATAATAAAAATATTGGTAAACTAAGAACAGTACTTAAATAAAAATTGTATTCACATATACCTAAAAGGGTACATATAAAAAATAATAATTAGTAAAATTTAATTCTTATGTAGAAAAACATATAGGTTTTGTATCTTCAATAAGCATGTTTACAAATCATGTATATGATACTTTTCCTTTTCTATTTTGAAATATAAATTTAAAATTTAAGAGAAATAGATATGACTTGAATTTATATATTTTTTAAAATATAAGTTTGAGATTTAAAATAAATGATGTGACTTAAATCTACAATCACAATAAATGAATGGAAAAAGCTTAGCTCGAACTATCTCAATATATGATATAACGTATATTCAGTAAGTTATTATATTTACAATATCACGATATGATAATATAAGCAGTTTAACTAATTTTATATGCAATTTAATCATGTGAATGATAAGAAAATTTCCTCGAGCCACTCCAGCACCTTTCCTCTTCATGGATAGGGATAGGGGTCAACCTTTACAAAGCTTTCCAACTGTCCAAATCAATTTTTAATCACCTCCATTAACAACCTTGTTAGTTCTTCGTTCCCATTAAACAAGACAGTCTGCAAAAACATGGAAAACATGTTGCCTACTTGTTTGGTTATCTACAAATTTATAAACCCTTTTTGCCTTCTCTCCTGTCCAGAGTCTAACGTGAGAACTCGCTGTTTCGCACCGGCCCTACAAAGCTAGTTGTGCTTCGCAACCATTAGTCAGTTAATATGATTATGAGGTCTAAAAGTTGTACGGTTCTCATATTTGATTAAATAAAAAAGGGAACAAGATCTCTTTCATGATCGTTTCAAGGCAATTGTCTTGGCATTTGTCTCTAACTGTTTTGTTTATTTTTTTTTTCTCCAATTATTTTTTTATCTAGGTGAAACATGTTAACATGATACGCGTCGAGACCCCATGTTCACTTTGACTCATAATATTAACTTAGGTCTTGGTTTTAGGGTTAATATGGGTGGCGTTATGTATATTCAAATGACGTAGTGGTCCTGCTGGGAAACCCTAGTTATTTTTATGGGCAGATTTTACAGTTGATTGGCCAATTAGAACAGATCATCGACCTAATCAATGTATAATATCTTTTAAAACTTGATTAGGAACCAAAATTGGGGTAGGAAAATGGAACAAAAGCCAAAAACTCCGCAAGAATCATGTGTTTATATTATGAAAATCGTGCCCTGGTAAGCTCTTTCGTCACCAACTTAATCTTGTTTAGATCTAATCAAAGCATATTCTTGTGTTGAATCAAATCTTTAATTTAAGAGAGATTCCAGACAATATCATGAACCGGATGAGAGGCTCTACTATTCTCTAATAATAATTCTTAGCCTAATTAGTTAGTCAATAAATCTTTCTAAAAATCTCGTTTGATTCCAAATTTGATGGAGACTCGACAAGAGTCGAATTAAAGAATAATATGGTCTGTAAAATGTTTCTAAATTCTTAGGATCACCAAGATCGAATAAGGATTAATTAATGATAGGTAAGAATCTCTTCCTGACATATTTTATTTCATTGTCACTTTAATTATTCTTTCTTTCTTCTTTTTTTTTTTGTAAATTAATGAAGAATCAGCACGTAATATGCTAACATTATTTTGACCAGCAATCATTTGAAAGAATTATAGCTTTTCTGCCCGTATGAAGATTTTTGAGTCAATAATTCTAAAATAGTTCAGCGAATTTACCAAAATTAGCATATTAATTATTTCATATATATATATATATACACACACACGAAGATAATTATATATGACTGATTTGATCAACATCTTCTATACAGTGATCACTATCATTATTATAAATGTTATTATCATCGACATGACCATCATCTTCATTTCTTTAATTTGTTATTGCTTTGTAATTGTCACCAATTATTATCGACTTCTTTTTTTTTTTTTTTTTTTATCTTATCACAATTATTTTAGTCATGTAGTCTGCAATATATTAGATTTATTCCCTAATTTGGCATGCACTTCAACTTGTTATACATGAGTTGAAAGGCACATATCATAATTAATTTGATGTTGTATTGAACTTAACTTGTCTTTAGATTTTATGTAAGAGTCTTGTTTAGGATAGATTAAAATATACGGCAATTCTCTTTATAATGTATTAGTAAAATACCATAACCTGATGAGTTACAAACTATTTATTAATTTTTCAGCATAGATTCATATCATTTAATTATTTTTATCATCAACTATTACGCTGTATTTGTTGTTGAAAAAAGCAGATACAAGAGATAAAATGTTATTCTAATAACTCTAACTTATCGACCAATGCAACGGGATCCATGTTATTAAGAAAATCACAACGTAATGATAGGTTATATCCTATATTCATTGTTAATGTATCTTATCTCACACACCCAACTGGATCACCCCCACCTAATGTGAAAACACAATTTTAAGAGAATCTGCTTCCTGATCACCGAAGTTGGTACCAGGGGGATTTGACCCTTGAAACCCTAAAGTTTCAAGGTTAGTGTTAAGGAAAGTTCCAATAATTTCTAAGCAGTATATTTAGTCGTGAAAAATGTGACTCATAAATAAAAAGGCTCAATGTATTAGTGCTAGCATAAAATATGTTTGCTTTCCCTTAAACTGAAATTTCTTTTTAATTTTATTTTTTCAACTTTTGTCTTGCAAGTTGTAATGAAAGTTGCTAGCTAGTTGAAGTGCTGAAACTCTATTTTTATGCTAGTTGAAGTTTCATGTCTGTGTGGAGAAGGATTATCTAGCGTTAGCATCAATGCAATTCATGTGATAATTTGGGCCAGTGTGTGTTTACAGGGAAGAAAAGGTTTTTATTTTTTATTTTTATTTGACGTCACCTAATTATGCACCTAACGCAGATTTCAGAAAAAAATCGTCGACCAAAGATTGGTTAACGGGGATGGATTCCTAAATCTTTTATTTCTACTTGAAGACCTCTAACCAATCGGTTATCGATCCCTATAGAACTTTGATTTTAGTTCATCAATAAACAAAGAATTTGGTGAAAATATTGGATTTCTTAAGACATTATTAATATGGACTACCATCTTCCTCTATAAAGCAAAATAAAGATAATATTTCATTGGTGGAGCCAGAATCCTAATTTTGGGGGACCAATACTTATTGAAGTAAAAAATTCACAGAAATATAATTGAGTTTACTATTTTCTTTGAAATATATGTGGGTCAGAGGGGGCCATTGCCTCTGAATAATACAAGATCAAAACAAGAGATCCAATACATATTAAAACATGTCTTAATACTAAATTGCTTTATCTCACAACTTATAATAATCTCACCAATATTAACTACCAAAATGTACTAAAGTTAGTAATCATCGACCTCAATAGCTAGTCTCACTATATTTATAAGGTTAAACGCAGCTAAAGTGGAGAGACTGAGATTAAAACCAATTGGGGTATCAAAGTGGTGGTTAAGAATCTCTTGTCATAAATGGATGAGCAAGTTTTAGTGTTTTACCTTGAAGCTTTATTATGTTTGAACCGCAATGTTGATTGGAAAAAACGAAATCAATAATTTTCAGTCAGTCCAATAAATATTAAAGCATGTCTTAATGCTAAATTGCTTTATGCAAAAACTTATAATAATCACACCAATATTAACTACTAAAATGTACTCAAATTAGTAATCATCAACCTCAATGGCTAGTCTCACTATACATATAAGTTTAAACGGAGCCAAAGTGGAGAGAGCGAGATTAAAACTGAATGGGGTATCAAAACTGGTAGTTAAGGAATCTCCTGCCATAAATGGATGAGCAAGTTTTACCTTGAAGCTTTTTTTGTTTGAACTACAATGTTAATTGAAATAACAAAATCAATCATTTTCAATCAAGCTGCTTGGTTCAAATTCGGTTAATATCTAAAACATATGATGAATATGAAGTAAATATTTGGCACTTCTATCCCGAAATGAATAATTTCTAAAGCTTCGAATTAACTGGTTTGTTTTGGCAATTTGAGGTAAAATGTTTGCAAAAAAATCCCTATTATTGCTAAAAGCTTTTTGAAAACACTTTGAAAAAAGTCTCATTAATTAAAAAAAAAAAAAATCTATAATCCACGATAATATGTGATGTGATAATAAAATAACATATAGTTGATAATTATATCATTCAAACCATATAATAATATATGAGTGGGGCAGTCCCAATATTGAACCATTTTCCCTAAAACTCACATTTATAATATTTTTCTAAAAATGTCATCCTCAAAATAAATAAATAAATATGGAATACTAAAAATAAGTGGAAAGACTTCTTTATTTATATATGCATTCAGCAAAAAACTTTTCAATAACCTTAAAATAAGAATTCATAAAAAAAATCCTCTAACAAGTCGTACCCAATCCATCTGATTATAAAAGCACAAATGATTGTGGATAAAGTGGCAATCAATCCGTATAAAGAATTCAATGTTTTACATCAAAATTAGTACGACATTATATAAAATCGTCCATAACAAATAATTGCTAGTTTCCAATTGGAGGGGGGAGTCCCAATCATCCAAATAATCACCGAACAACCCCACGACAACCCCCCACATAGATTTTTCAACGGGACCCATCGAAAATGTAGGGTCCCACTCCTCTACTTCCGTTATTTTACTATCCACGTACATCAATACGTTGAAATTTTCAATCATATATCATTTAGATGCTATCCTCACCGTACAAAAAAAGAACTCTTGTATAAAATTAATATTTGTCAAAGTAAAAAAAATATAATAAAAGAAACTTCAGTTCAGGCTTCGCGTGACTTGTCATTGGCTTGCTTTCATTATCTTTTTCCCCAAGTGTTTGGTTTAATAAAACCCAATAATTTTAGGGTCATTATCAGGAAAATATTAATATTCCAATTAACGGCTGTGATTTATGATGTGGCCCCCCACTTGGCTGTTGCAGTGAATAAAAATAATAAATTTTTAATCATAACCGGGTATTTAATGCGACGTCTCCATTTCTTTGAAAACTCAATCATTGTCGAAACTGTTTTAATTTGCTTGCGATTTAACACTCCCAAAATTATAATATTACTAAACTACGAGTGGTGATAGTTACATGTTAGACCCCTCCATCATCCATGATGTGGTACTTTGCAAAAACCAACAATATTTCAATACCACCTTTAATTTATTTTTGTCCTTTTATCAAATAAAAAATATTCAATTTACTTCAACTGCTAAATAGTTGGTTGTTAATGTAACTAAAAGTGGTTTTTTTGGTAAAAAGAGTGAAATTATACTTGGATGAGATGGGTTTATTGTAGAGATTCAACAATGATTTGGGCAGAAAGTAGGGTGCAGATTCAACAATGATAGGGCTGCCCATAGAAAGTGAGAGGACTCTGCTACATCTTGAAACATTCCCTTTCCAATAAATAGTAATGTAAAGAATATGACATAAACCATGTAGCATGATACAGCACTCATCGTATCTATAACAAAAGCTACGTACACTGTGCATCATCACAACCGTCCATTTCTAACCCCATCTATAATTTTTGAATAATGATTATCTGATCGGAGAACCCACGCTAGCAGTACTTAAAAAACAGTTGATTCATTGTTAGAAGAAAAAATAAAAAGAAAAAGAAAAAGAAAAGCCGCGTTTGCAGGCTCCACTTAATCAACGGCCAGGGCCGATATTCCTGGGAGTTGCCTCCTTGAAACCGACGGTTACCATCTCGCCACGTTACGAGATGCTAAGTAATGGCATGGGTAGGACCCACATGAGCTACACATGAGGCATGAAACATGATACGTTTATGGTATGATGGATGATGGTGGATGGAACGGATGGATGATGATGATATCTGTGTGTAGAGAGAGTGTAAGAAAGGTAATGATTACAAATGGGGTCACGATGAGAGAGAGAGGAACAACTTAAAACAATACCCACAAGACTGCGCAGCCATAGCCGCCATTTCCTCTTCCCTTTTTTGTTATCACATTAATAATTATTTTTATTTATTACTCTATATTCATTTTTATTTATTTTTTATATTTCTGTTATGGTTTATTATTTATGACTCAGTTATGATTGCCATGTTTAAAAAAAAAAAAAAAAAAAGGTTAATGCTAGCTTAGAGAGATAATCAGACAGAGAGGTGAGAGAAGAAGAGATAGGGACTCTAAAAACTAAATTCAAAAAAGAGAAAAAAAAACAGTTGAGATTCTAGTGAGAGAGAGAGAAGGAGGGGGGCAAAAATCATGTATTTATAGGCAGCATATGAACACTTGAGGCTCTGCGATGATAAAACTAGTCACCAGTCACCACCAATACTTCCACCACCTAAGAGAAATAAAACCTTAACAACTCACTTTTTTAAAAAAAAAAATTTTCTTGTATATATGAGCTGTGAACACATTTAATTTGTTTTACTCAAATTTCGAAGCATAATAGCTTTTTAGGCTGGGGTTTGCTCGGTTTCTCTGTCCTTGTATCATGTATTTTGGTTAGCTTATAAAACACGAATAGACGGTCTTTTGCGGTCTTGAAAAAGCTGCTCTGTGCAGCGAACAAAAATTTTTCTCCGTCTATATAAGGCCTCTCGTTTTCACCTCAGAAGTGTCTCATATCATAATCTCAATCACTCTCTCTCTCTCCCTCTCTCTATCTCTATCCGTTTCAGTCGATCATTTTTAGCAGAGTAGAGTATTGTTTGTTGCCTTGCCCTGGTGGGTGGGGTGGGTTCATATCGTAGTTCATTACAAGACAAAGATGAGAGAATCAGTAGTGGTGAGAGAGTTTGATCCAAACAAGGATCGGTTAGGTGTTGAAGACGTGGAGAGAAGATGCGAGGTTGGTCCCAGCGGCAAGCTCTGTCTCTTCACCGACCTCTTAGGTGACCCTATTTGCAGGGTCCGCCACTCTCCTGCTTTTCTCATGCTGGTACTACTTCTACTCTGGTCACACATTGCTTGTCTTTTCTATTTCTCTTTCTTTTTATCACCCAAGAACAAACATTCACTTATTATTATTATTATTATCATTTTAATATTATACCACTGACGACGTGGGGTTGGTGTTTTTTTTTTTCTTTTTTTCCAAATTTTAATTTCAATTCGTCACCCTTCTCCAATACATGAAAGATTTGAATACTCTTTAACATTTTGTGTTTGTTGTTTTGATTAACGAGCAGGTGGCTGTGATAGGTGAAGAAATTGTAGGTATGATTAGAGGTTGTATTAAAACCGTCACATGCGGAAGAAAACTCGCTAGAAATGCCACCAAAAGTAATCCAACCAAAAACCTGCCTGTTTATACCAAACTTGCTTATATTCTTGGCCTCCGGGTTTCTCCATCTCACAGGTATCAACAATGCGCCAATTAGTTTAAACTTTATTTTATTTTACTTTTTAAATTTTGAGGTAAGTAAATTAATGTCGTTTTGAATGGTGTCGATGTCGTTTTAGGCGGATGGGAATAGGCTTGAAGCTGGTGAGGAGAATGGAAGAGTGGTTTAGAGAGTCCGGAGCGGAATATTCGTACATAGCTACCGAAAACGACAATTACGCATCGGTGATGCTTTTCACCGACAAATGCGGATATTCCAAGTTCCGGACGCCGTCAATCCTGGTCAACCCGGTGTTCGCTCATCGAGTCGGGGTGTCGAGCCGAGTCACGATCATCAGACTGGCGCCGACCGACGCAGAGGCTCTCTATCGATGGAAATTCTCCACCACCGAGTTTTTCCCTAGAGACATTGACTCGGTGTTAAACAACAAGCTAACTTTGGGGACCTTTTTGGCGGTGCCACGTGGCAGTTACACGCCCGAGTCCTGGCCCGGGTCGGATCTGTTTTTATCCAACCCGCCACAGTCGTGGGCGGTGTTGAGTGTTTGGAACTGTAAGGAGGTGTTCACGCTCGAGGTGCGTGGGGCCTCGCGCGTGCAGCGCACGCTCGCGAAGACGACGCGGATAGTGGACAGGGTGTTCCCGTGGCTGAGGATACCATCGGTGCCGGAGGTTTTCAGGCCGTTCGGGATGCATTTCATGTACGGGCTTGGAGGTGAGGGTCCACGCGCGGTGAAAATGGTGAAGGCGCTTTGTGGGTACGCGCACAACTTGGCTAAAGAGAGTGGGTGTGGTGTGGTGGCAACAGAAGTGTCAAGTGGAGAGCCGCTCAGGTTAGGAATACCATACTGGAAAAAGCTATCGTGCGCCGAGGACCTCTGGTGCATCAAGAGGCTCGGGGAGGACTACAGTGACGGCTCTGTCGGCGATTGGACGAAATCACCCCCTGGATTGTCCATTTTTGTCGACCCGCGAGAGGTCTGAAAACAAAAAAAAGAAGAAGCAGCGGATATGAATTTGTTAAAGCGAAAAGGAACATCCCTCCCTTTGTTTTTAATTTTCTTTGAGTAACTTTTGTAAATGGATGTGGCTTTTTAGATCCTTTTGTAGCCAAACGGAGCCTTAGTTTTTATGTTGGATGGATGGATTTAACTTTAGATCTTTATTTTATTCTATATCCAGTCTATCTAAACGGTTCTTTGATGAGAATGAGAAATCATGTGGTAGTCAGAATATCCCTCCCTTTGAAGTTAAAATAAATAACTTTTTTAATGACTTTTGGCCCGTATCATTTCCTTCGATTTTATGCTTTATTTGGATGCACAATGACACAATCCTTATCAGCTCCCCTCTAATAATCCTCCTTCTTGATATACCTCTATTAGTTAATCAAAAATGGTGGAGAATAATCTTTGCCTTTTTAAGTATATTTGATCCCACCCTAATGCACTTTTCTAAAAAATCCTGTATGATGTTTACAATTTGTACAGATTTTATTCATTTTCCATCTCGCCACGTTAGCGTATATGGAATTCTCAAGCTTTTAAATTTATTTGGATAGACAAATGTTAAGGAGATGATATATTCTGTTGTCCTTGATTGAATTTGACAGATTCCAATTGTTATCATGAAAGATATAAAAGAAATCACTTTTGAAATTCATTAAAAATTTGTTTGAGATTCTTGAGAAGTAGTCAAAAACAAAAAATGTATATATAAAATATCAACACAGAAGTCTTCATACATTTTTTTTTTCGACAAAAATTGTCACAAATATATATATATATATCCTTTCGACAAGATATGATCATAATGGGCCACTTTTTATAGGTGGACTTTGGTGAAGGGGGGGATTCTCTTGCTTTTAAAATATGATAGATGATGAAATTGATAGGAGATTTGGCTTTTAGCTGCAACTTTGCATTTTGGAAGATAAATGAAAAGTAAGAAAGGATAGTTGGATTTGAACTAGTATTTGGTTGCTTGTCTTTTCCTTTCTCTAGTTTTTGTGGGTTCAGCTTTGTTGGATCAAATGGACCATGTCTCAGGTTCCCAGATTGTGACATTTAGCCCTCAGCAAACACAATTCTTTTTTAACAAACCAATAATGAAATACTTCGTTGATTACTTGAAAAAAAAAAAATATACATATATATATAAAATACGGATTCATGAACAACTACAAAAAAGCAAATGGCACATAAGCCGGGCATGTCCTTTTCTATCACTGTTTTCGCTTTTAATTTTTCGTCCTCGTTAATAGCTTCTGGACAGTCCCCTCGCGGGTGCTGAGCTCAGTGGGACACTATACAGTGTGAATAACATTAATATCATGCACGATTATTGGCATCGTTTTGTTTTCTTTTATCAAAATAACAGTACAAATACCAGTTTAAAAACAAAAAAAACAGTCCCAATTTAATTACATATTTTATGGTCCAGTAATTTATTTCAAATATATTCTGGTAATAACTTTTCCAAATTAAAATAATAAAAGCATGTCTTGCATTGTCAAATATTAATCCTTAAATCTATTGGAAAAAAAAAATAATCCTTAAATAACAAGAATTGTTACATATTTTTTAGAATCAGCATAAAACTTTTTTTTATCTACAAATTAGAAAGTAATGTTTAAAGTTTGTATAATTATCAGTTTACGTATCAATTTTTTTTTCCTTTAAAATAAAATAAAGAGAGTGGATAATAAGACAGGTTAGACATGCGAGAAACGAGCGGCTAGGGTGGTCAGTGAGTGAGTCAACGAGCGAATCCAGGAGATAAAGCTGGCGAGTGAGCAGGTGGGTCTGGGCCTTCACGAGATTTGACACGATGAGGATCACGTAAATCATGAGGAAGATGATAGTTGAACTATCAAATTAATGTAACTCAGTCTGCATTCTTTTTGACTACTGTTCGGAAGGTGACGTGCCTTTTCTACTCTTATCTTCTTGTGTCAACTGTTTATTTACATCGAGCGGATATATACACGGGATTAATTTTGATTGTAATTGGTTTTTCAGAACTCTAATAATGTTAAAAGTCCAAGAATATTTGCGACTTTTGTTTCTTATATAATTGATTATTTATGTTGCGTCGGGTGATATCACTCTTTTACTTGGTATATATGAATATTGTATGATTAATTTTTTACATAAGGGTCGCGTGAGACAAAATCAACTTCTTATTTTAATACATGTGAATAGATATGGCATTATAACTTCTTATATAATTAATTGTTTATACCAGATGTAATAATATTAATTGTCGTGTGAGTCCATACCAATTTATTGGGCATTATAACTTCTTATGTAATCAGTTGCTTCCGTTATATGTAATAATGTTAAACTTTGAGTGGGACAACGTCAACTTTTTATCTTGATATCCGTAAATATATATGACATTATAACTTCTTATATGATTAGTTATTTATGTCACATGTAATAATGTTAAATTCAAATAATTTTTTTAAATAATTGATTGATTGCTCGTAATAGCATTAAAGTTCGGATATATATATAATATTATAATTTTATATTTAATTGGTTGTTCACATGACGTGAAATGATGTTAATTTTATATTTGATTGCTTTGATCATGGTAACGATTCTATGGGTTCATAGTAAAGGAGATTACTAAAAATGGACAAGAAACTAAAGCTTTTATCAATTTTGTCGTCCTCTAATGTTTTTAACATTTGTGTCCACAACAGCCTCCATATGAGGATTAAAATACCTGTCTCTCAACTATATATAACGGACGGTGGAAGAGATCAGAGAAGAAAATGGACGATGGAGAGAATGAAGAGCTTAGTTTTTTTTTTTTTTTTTTTTTAATAGCATATAAATAATTTTCAAAGAGGTCAAGGGTAGTTTTGTCTTCGAAAGGACAAAAATGATAAAATTATTGGGAAAAGACAAAAATATTAACTCCACTAATTTTATGCCTACTTTTGCTCATAAGCTTTCATATTATCAGACAACTTGGGCATTTTAATTTGCTACATTTATAAAATTTTATTATAGAACGATATATATATATTGCAGGACTTTGAAAATATTTCTGCTAATAACATGTCTTGAATTTTTTTTTTTTTCTTTTTTATGACAAGCCACAGGTGAATTTTGAAAATTATTAAAAGTTATGAGGTTAGTAGTTTTCAATTGACCAGTTCAATTTTTATCTGAATTTCAGTATTGAATCTTAAGAAAGTCTAGAATATGATGGATACTTTTTTTTAAATTTCACAAGTAATAAAATCCTTTTGTAGTTAAGTTATACTTGGATCAGGGTAGTGAAGAATGTAATTGCTAGAAATGATACAAATAAGCTCCTAATCAACAAATTCCATCATGATTAATATTGCTCTCCTTTTGTTTCTTTAATTTTTTTTTTTAAAAAAAATAATTTAAAAAAAAAGATGCCGCTAATCATCAAAAATAAGGCTATTGATAATATGTTAGGTTATAGATGGCCACTAATTAGATAATACGTTAGGCTATAAATGACCACTAATCATAATAATGATAATCAACATTTGCTGGTATGCTTATCCATATGCGTAGAACCGTTAACATCATTCTAAAGAATTTAAATATATAGAAATAAATTCACAGTAGTCTTTTTTTCTTTTTTTTAAAAGGAAAAATTGTATTAACAAGGAGAACACCCTCCAGATGGGGAGGACACCACAGAAACATCCAATTCGGTTAACTTAGTAGTTCTTATTAACTTATCATCATATCATAAAAAGAACACGTTTAAAGAATAAACAATAATTAGAGTAACTTCTTCAAGATCAATCATTTGTGGGTTTCATTTTTTAAATTAGTTTTTGGTATCATCATCAAAATGAGGAAGCAATTGATGCCAATTTCTTAGATAATATTCTTGCTTTTAACCAAACATTATTGTTGTTTTTATTTTAAAAAATCAGGATCGCATTTTGGTCTCACTTATTTTCAACTTTCTCCCTCGGATTGCATATTATAAACACTAAATTGCAAGGCGAAGCAGACAGAGAAACTAGAGTCATCCATGACCAGTTTCCATATTGACTATAACTTTAATTGGTAGGTAATTGCTTAATTTGATTGACTGAATGTAAAAATCTATTTGTTATTTAATTTGTAATACTAAACAATGTTCTTCTTTTCTTATACGACACAATAAAGAATTTTTTATTTGGATACATCTCGTATACCACTACTTTTGTCTTATATTTTTCTATTTATAGATCGTTTTTTTTTTTGAAAATATTCTATTTATAGATCTTATGAATAGAAAAAAGGGATCAAGATAAAAGGAATTATATGTGGACAACATTGATTATTCTGAAAATATAAACATGGATACTCTCTTAAGTAATTCAGATTAGGCAAGTAGGATTGGAAGAGTTAGGCAAGTTTTGACTAGGGTTGTTTTCATTAGTGCAGGTTAAACCATGCCTAATTGTAATTAATTAATTAACATGATAAAATAGGTATGAAAGCTCGCCCTCCAATTTGTATTTGAAAATTTTAAAGTAGAGATGTTCCCCTAAAAATGGGTACCAATCAAAAAGGTCAATCAAAAGCTGAAGTGGTATGGGTCACTTTGGGTCATGTACTTTTTGGGCTGACTAGAAAAATATATAGGTGGTTTAGGTATATGTGGCGGTGGAGGTAAAATTAGCGTCGGTCGACATATTGAAGTCAATTTTGGGGCCTTTTTTTTTTTTTTTTTTTCGCTCGCTTTGTTGGTCCTTTTCTTTTATTGCTTGAGAACTAAAGTAGTTCATCCTTTAATATTCTTTTAAGGACCATAATCTTTCTCTTTCTCTTGTGGAAATTTTAATAAGAGAAGCGTGATGTTAGGTGGCACTCGACGTGAGAGTTTGATAATATCTAGGAAAATGACGGCCTATAGCTTTTTTTTTCTTATTATAATGCTTATATATATATATATATATATATTAGAATGATTGTGAAATGCAACGCAGAAAACATGTCATGAACTTTCTTAGAAGCTCTGTATGGGCTTCTCTTAAATTACTTTCAGAGGTCTATTTTAAGGAAAGTTGTAATGTATTTTAATTAAATCATATAAAAAAAATCCTAAGGAATATTTGCACAAACATCTTCATAAGTGGATGAGTTTAGTAATCCAAAAGTATAAACGAAAAATATGTCATGAACTTTCTTAAAAGCTCTCTATTGAGTCATCTTAAATTACTTACAAAGGTTTCTTAAAAAAAATTACTTACAAAGGTCTATTTTAAAGAAAGTTACTATATATTTTAGTTAAATCATATGAAAAAAAAATCCTACGAAATGTTTGCACAAACATCTTCATAAGTGTATGTGTTTAGTGATATGAAAATACAATTGAAAAACAAGTCATGAACTTTCGTAGAACCTCTCTATTAAATCATCTTAAATTACTGACAAAGATCTATTTTAAAGAAAGTTGTAATATATTTTAATTAAATCATATAAAAAAAATCCAATAAAATATTTGCACAAACATCTTCATAAGTGGATGCATTTAGTAATCCAAAAATATAAATGAAAACAATTCAAGTTCCACTCAAAAGAAAATCTAGCAAAGGAAGTTGATTCCTTGAGTGAGAAAGTGGAATTAAAGTCTAATTTTCAGTAGGAACTTAACTTTTGATTTATATATGGGATTCATGTAATTTAATTTTTAATTTTAATTAAAATTATAATTACAAATCATAAATTAAGTTTCTTTGTCCTCATGAGATTCTCAATTAATAAATATTTATATGTAAATTTAGTGTAAACTTCAAACATCTCTTTAACTATTCCATTACATCGTATGTAACGTAGATGTAAATGATTTTGAAAATTCTTACTGTCTTTACCATATATATTAGAATAGATCGAAAGTCACTCTTCAAAAGTTTCATAGTCCTTTGAAGTTTGGTCACTTATAAATAAATCAATCAAACATATCTGTCGATATTATAGAACATCCCTTGAAGAGCATCTTTTGAAGTCATCCACTTGGCTCATGGCAGCATTTGCTTTTGGGTTTTACCGAGAAAAAACGCACATTGACTTGACTAAATTCCTGTAATTATTAGTGGTGATTTAGGTCAGAAGGAGGCTCATCCGTCGACCGTCGGCAGTGGGTCATGTTCACATGGGCTTTTGTTGTTTTGAGGTAAAAAGTCAACTTAGAGAGTGGCTTACAGAAGTCGGTCCAAGTTTGCAGAAAGATAAGATCATTAGCCACCATTAAGTTTATAGAAAGATAAGATCAATTAGACACCATTGTCAAAAGAACCTTTGCACCACTTACTAATGCCGTTTGTTTCTCTTTCTCTCTTTTATGGTTCCTTTTCAGATTAGAGTCAACAAACTTAATCAGACAAGGGAAGGAAAAGACCACAGCAAAAAGAGTGCTTGCCCCGAATCTTCTATGATTTCTGAATTCAAATAGGGATATTATGAAAAATCCCTCTAGAATGAAAATTAATAGAAATTTACCCCCCATTTTCATTTTATTAGATAAATCATCCCCTACCGATTAAAAAAATCGGATGATGTTAACTTTGAAGGGTAAAATGGTAATTGAATATGTAATTTTATTTCAACTCTCTCTCTACCAGTCTCTCGCTCTTTCATCTCTCTCTCACTTCATCATCTTCTTCTCTCTCTCACTCGTCCATCTCTCTTTATCTCTCGCCTCCCTCGCCGGATGACCAACCCACACCCTTCTCCGCCATCTCCTCGATCTCCTTCTCATTTTCTTTTTCTTTTTTGGTTATTTGGTTCTAAGGTTTTACCAATCTCTCACTCTTTCATCTCTCTTTCACTTCACCATTTTCTTCTCTCTCACTTCTCCATCTCTCTTTTTCTCTCGCCTTTCGCATCCTCCTCCATCACCGGCGACCAACCCACACCCTTCTCCTTCATCTCCTTCTTCTTTTCTTTTTCTTTTTTGGTTATTTGGTTCTAGGTTTCAAAACCCAGAACCAAGCGATTCCGAGTTTGGCGAACCCAGAACCAGTTTGGTTCTGGGTTTCGAAACCCAAAACCAGACTGCATCCTGGGTGGGGTGTGGTGGTTGTAGGTGGTTGATTTAGGGTTGTTCTGGGTGGTGGGTGGGTAGGTGGTTGATGGTTATTCTTGGTGGTTTGTAGTACAATGGGTCTTTGTTGGGTCTGGGTTTTTTTTTTTTTTCTTCAAATGGTTGTTGATGTTGTGAGTTAATGTTGATAATGGTGGGTTAAATGTTATTGATGTTTTGATGATAATGGTGGCTGACTTGGGTTTCCAGAATTGGTTTTGATTTCAAATTTGATTTTGATCTTTCTGGATTCAAATCTATTTTTGGGTTTTTGCTAGGGTTTCAACCTGAAACCAGAAATTTTGGACGAAAAATGTTACTGAGGGTATTTTGGTCATTTCATGAGTTTGGACTAGAAAATGTTAACATTTTGGATGGGAAGTTAATGGTAATGGGTGATTTATCTAATAAAAAAAATCGGGGGTAAATCTCCATTAGTTTTCATTTTAGGGGGGATTTTCATAATATCCCATTAAAATATTACTACACTTTACCCCATATATATAGGTATCATTTTGTTACTGAGTTATTATATATGTATGACAAATTGACAGTTGTAGATCATATAATTTAATACAAATATTTAAGACATTTCTGATGAAGTATAAAATTTTGCAAGAATTAAACATCGAGGAATTACCATTTAATTAAATCACTTAACCTTTGAGGGCCACATTCTCCCATTACATCATATAGCTTTCATTTTTACAGATACTATATGTGATGGGGGTAACTTAAACTAAGACGTTATCAGATTGAATGAGTGTTAAGATCACGACTATGGGGGTGCTGACCGGGGCCACGACACCGTCCAAATTTTATTCTTTTGATAAAATCTACCTAAATAATTACATATATAACTCTCAAATTTATATAAAATAAAATTTTTATATATTTTTTCATTGGCCATCCTAAATACTCCTAAATATGGTTTTCTGGTTTCGTTCTTGATGAGCACTTTATATCATCAAAGCACATTGGGCGGTGATCATTACACCATGTAATTTATTTTCATTCTTTATCAGGGTTACTATGATTATTTTATTGTTGTTGCCATTTGAAACTGAAATTGCTTATTCCATTTTTCACATTATATATTTTAGAGAATAAGTTCCACTGATTGTGATAGGAGCCCTTGATGACATCATATTTCAATGTTACATTCAATTTTCACTCAATTTTCACGGGATAAACTTTCTTCTTCTTTTTTAAAAAAAAAAAAAAAAAAAAGAAAAAAAAAGAAAAGAAAAATGTGCATATGGAGTTCCTAGTTTAGGCAGCTGCCAGCTTCTAGAGATGTGAAAAGGGCCAAATGGCCCGTACTGTACTTTTTAGGCCCCATTGGGATTAAAAACTGGGCACGAGCTAGGCCGCGTCAATGTTTTTGTTAGGATGGGCTTGTCCACAGCTGACAAGCCCACGCAGGCTAAGACAACCAACCCGCTAGATTTTAGCTTCCTTTCACAGGGAAACTCTAGATTTTAGCCCTCAAATATTTGTATGTACGCCCATTTTATTTGTACACCCCATAACAAATTTAAGATTTTTCTAATTTGTTTTAAAACTCTTCTTAATACCAAAAGTATTTTTTTTTTCCGTAATTTTATTATATTATATTTTTATAAATACACTCTATTTATACCTATTTTATTATTTAGAGAAGAAAAATTTATAAGCTACAACAATTAGTGTACTATTATAGTAATTCTCCTAACTGTAACATGAGCAATTTGTAATTATTTTGTAATTATTTTTTTTATGTAATTACTCTAGATAGTTGACCGCAATTACTATAGATAGTTGACTTGAATTGTAATCTCTATAAATATGTAATCTCTATCAATAGAATAAAGCAAGCAATTACTCTATAGTTGAGTGTTGTACACTAACATAAACAACTGCAAATTGGTATTTGATGGGAATAATATTGTTTTCAGATTTACTTTCTCCTCTAAATAAATCCGAATTTCAATCCCCAATAGCTACAAGCAATAACAACAGCTACAGAAGGTGCATCAGCCATCCATCTCGGCATTCAGAGTCTAAATAATTCAATTATTAATTGCGTTAATAATTAAATTATTAATCCAATTAATTACAATGATTCATTATGTCATTCAAATGAAATAAATTATAATTATTTATTTCATTTAAAACTTAAATGATATAATTTAAGTTATTAATCCAAAGAATTGCAATTATGCATTATTTCACTCAAAATAAAATCAATTGCAATTAATGTATCATTATTTCAATCTAATTAAATACTTAAATGGCAACTACTTTAAATTCGAATGAATTTGAATTTCAATAGGTGATCTTTAGTTTCAATTTCTCTTTCATTCAATCACCATTTTGAATTTATAATCACAACAATTCTATGTCCTTATAGAGAAAGACACGAATATATTTTGATTTATCAACATCAAACTAAAAACCTAATCAAAATGGTTCATGAAAATGAATATTTGTGACCCATTTTCTAACATACATTTCTAGAAGAACAAACTTATACATTATTAATAAATACTTGAGAACTTCCATTTCTTGGGGTACAAAAAACTTGAGAGTTAACACCTGACAGAAACTCCCCCTAAACACACTCCTTATGCTTGCAGTATCTCATTGGAGAATAAGCTTTGATGATGAAGTCAGTGGATCCTAAATTTCCTAGAGGTCAGAATAAGTGAGACAATTTTACAAGCCAAACAAGTCAGGCCTTGATCTTACCCTTCATGTCGGTCTCTACGATACTGAATGCCTCCTACTCCTAGACGGGGTGGACTTCGTTTCTTCCGCATTGGTAGAATCACCAGGGCTTGGACTCTCTGATGTATCAGAGCTACTAATTTCACCACTTCTGTCTTTGTTAGACCAAAGCTTTGAAAAGATTTTTGACATGAGTACACCTTTCATTTTACCTGCAGCAAGCTTCTCTGCATCATTTTTGGCACTATCATTCCGATTTTTATCACTGTTCTTACCACTTGCTGCTAACCTTAGAGTAGCAAGCTCCCCTTTCAAAGCCCTGATATCATCGGCTGTCGGCACTGCATCCCAATCTTCTTCAGTGTTAGTAGTAGTAGACCTTGAGCTTCCATGAGAACCACCAGGTAGTAACGCCCGAATGGACCCTGGTAGGTCAGGAGTGCTGTTGCCAGCAGCTGATTGTGAGGCTCTTATCTGCTCAAAAAAGAGGACTTGCACAATCATCCCGCAGAGGAAGCCGTTCGTTTTGCACAGCATGCATACAGGCGTCCACTGATAAGTTTCGGCAGTCCATCAACTTGCATATTTTCTTCCGCTCGCTTTTGCTGATCCCAGGGTGTTCCTGCATAGAGATAAACCCATTTTAGGAAACAGTTCAATAGTGATAGCCTTGATTTATCTGTGCACATACAAGTCCTGAACTCACATGAAACTTAGAATTCCATAAATTTTATGTAACAAGCTGATAACGGTAATCAGAGCTATGATCATTTCTTACCAAGCATTGTAAGTCGAAAGAAAACTGGAAGGTTTTAGTGTTAGTGGCACTACGGCTGTGAACGTTGAACAAAGGCTAGAAATTAAGCATACATAATCCATAGCCTTATTGTTAACAACCTAAGGAACTAATGAAATTGAAACCATGACCATAACACTTTTCTAGGAAACACAGTGGGCAGCCTAGTAAGAATAAAGAATAGAAAAGGATTCAAAAGCAAATAAAACCTGATTGGTTTGGAGATTGGTAAAAAAGGAACTTACCTTCAGATACATGTCAATAGCCCGATAAAGTCCATCATGAGATGGTCTGGGGAAATTTGATACGATTTCGGCAAGATTAACAAACTTTGTGAGAGGTAAGTTGGGATCTTGTGCAATTTCAGCAAGGTAGCAATCAACCAGCTTTGCTACCTTCAACTTGGAAGCATCTGATACCGATTTAGGGCTTCTAATCTCCTGAATTTCATTTTCCATGGGAAGATCATTCTGAGCATTGCGCTCATATGTCACAAACTCTTCAACTAGGCTTTGCACTATGCCAACATCATATACTGTCGTCTCTCCAGCTGGAGCTCGAATCAAAAGATCAGCCATTGTAGCCTCCTCTAGCTGGTGACCAATTTTTGTTATCAACCCTCTTCTTTCCATTTCTCCGCATTCTAATAGAATTGATGCTCTCAACAACCTAAGCAAAAAACTACAAGGAACGCTGC
This sequence comes from Nephelium lappaceum, assembly GCA_021234005.1. Taxonomy (NCBI): domain Eukaryota; kingdom Viridiplantae; phylum Streptophyta; class Magnoliopsida; order Sapindales; family Sapindaceae; genus Nephelium; species Nephelium lappaceum. Next base: position 5,804,977 of record CM038008.1, read on the forward strand.
CTTTCTCGGCTGGCAGTAGCCACATAATGGTTTCCACAAGTGATCTATATTTTGTGACATCACCATTTTGGATCATGCCCTTGCTAAAACCTGGCAACCTTCGGAGTGCATAGGCATTCAAGGATTCTCCGATCACGTCACCTGAGACTCTTCCTTTTGTTTTGACTGTCATGATCACCCTCTTGTATAAGTCAATATGAAGCTCACAAAGGTCTTCTACCCACCAATCTTTTGGAACTAAATGGGATTTTCTCACACCATTCCATTGAGGATCATTCCCATTCTCTGATGGGAGTTTTTTCCTATTATAGGTGTACGACCACTCCACCTTTGAAGTATCAATTGAAGCCTTTGTAGCAATGGAATCAAGGCAGTGGCTGACCACTTTAAGTTCCTCAGACCATGGAAGCAGAGACCTTGTAGTTTGAAGAACAATGATTGAATCTTTCCAACTCCGGAAGATGCTAGAGTTGAGGAAGACTTCTATTTTGTAAATCAGGTTTCCTTTTTCAACTGTTTCATACATCTCTAGGTATTCTGCAGCACACCGAGCTGCAACCACATTGTATGCATTGAGAGTAACTGTCATGCCATAACAGAACTTGGCGCATATTTCAAAAGCAGCAGGTCCACCAGGAATAGTCTTGATGTGGATTTCATCACTATCATCGTCCTTTGTGGTTGCAACCAGCTTCTGCAAGTGAGCACTCTTGGATAGAAGGGGAAACTGCACAAATATTGTAGAAATTAGTAAAGGCCGGCAAAACAATTATCTGCAGTAAAGAGTATGCCAATACAGATAACATTAAATTAGTCTTTTTAAAAGCCATAATTAATTCTGACTGGCAAGTAGATTGGACCATCGATAACCATCTATCAGATGGATGATAATTAGACTTGAATTTCTTTTCAGTGTACCCAGCATAGCCCACAGAGAAGAGAAGGGTAATTTGGAAAGAAGAGGATCAAATTCTAGGCCGCAACTAAATTACTTTTGGCCTGTTACTCTAACCACGTTAATTGTATGATGAACTTTCAATCAAGTTATAGCAAATTGTGGAGGTTAAATGAATTTTATACCTTGTGCAGATAAAATTTCACGTCCCCAACATTAACGACTATATCTGTAGCCAACTCAGTTGCCACATACCTGGACATAAAGATGTTCGTCAGATTACATTAACATACTTAATACAGAAATTTTCCCTTAATTTGGAATTAACAGATGAAAGCACTCATACAGCAAGTACAGACTTATCAGTTGCAGAGAATGCCAAGTATAAGACAAGTTGTGAATCCAAAATGAAGTTGTACTCTTAAAATTATAACCTCTAAGCGTCCAAAATGTAGCTTAGCTTTACCATTGAAAAGACGAAGAAGAGTGCTACATATTCATGGAGATGGAAGCATAATGGATTGAAACCTGTTTTAAGAATTTTAGAAGCTATGATTCCAATACTTTAAACTCCTGGAAATATCAAAGAATGACAAAAACTCATGAGCTATATTCAAAAATATTGGAACAGGTGTTTTATGTCTCTAGATATGTATTAATCTTACAAACGAAAATTATTAGAGCTGTGAGAACACTATATAATGATAATAGAGGAATCGGTGAACTTAGCATTAGAAACAATCAAGGTGAAATCAAATCAAACTGCGCAAATATGGGAATCATTGCCAATCATGACACTGAATAAACGATTTCAAGATTTGGTTATATGAACTTATCAACGCCGCTCTTCAAATGCTATAAGATCAAACAATAACTTGTTCCAAAGTCGAGCCCAACTTTTCCTTAAGGTATGCTGTCTGTTTTCCGTTCCATATCTTTTGAGGCACCAGAGCAAAAAAAAAAAAAGAAAAAAACTTTATCAACCAAGCCGACAACATATTGCTTGCGGTGATGTAACATGTAACACACACTCTTTTGAAGAAGCCAATCATGCCTTCAGCAATAAATATAAACCCAACCCAGTTCTGTTCCCGGCAAAGAAAGGATCTCGGAGGTATGATCCAGTTATGATCCTAGCTTCAGCCCTTCTCAGAGAAGGTAAGCTTTCACATTCTTGTCACTGAAGATGCCCTTAAATTTTTCATATTTCAACATCTATAGAAATCAATAAACTAATAAACATCCTCAACAATTCATGTTTGAGGAAAAGGAAACCCAACAGGATTTTTCTCATAAAAACAATAGAAGGGTTAAGACAAAGGTCAATAATAACATACCACATATACATTCTAAATGAAAATAAAATCAAATATAATAATAATAATAATAATAATAAGAACCATAAAAATGAGTAAATATGAGAATCCAGATCTTAAACTCACCTAATATTATCACCCTCAGTCTGAAATGAATCAGGCTTTGATCCAAGTTTCATAAACTTCATGCCGGGAAAATGAAAGTTGAATTCCTCACTTTATGATTTCCAACCGACAAAAACCACCAGTAGGACTAGTAGTGAAACCACAGAAGTAGGAATCTAACTCCTCAATGTTATGAACTACCTGGTGTTTGAATAGTAAAGAAATGGATCAAAGTAAAATTTGGTGAATTTCTTAGTATGACTGAATCTTTCTCACACGAACCGAGGCTAACGACAGCAAGAGAGAATGAATGAAGATAGCGCGATATTCAACCAAATTGTTCGCTTGAATGGGAAGAGACCGAAAGGAGTGGTTGCCTGCTGAATTGGTAACAGAGGCCAATGACTCCGGGTCAAGTTAAGGGTACATTACCTAAAGGCTTGCAAAATATATATAATTCTCATGAACCAGAGACACCCCCACTTGCCCCAAACTGACACCACCGTCCTCACTGTATTTGTTTATCTAATTCTGTTCTCTCTTTCTTAATTTGTTTTCTTTTTTCAAAGATTCACACACTACCAAGACCCTTTTTCAGAGTTTTTTAAGAACCCAAAATTCAGAATTAACTTTTCTTTACAATACAAAAATCTTATTTCACTTTTGCTAGCTTCTTGAAGCTACAAAACCTGCAACAGAGAAAACAGCATATCTTGGTAAGAGCTTAACAAACTACCAAAATGGTTGGCAATAAGTATCAATGTTGGAGTTGTCTGAAAGGAGGTTTATGCAAGTCAGCATCAATATCAACAAAAATGTTGCGTGAAAACAGATAGTTTCATTGAACTCAGGCTTTGATACCCAAATATACCCACTCGTTTACCACATAAAGCACTTAAAAAAAAAATAATAAGCAAAACAAAGACCTCTCATGGTCAGCTTGAAAACACAACCTAAAAGAATCTCTTTCTGTTGTTTTACATCACATTGAGATATGAAATATGCCTAACACGAGAGAATGGTATCACATCAACAAAGTTAGCTCAAGTTGTAGCCAATTCATGCACAATGAACATTAATCAACCTACATATGCAATAAAAAAAGATTGAAAAGAACCAAAACCCACCTCAAAATGAAAAGTTTGGTGAACAGAAGTTAGACTAACACCGCATGACAAAACTATCACAAACACATTAATGTTAATAAGTCATCAAGAACATGAAGTATACAATATCAACTAAACATAAGTAAGAGTGAAAAAGTAACAAATATATTCAAGTATCTATACCTTTCTGAGGTCTCTGGTAGGAACCGCCAAAGAAAATAATGGTTTAAAGATAGAGCCTTGTAATAAGAATGATATTGGCAAGTACAAAGAATGAAATATTGATATCACAATGTGAGTGTCAAGTGCATATAAATGTTAAGAGTGTGTATCTCAGCAAGACAAAACGGCAAGAAAGGAACCCCACATAACACAAAAACGAAAAACCACCCAACAACAAGAAACCCCCCCAACACCCTCTTCAAAAAGATGAGCTGTTCCTCATCTATTGACAGCCACCACCGCCTACACAAACACAAACACACTTATCACATGAAACCAAACCCCAGAATGTTCCCTCACTCACTCACTCACTCTCTTTCCCACCACCACACACAACACAAGCACAGCAGTCCACCACCTCCTCCTCACCTCTCTCTCTCTCCCTATAACAATGAAAAAACCAACCCCATCACACACATTCCACTTGTATAATTATTCTTTATCTTTGCTAGTATAAAGACTGAGGGTCTACAAATATGAAAGAAGAGAAGAGAAGAGAAGCAGCATGACAAGAGGGCCACACAAAAGGGTCACTGAGGAAAGAGTGGTGTAGACTGTGAAGCACGCCAAGTCTGACACAACATAACTTTGGTGCTCCCTTAATGTAATACATAAACTGAGTAAATGAAAAGCTTTAGAGTTGGTTGGTTTGGTTCTTGAGTTATGTGTTTAGAAACACCCCGTGTGCGCCAGAAAACGACGCATCCATCGCCCTCCCGTACTTTGATAATAATGCCATCCATTTCACTTCTTTTTCTAATATTCTAACCATTTTTTTTTTTCTTATATTGAAAAGTAAGAGATTAGGCTGTGTCTTCGCTTTTCCACTCGTGAAATGTTTTCAAATGATCGTGATAAATAGTAACAACTCCCTCTAAATTCTGGGCATCACGTCATATAGGATCCCCCATGGTACTCCTTGAATTTTAGTTAAAATAACAAAACACTTCCATTTTTGAAGGACTCACTCCAACAATTCTCACAGTTTTAATTAAATATTAATATTAAACAAATAAAAAAGAAAGTTTATTTTTATTTTAACTAAATAAAAGAGATTTTCAAATTGTATCAATTCAAATTAAATATCAAAATAATAGAAGTAAAATTTTGGTTAGCATTGTCGTGCTCTCTATATATGTAGTTAGAGTAATTCAACTTTTACAAAATAGTTAAGAATATAAAAAGTGGTTGCAATATAGGAAAAATTACATCATTAGTTAGTTTTACTAAAGATAATGAATAGTTAATATGATTTAAGGTGCTTTTAGGTTCGAACTTGGCTACTTTGCTGTTGTCTCCCGTCTTTGTTTTTTTCCCTTCTTTTTCATTTTTTATTTTTTTCTGTTTTTTAAGTACTGCATTGCATGGTTGTATTATTATCGCTTTAAGTATTAAGTTTACACGTTTGTTTTTGTTTCTAATTTTTGGAGATGCTTTTAGTTATGGCTTTTCAGTTAGAACTTAGCCAGTTTGCTCGTCTCCCATCTTCGTTGTTTTCCTTCTTTTTTATTATTATTTTTTTCTGATTTTTAAGTGTTGCATTGCATGGTTATGTTTTGTTACTGTTAAGTATTAAGTTTACATGTTTGTTTTTGTTTCTAATTTTTGGAGATGCTTTTAGTGATGGCTTTTCAGTTTGAACATGCCCACTTTGCTCTTGTCACCCTTCTTTGCTTTCTTTTTTCTTGTTTTTTTTTTTTTCCCTTTTTTGTATTTTTCCTTTTTTTTTTCTGATTTTTAAGTATTGCATTGCATGGTTATGTTAATATCACCGTTAAGTATTAAAGTTTACATGTTTGCTTTTGTTTCTAATTTTTGCGGCTGAGGACTTAGTTATTGGTTTTAATACATGCTATACAAGCTTTCTTTATCTATATTATAGTATTATTGTATTTCTTATATTTTCATTTTATTTATATTTATTTTTTTATTTTTTTAAGAGAGATAGATATAATACTCTGTCAAAATAAATTAACTATAGAAAATACAGGATGTACCATTGTCTCATGTGATTTAGTCATTAAAAATACTTATTCAAAGAGTAATGTTACACTACTAAAAAAATTATCTAAATTTATTGTCCAATTTTTCTTTAATATATAAAATACGGTAGTTCTTGCAAACTGAAAAATGGAGGCAAATTCATAAATTTTACAATAATTTATTTAATTAATTAGTCCAATCAACATATTGAAAGCTCTCTTCTCGCTGGTAGTGGACAAATTGTGACCACATTACTTCTCTCTTATCCAAACTTTTTTATTCCTTTCACATCACATGCAATGCTCCAATCCACTTTCCCCAATGACACTAAAATTCAATCAAAAAAATTAATAAATAAGTAAGTTACTTAGGTTTTATCATATGCTCCTCCTTTAATAACATATCCCCATGATAATGCTTACTTATATTAATACCACTTTGCATCAAGAATCTCGTCAGTTCTGCGTAAACTTTTTAAGATTTTTTTTTGGGTTGCATCACCTGATGCAAATGTTTTATCACAGAAAATGTAGATTCTATGCAATATGAGATTGATTCTTGACCAAATGTCAGTTTTCTTTAGGTCTAATTTCTAATAGTTTTGATATCACAAAAATCATTTTATATCTATTTAGTAATCTCTGATAGATAAACTTAATTTGTGTTCTAATAAGAGCTTGTATCAGACAAGAATCAACACCTCAAAAACGCACCTCTAATTAACTAATGAACTAATATATATTGCACATCAAAAACACTGCCTGAATTAATTAAATCCGACAGAAATTGGAGTCACAAGATTTGATGAAGATTGGATGGTTGGGGGGATCGGGTGACAATTATACGTTGATCAATGTTTTGTAGAGATTATTGAGATTGAGATAGTCAAAGGATCACTAATTAGTATCAGTATATGATCCCTTAGCAAAGTCACAAGCATTGTTGTGGTTGTGGAAGCTTAAAGGTCCTACAATACTTGCCAATTTGGAAGACCACAAAAAGCTTTGTAGGTATGTGTCCACTTGATGAAGGCAAGGGCAAATCATGGATGGCACTTTGTGTTTGGTCTATGTGAACCCTTGCCCCATACCATGTGCTCATGTTGTTGATTGATCTTACTTTGCCAACAATATTATCTACAATACTTTAATTGTTTAGCTAGATTATCCTTTTTTTTAGGGTGGGGGAGGGGGATAAGGGATGGTGTGCAAGCTTAGATTATCTTCTTTATTTAATTGCCAATTTCCTGGTTTTGAGGATTAATGGATCATTTGGGTGTCATATAGTGCTTAGCATTTTAGTTGAACGATACCTTTAGATTCATTACTTGAAGGCATTAAATACTTTACCCTCCTCTAAAATAATCAAACTCTTAAAAGAAAATGCTAAAATAGAAGTCATTATTTAATGTATAAACATATATATACACACATATATATATATATATATTTGATCTTTCAAAACAAAATAATATTCAATTTAATTACTTATTTAAATTGTTTTACCCAGTAAGTTCATAAAACATTTATAAAATTGTAGAGTTTTTCTTTATCAATGTCAAAACCATTGTAAATTAGTCTAAATTTCAGCCAAACACATGGAAAAAGGTATGTAGAAGTGTGGAACTAACCCTTTATAAAAGAAATTAATCTAACGAATAGAGAAAGACTAAACTGAAGCCAAAGGAGGTAAACAATCAATAACAAAAGGAAAGACGGAGATATTTACAACTCACTTAGTCTAATTAATTTATTAGCAGTGAATAAAAAAAAGGTGAAGGGTTTAAGTTACTAAAATTAAGGTAATTATATCTCTCACAAAAAAAAAAAAAAAAAGGTAATTATGGTGAAGCACATGGCCATTTACTTAAATGCATTGGGAATAACTTATTCAGGAGCAGGACCATGAACTAATCATGTTAGCCAAATATTTTGAAGTGATAACTTCAAAAGCAAAGATCTCTCTGACAATACCTTCAAGATAATTATTATTTTCGATTTTCAAAAGTCCTCTCTTCTAAATTTTTGTAATTCGATTCAATGAATTTGCAAGAATTGACCTTCCTTTATTCCTTGTTCACTAATTATTTATAAGGTCCCAGTTATATATGTTTTCATGAGGAGACAGATTCTATACACCAAAGTTATAAATTGAACGCCTGATATGTATATTGAGTTTAAATGTGAATGTATGTGATAATGTTACATTCGGTAAAATTTTATATTAAATAATTACAGAGTTTACTTATCGAAACGAGTTTAATTTATATAATGTGCCATGAAAATATAGCAAGACCCTTCTCTCAAAGATTATGTATAAAAATTTAAGGACATATATATATATATATGTAATTGCATTAATCAGGAGAAAATCAATGTGGAATCTTATAACAATTTTATATAATGGGATATATAAATTTATTTTGCTTCTCATTAACAGTTTCGGTCACGACAAGGATGTAATATTGTACCTTAGATTTTTTGGATTCTTCACAATCGAATATGTCTATTACATAAATGAAACAACACGAAAACTTTCCACCGATGTACCAAGAATAAACACCAAAGGATACTTTCAAGATATGTATAGACATAAAAATGAATAAAAATAAAAGAAGAAAGTGATATTACGCAGAGGGATCTTAGAGGAAGATCTTGTTGCTACTCCTTAATCGAAACAGCTCCAGCTATGATAAATGTCCTTTATTTTTTTACAGTCTGTTTTTCCTATATCTTTCGAGAAAAGGCATACATATTAGTGATCTAGCAATCTCACAAAACTTTATCGAATCTCCACAAAAGAAGAAAGGGGAGTCTTCAATGAGACTACACTGCCTGAGTGCTTTTTTCTTTTCCTGAAATTTGATATCAAATAAGTTTGAAATTAGTCAGAAACGACTGGGATTAAACAATTTTTACGTGATATATATATATATATATATTACGTGATATACATATATATACATATACAAATATATATATATAGAAACTCGTAAACCGCAAAAGTAAAAAGAGAGATACATACCAGTTACCACTTGAGCAGAAAGAACATGTTTGACTACCGGATTACTTGCTTAAGTACATCCATCCAATTAAATACTGTTCTTACTAGCCTTTGAAATAAATTTTTACCTAGCAAATTCCACCCTAATCACGGTTTTTTCCAACAACATAAATGATAATGATATTGAAATTAGGTTTTGTTTATGCATATTTTATAGAGATCCTACTAATAAATATATAGTAGTGTTAGTTGATAGATGATAGTAACATGTAACCTAGACATATATAGTTTAAGAATTGATAATACTTATAATCTATTCATTTCCATGTAATTAACTGGGGTGGTCCTGAAAAACCAATTCCGGAGAGTTAGGCTTTCGCTTTATTTCTGAGTTGTATTACTTTAAAGCTTTATATTAGTTTCGTCAAAGTTGACAGCCAGAAATCATGGCCATGGTTTTGCTGATCACTTTCAAAGTACAATCAGTCATCATAGCTTCTCTCATCAGTCACATGAACTCTTCTCACAACAGATGCAAGAATCTACTGATGCCATGCATGATGACAAAAGCAGGCACACAGAACAGAAGCATATATTGCAAGAGCGATGAGATACTTTACTACTGTTGATGATGGCATATAGTGAAGTGAAATCCTTATCGAATAGCTTTGCAGGCTTTTGCACGAGAGAAAATAAAGAAGAAATAAACAAAACATGGAAACAATGGCTTATCAGTTCCCTTCTCTTTAGACATGTGGTCATGGAGATTCCTGCCACTGCAGTCAGATAGTGCATGGATGGTGGTGTTTTGTTGTGTCATCTGTGATTGGAATCTGTAAGATGATTTCAAGCAAAAAGTGAGATCACCCTCACCTATTGCTTTGAATCAATATTATTGTCACTTGCCATCATATCTATTGCAAAGAAAAAAATAAAAATATAACTAATTAAAATTGCCATCACTCGGCATAGCTAATGGTCAAAGTGTAACACTTGGTATAAATTCTTTGTTTTTAAAAATAACATAAATTTTTAAGAAAATGTGCTTGATATATCCGTTTCACTGGGGTAAGATACACCATATGGGTTCAATTTTCTTAAAAAATGCACCTCTCAGATTAAGTTTCAAGATTCCAATCATAAGAATGAACTGAGTATTTGAAGATTATTGATAAGTACTGGTACGTGCAAAAGTAGAGGTGGAAAGTTGTATGAAATGAGATGACAAATCTTGTAAAAGCCAGCAGGCCGGTCCAGGTTATGGGTTGGCAAGTAGGATATGGACAATTGGACTAGCTGATCACTATATAAAGACAATGAAATATAATACCAGGACTGTCGTCTGAAAACCTTGGTTTAATTTGGAGCATGGAAACCCATGTATATCTTTGAATTAGACTTCAAACAGTGTTGACGATACCATCATCATATTAATGCACTTTTTGTTGAAAGATTAGAAGAGAAGCATAGTTTAAGACGTAACTCTATACATAGCCATGAGCCCACAACTAGAGATTTTGATCCTGCAGTGTCTTTTTTTTTCGAAACTCTGCAGTGTCTTTTATTTAAAGCATAATGTTAAATTTCTCCAATTTCTTTCATAATGCTTTATACCTATAATGTAGCATATGTATGTAATTAGCATATACAAGAAAATTGCTTATTAAAGATGCAATTATTCATTATATAAAAAATATCTCGCTAAAATTAATATTTGGTGACAATTTAAACATTACATCGTTGAATACATATCATCATAATGACACATTAATTTTGTTCTTTGGTGGCACAAAATATCCATTCTGACCCAAAATTGCTGAGGCACTGATCATTTTGGAATAAAAAATGACACAACAAAATCTATGATTTAAAGCAAAGGTATTAATGTGATTTATATTTTCACCCTTATTCTATTAAAACACAAAGTGTAAATATGAATATCTTTTTGTAGAAGTAACTAACTTTCGGTTATAAAAGTACTTATGCTGACCGTACTATTAGTGATTAATCACAACAGATCCCGATAATCTTCTATTATAGAAGTAATCATCTCCGAGTCATGAGAATAGTAATTCAAACCGCATTATCAGTAAATGATATCAGTAGATCCCGATAGTTTTCTAATACATAAGGTATTAGTGTTAAAAAAAAAAATTATGATTAGTAGGGATGATAAAAATATCTAATCCGACCCAAATTGGTGAGACACCAATCCATTTGGGATGGGTTTGAAAAAAAAAATGATTTAGAGCGGGTAGTGTCGCCCAAATTGGTGATTAGTAATTATATAACCAGTCCAGGTTATGAGAGTAGTAATTCAAGTCGTGCTATTAATAATCGATATCGATAGATCTCGATAATTCCTTGATTCATAAGATATCGGTGTTAAAAAAAAAAAAATTATGATTAATAAGGATGATGAAAATATCTAATCCGACTCACATTGGAGAGACACCAATTCATTTGGGATGGTTTTGAAAAAATAAATAAATAAATAATGATTCAGAGCGGGTAACGCTGCCGGGCCGGGTTATTTGGTCAGGACCGGGGCAAGTGTCTTGACTCTTGATCAGACCTGATAACCCGGTCTATATAAAAGAAAGAAAAGAAAACTAAACAGTCAACCCGCCCTCTTGCTCTCCCTCCGCTGCGCCGACCCCAACCCAGGTAAAACCCCTCCCCGGTCGGCGCCGTTGGTCGTCACGGTCCTATCACCTGTCGCTCTCCCTCTCCATCCACTGCCGCGAGTCGGTGCGTACTTTCAAGCCGTCTTCGGCCCTCGTCACGGTCCTGTCGCCGGTTGCGGTCATTGCTGGTCGTCAAACGCCGCTCGTCCTCGCCGTCACTCCTCGCTGCTCCTCTCGCCGTCGCCTGGTAATTGTTTTTATTTCTATTTTACTTGTTTTTTATTATACATTAGTTTAGATTTATTTTACAAATATCTTGTTACCTGTAATTGTTGCTATTTAATTTAGATCTACATTACAAATATTTTCTTATTTGTAATTGTATTTATCGTGTGGAAATAGAATTAGGGATGCTATTTTTGTGGAAGTGTTTGTGGGAGTGTTTGCGGAGTGATTTGATTGTGTTTGCTTGTGAAGTATTTGTGGCAGTAATTTAGGTATGTTTGTAGTGCTGTTTGTAGTTTTAGGTGGTTTGTTTGTTGTAGTATTTTTGTTGTGCTACCGGCTTTGCTAGTTTCGTTTACGATTTTGATTTGTTTAGGTCCTGAAGTGATGTTGTTGAATTTTATTCAACTCAGTCAATGTATCCGATTAAAGTTTGGAGTTGTTAGAGAAAGGTCTCAGAGTTGAAGGGTTTGGTGATTATTAGCATTTACACAGAGCTTGCACATATGATTACTAACATTTTTAATCAAAATGTAGCAAAGATAAGGCTTGCAAATATGATTAGTAACTTAAATTTTCTTTGTTGTAATAGGTTTGTGTAATGAATTTCATGTTGATGATGAACTTTTATTAACAATTATTTAGATCTTATGTTAAATTGTAACTAAGATTAAGTTATTTTGAAGTTAATCTTGATTATTTTTTTGGGGGTTATATTTGTCTTATATGTGAAAATTTGTGTTTCATTAAAAATGGAACCACATTAAAATGGGTGGTTTGAGGCTTCTTATCTCAAACGAGTTTGGGTTTAGGGCGGAAAGTGAGAACCCATTTGGGTCAAGGGTATGGTTTTGGGCACTCTGCTCGAAACCGGGTTTGGGTTTGAGCAGGCCTATTCGACTTGTTCCCATCCCTAGTCATAGGCACCGGCGCACCACTTGACTAGCGGCTAGCACCTTTTAGAAGACTGTTTCTGATGGCATATGGAGATTTGCTTTTGGAATCAGAAAGTTACAGAGATACTGTGTTTTTGTAGTGTTTGTGTTTTTGTGGATCAGGCTGTAGATTCAGCATTAAGTCCCAATTATTTATACATGGCAAAAGTATGTCTATTTTTGTGTTCTTATGTGGTTGAATTTCTGTGCAGTTTGAACATTGGCAAATTTGCAACCAATCTTAGTTCAATTCATTGCGTATCAACACTAAATCTGATATTATAATATGGATCGGCGCTACACTGGGGAGGTGTTGAAGTGAGTCACTAAAATGCTGTCTGCTGTGTTCTGGTTTCTTAAAAGACACAATTTTTTTTGGATTGAATTTAGTTTTTGTTCGGTGTGCAGACATCTGGAGAAGCAGAATGAGCTACTTAATGAGGTTCACAGATCAATGTCTCATGAATTGCATAAACTTCAGGTTCTTCCTAGTAATTTCTATGCTGGGTCTTCATTTGCCCTTTTACTTGCATGTTGCTAAATTCAAAGTGAGTGGACACAACAAAATCTTGATAATTATTCCTGACCTTATAATACTTGCAGACCATTTTTGTCCTTAACACAGTTTTGAATCAGAGAACCTTTATTGTGTTGCAACAGTTTCATGTAATTGGTTCAAAGGCTTTCGATTTGATGGGCCATGCTGAGATTTCTAGGTTGTAATTTGCAGGTTGAGGAAGAGATGCTAATGCGTAAGTTTTACGAGCTTATGGCTGCTCAGGGTTTAACTAAAAAGGTATGCCTGTCTGCAGATTTGTATCCTTATAATGGACCTAAAACTATTAATATCTTGTCTGTGTTATTGCTTATTATATCTATTGTTATTGGAAGAGCATACGTCTATATGTAACTCTACCACTGTGGTGAAAAATGGGAAGAAAACATAACTTTAGTTTTGTTTCTATGTGCTGCATATTTGTCTTTAATTGATTCAAATTGTTTATATCTTTAGTTTTGTTTATATGTGTTCCATATACCAACACTGACAAACTGAACTCTTTTAACTCTGTCACCAAGTATAAATTCTAATTGAGCAAAAAAAATTGTAGTTGTAGTTAATGTGAGTAGTGTTTGATTAGGTTCTGATAAAGACATGATGGATAAAATTGCTTCTTGTTTATAATTCTGGTGGTAGCGGTGTAGGTTGATATTTGTTGAGGTCTCAGACTTAGGATCTTACCCACTACAATTGTGTATTTTTTCCCCAACAAAAAAGAGAGGAAAAAAAAAAAAAAAAGGAGGAACCGGACAAAATGTTGAGTGTTTCTGATATAAACGGATTTAGGAATGTCAAGTTGATTTCTGCCTGTTTATGTGATCTGGTATATATTCTTTTATATTTGCTAATGACTTGAATGTTAAAATGTTGGCAGTGAGTTCATTTGAAGTCTACTTGTTCTGTTTCTCTAATTTTCTATTTCTTTTTTGCTTCTTCAGAATGAAGACGGTGTTAATGCCACAGATGATAAGGAAACGGGGCACTCTACTGCCTCAGTTTGTACGACTAGTAATGACCAACGATGAGAAAATTGAAAGTTTGTCTATTGATGGTTTCCACAATTTTTTTTCTAATAAAGTGCTTGCTGCTTCAAATGCAGCCTCTCTCAAAGCCCAAGTGATGATTCTCTTAACATTGAGTGTATAGTGAAGATTTATCATGAACGTACATATTTACACCTTTTTAAAACCGTTTATACACCCCACCCTATTAAGTGAATCATAATTATAATTTATAATTTTTTAAAACAATATCTAATGGGTGTATGTATAAAAAAGTTGTACATACAACTTTAGTGGGAAGTAAATATCGTCACTTGCTTAGTTGTTTTCTAATGAATGTGTTTGTTGCTGGGCTTGCACATCAACGAACCATCAAGGGCCGTTTGGACTCCTAGTTTGGGCTTTGCCAAACCTTGACAGGTCCATGCCACAGCCGGGCATGTAGCGGAGGCCCAACCAAACAGTATATTGTTGGATGGATCAGTTTTTTTTGGGTAACGTCGTATTGATGTCCCCAGTCCCTAACAGTGTACCAAGGCTTTAAAATAAATCATTACGCAACCACCGCAATCCACACGTATTGTTTTAATGCAGGTGTTTCTGTGCTCTATGTAGAGCAAGCTACGATATCTAGGTTTACAAACTCACACCAAGTTTTCCCTTAATAATTCAGCACCCTCTGTAGATCAATTTAGTTCATTTGTTAGGCTCGCAAACAATTCTGGGTATTATAACTTATCATAGAGTTGCATGAATTGGTGGGTTTTGAATTCTGGAGAGGTGGTGGGACAATCCAGGGATGATAATATATTAAATTAATCTTTTTGTTATTCGATTTTGTTTTGATTCTTACTAACGTCCAATCCCCTAAAGGTATCAAAATCCTTCAAAATATAATAACAAGTCAGTAATAAATTTCGTGACCGAGACCACAAAACAAAAGCTGCAGAATACTATGACAGAAACAGTACTTTTGCGGCTAGGCTCTGGCAAAAACAAATCAGATAAAATGTAATGGGCCCTGAAGCATTGGTCTCCATCAAAGCCTGTCTCTGATTCTTGTATAGATGGAGATATTGTAGGGCATAATTTATATTTTTTATTACGAATATATATATCTTATTAGTTTTACTTTTTTAAAAAAAAAAAATTAAAACTAATATTAGTTATTTATTGTATTCAAAGAAAATAGAAAAGTGCACATCTTTTTTAATATAAATGATTAGGCATCTTCCCATTTACCTTAATTATAGGGGTTTATTTTACAATACTTTACAAATATGTATAGGATATTTTCTCTTTTTATTATAAGATTAGTTGTCTCGTAATTATAAGAGTAGATGTTTAAGGGAGTAAATATCTTGACCACAAACGGTATATTACAAATTTTCTTAGATTTGATAAAATTTACTTACTTTTCATATAACTATCAAGTAATTGAAAATTTATCAACATCAATAAACATGGATTAATTAGGATTTCTCAAAATTAAACATTATATGTGCAACCCTATATATACTTACAACATTAGGGAGACATCTACTTCTATACAGGGAAAAAAAATGCAAAACCCATGCTAGTAAATGCATATGGTGGGAGTTAGAACCTTATCAATAACATTTATGGATACAAACAAAAAGCATACTAACTACTTGAAACGTGAAAATGAGGAATTTTAATATTATCATTGACCTAACATGCCCCTCACCCCTACACTGTTTGAGATTGCTCCTGCAATTTGGACACTAGCTGAAGCATATTTCTTTTAATCTCCTCACACTTTAGGAACCAGTTCATGTTCACCTATTGCAAGAAAACTGCGAGATTTTTCATCCATTCATTTTATTATTCTCTCCGACATTATCACGTACTACAACGATGATTAAAGCCCGGAAGAATTGAAGCATTTTATCTCGTCGAAATGGCTTGAAAGTATGCGATTCCATATAGCACCACTTTGGTTGAGTGGTAGAATTGAACCTGGATTCCAAGAGGTTATAGCTTCAATTTCTTTTCTTTAAGTCACCTTATTTAGAATATATAATAATATCCCACCAATTTCTTTACAATCAAAATTGAAAGGTACAAATAATAGAAGATGGCTAACTTGGCAAATTCTGAACTCTATCTGTGGTTTTTTATAAAGGATCAAACCGTTCCATTCCAGCTATTATTTTTTTAATCGGATTTCACTATTAAATTAAGAATGAACAAATATATGAATGTTGGATTCAGAGGAATAGGATAAATGGACACTAAAGTCTCAAAATATCTGTTTTTCCTTGCCTCGACTACAATTGTCATACAATTACAAACAAATTATCCTGCTACTTTGGCACAGACCTTCAACCTCCAATCTACATTTACCAAGAATTATTATTATTATTTTCAGTATTCATTTTCTTTATATATATATATATTTTGTGGTTCAAATAATTTGATTTTTAACACATTGATTGTCCTTACCATTGCGAGATTAATGAAGTAAACTTTAAAGGAAATTAAGGGCAAATTTGGTTAGCCAAGAACGTAATGGTTATGGAAGACTTGTTTTGAAGAAAAACAACCGGTTTTGGGCATCAGTTATTGGGATGTTTGTTCACTAGTCAAGCATTTCAATAATAAACAATGTTCAGTCACCAAGCAACAAAGACTCATTTCTAAATTAACAAATAACAAGCAGATTAGGCAAATTCAGCAACTACAAGGAAAAGAAAAGCAAGATTGATTGGAGGAAAGCAAAAGGAGTCTATATATATAGTGGCATACAAGTCAAAAGAGTCTCACTTTGTGCACAGAACACCCCATAACAACAGTCAGAATTTTTTTTTAAAAAATCTACTTCTTACATGAAATAAACTAAGCTAATCAACCCAAATGAAGAGAAAGTAGTCAAATTCACCAGGGAATCAGACCCCAGTAACCCTACTTGCACCAAAGGTCCAAAACAATCCCAACATTCTCCATACCCTCTTGCATTAGTGTATAATTCAGCTGAGAACAAACCGACAGTGAACATAGCCTGCAAACAATTGGTTTTTAAAGAATTAGCAAACTAGTATGGACCCACCAAAACTTTGAGTATCAAGTATATCAACCTCAATATTATAACAAGCTTTTTTGTTATTATTATCTGGAATGCTTACTTGGATCAGCATTGATAAGCATAGCAGTCCCTCCAAAGCCACAAGTCCCTCCATTTCTCTTGGTCTTTTGCCAGTAACTATTGAAAGCATAGGAAGCATGAGCAACAAGTGTGTCAGGATGAAAACAGCTACCATGAGGCTGGATTTCCTCACAATCGGCACCACCTTCACCGCAAGCATAGTCCATTGCCTCCTGTAGAGTCTCAGCAGGCACACTAGGCTTGGCCACACACCAAAGTGACTGCACCTGCCCTTTAGCCTGCGGTGATGGAGCCATTGTGTTGTCTATTGGACTGCACGGAGGCAAGGACCCGAATGGTGGTGAGGCTGGAAATGTGTTTGGTGCCATGGAGAAAGTCTTTGGTGGTGGAGAAGTTGAAGGGAATGAAAATGGTGGTGGGGAGCTTGAAGGGAATGAAAATGGTGGTGGTGCAGCTGAAGGGAAAGAAAATGTTGGTGGTGGTGAAGAAGTTGTGTGTGGTAGTGGGGATAGTGGACTGGCTACTGTGGCGGGAATAGAGTAGCCTATAGAGGAGTGAATTGGAGAGATTTCTGGTAGCGGGGTTGGTCTAGCTGGGTATGGGTTGATAGTCTTGGAGTCAGCTTCTGAGAGCTTTCTGGTCCACGGTTTCGATTTTTGTGGGGTGTGGATCAACACATTGACTTTGTTTAGTGGTAAAAATCCAAGCTTTTTGATGGATTCCAAGTGAGAAGACACAATGGCGAGACTTTTATCTGATGAAGAAGAGGACATTATGGAGTAAGTGGAGTTGATTGGGAGGAGAAACTGTGACAAAGGTTTGATAACTTTCTCAGCCAAATCATCTCTATTAGAATCTGAAAGAAAACAGTGGGAAGCAGAGAAAGCAGGAGAGACTTTGATGTCTCTCTCCAAGCCCCATCTTGTGATAGAGTGATAAATGTTCTTGAGAGATAGTAGGATCAGACCCAAGTTGTGTTCTTGACGTTCTAGGCAGAGAAGATCACTCCCCACAACAACAGTAGTGACTTTATTAGCAGGGTAGTGAGCCAGGACATGAGTCCTGAGCCAACTCTCAGCCTTTAAAACACTCGAAGAAATCTCATCAAGGTCTTTAACACTCACAGAAACTGCTACAGGCAGAGTAGAAAGAGAGGATGCTCGAACAATTTCTGGGGTTGTATCGTACAGGTTGAGGAGTTCAATAGATTCTTGACCAGCACCTGCAACAGAAGAATCAGCAAAAGGCTTTTAGACTAACGACGAAGAAAAAATGCAAAAAACCCACATTGTATCAGACCTTGCTTACCAGTAAGACCCAGTAAACAGAGAAAGAAGAGGCGAAAGAACCACACCATCTTCAGCATTCTCTGTTGCAGAAGAGAGAAGATCTCTAATGTCTTGTGAGATATGGCACTTGGGTTGAGACTTGGACTGTACGACAACAATGCACTTCTACTAGTATTAACTTACCAAACTTACCCTTAGAGTTTGACTCTTTACTTTGTTTCCTCTGCAGGAGGTTTTAAAGTGGGGTTGTAGAGTACAAAAGAAGCCATCAACTTATAACTACTTCTTGTTCACTTTACTTGCTAATTTTCACACAACATTTAGCCAAATAAGAGTTTAGGAAATAAAATTAGGTATCCTTACATATAATATAACATTTAGGTGAGGGAATTAAACAAATAAATTATTATCATATTAAATGAATGAACTCTATTATTAAATTATATTGAAAGTGATAACTGATGTAATATAATATGATTGGAATAAATATTTTCCATAATAAGAAAGAAAAGGCCCCGTGCATGCTATTTTAGATATGTTACTTGTATAAAATAATTACAGAGACATTGAAAATGGGCAACCTGAGGCTTGTTCACCAAGGTTACAAAGCGGTCATTTGGGGGCGGTGTTGGGACGCGTGGAGGTAGCACAAAAAGTGTGTGCAATGCCATGGGAAGTGTGCACTTTGAAGAGCCCAAGAAGGCAGGAATCCTATATAAACCAACAGAGACTATACTTAACGGAGAGAGAGAGGGAGAGGGAGAGAGTTGTCGTTCACTTGTGTAATCGAGGCCGTTTTTGCTTTTCCTGAATCAGACTAGACAGTCACGAGCATACCACAAAATGGCCGTTTACTTAAACGGCGTCGTTGACCAGGTAAAAACCAACCGACATCGTGGGCTTGATGGCTTTCTTTTCAAGTATTTTTTGCGGTTTCGGTCTTTCGCTTTGTTGTTGGCATCTTGGACTCGAAAGGCACACGAAAAGCACAGATTCAGTGGGGGCCCCCAATGAGACAGAAAATAACAAAAAGACCAGGAGAGTTTAGGGGCCCGCCAGTACGATTTAGCTGGCAGATCTCAGGACTAGACGATCGGACGATGGATATAGCTCCATCGTTGTAGCTAGTCTATGATTATCTTTGACTTCAATCCTGATTACCAGATTTTTTAGGGGAAATTACCCACAGCCTACCTGTAAATTTCATATTTACAGGCGTATATAACTTTTTAATTTTTTTACAATAACCTCCCCTGACTAACGGATTGACTGGATTTAACCGTTAAATAATCTCTTTGACTGTTTAAAAGGTGTTAAAAGACGAAATTACCCCTCAACAAATTTATTTTTTTAATTTTCTTTTAAAATAAATTTTAAAAACTTTAAATAAATTAAAAATAAATTTAATCATATCTCTACCGTCCATTTGAAAATGGACAATAGAGATTAATTTTAAAAAAATTAAAATATTTAATTAAAATATTTTTTAATTAGATCTCCACCATCCATCTAAAGATGGATGGTGGAGATTAGTTTGAGAAAAATAAATAAATTTAAAAAATGATTTAAAATAAAAACACATCTCTCTCATTTCTCTCATTTCTCTCTCTATTCTTCATCGTCTCTCTCCTTTCTCTCTTCTTCTTCATCATCTTCTTCTTCTAATTGGTCACTGTCTCTCTCTTCTCTCTTCTTCTTCTTCTTCTAATCGAACCCAGAACTGGGTTCGAATCCTTCGAACCCAGAATTGGGTTCGAAAAGGATTCGAACCCTTTGAACCTAGAACTGGGTTTTGGTTGGGTTCAAATCCTCTTCGAATCAGTTTGAAGGTCCTGGGTTGGGTTTGAATCAGTTGGGTTGTTTTTTATTGTTTTGGGGTTGATTATTGGTTGTTTTAGGGAATTTTTTGTGATTGAATACTGATTTTTGTTGATTGATTGATAATGATAAATTTGGGTTGATGATTGATGTTGATGATTTTGCTGAATTGATGATAATTTTGGTTGAAGATGAGAGGGAGGAGAGATTGAAGATGATTTTCAGTAGAGGTTTTCTGGGATTAAAGATGGTTTTGGTTGAATATGATTTCAATGGTATATTGGTAATTTCATTTGGCTACGAAATCAATCCGTGACAATTTGATAGTTCTCAAGGGTAATTTCATCTTTTAACACCTTTTAAACGGTCAAAAAGATTATTTAACGGTCAAATCCAATCAATCCGTTAGTCAGGGGAGATCATTGTAAAAAAATTAAAAAGTTATATATGTCTGTAAATATGAAATTTGCAGGTAGACTGTGGGTAATTTCTCGGATTTTTTATGTCCAACTCACTGTTGCTTCCGGTGCCATTCAGCTATTTGTCCCTGCACTTAACACAAATTTAGAGACCTATTATATATATATATATATATATATATATATATATATGAAAGAAATCTTGACTACACATTGTATGTTCTAAATGGATGATACATGCGTACTTATCCTACCGAAACTTTTCTTCTTTTTGAGAATATTAACTTATCTCAGTTCTTACTTGAAAAAAAAACTAATCTCAATTCTCAAGTAATTTCCTTTAACTACATAATTCTAATTGTATAAGGATTTTTTTTTTTCTATTTTTGGGTTTAAGAATTGAATGATTGTAGATATCTTGTTAATGACATTTAGACGTGAACCTTTGGGTACTTTTTTGTTCCTCATTTAAAATAAGATAATTTAAACTGTAATCTTTCTCAACTTTTGTGGAGACAAATAAAGGTGGGCACCTAGTAAAACCAAATGACTAGTACACCATCGATATGACGCCCATAAAAAACAACTCAATACTAAATTTATCTATTAAAAATATGAAAAATATGAGTTTGATTCAATAATATATTTTTAATACAATAAAACTTTTTTACAGTTGTGAATTCGATTAATATTCATTTTCTCCAAATCTAAAGTTAATTGTAATAATTAAAAAAAAAAAAAAAAAAAAAAAAAAAAAAAAAAAAACCAATCCAACACTAAGTTCACCTTACCTTAGTGGTCAATTAAATTGGAAATTATGGGATTAACTTTTTAATTAAACGTTTAGATAAAATAGAAAGTTATTTTCTTTCAAAGATATATCAGACGTAGGTGTGAAAATATTGTAAATATAAGTTTTCTCTTTATATGTATTCTGATTTGAAATTATATGCGTGTAAAATCATCATTTGTATGACGAGTTTGATTAATAATAGACAATTATTTGGGGGTGCTAGACGTACAAATACATTAGGTGATCCCTATTCTCGCAAGCATTATTTGTATTAATTACAGTATTAGCGTATTTTCCACGCCTTGGTTAGAATAGGCTTCGCTGTAAAGTTAAAATCATTATTAAAGCATATATAAAATTAATAAGTCGACAGTCAAGGATGACGAAACTTTGAGAGATGGCTGGATTTCGCGATCTCTAGAGATACCCAATGAAGTGGTAATATTGGGCCTAACCCATAGTTGTTTATCAGGTCTTTTAGGGTTCTCCAAAAATATATATATATATATATAAATAAGGGGTAAGAGATAAAAATGAGCTGAAAAGGGTGGAAACCATTTGTATCGTAAAAAAAAAGTTTGATCATTTGTGTTCCAAAAATATATTTTTCGACAAAATTACCCATTAAAAAAATTAAATTTCATCATCTTCAATTTTCAATTGCTAGAATCTCTCTTTGTTGTTCGACATATTTTCGATGGATTCTCTCTTTTCATTTCTTCTTCTTCTTCATCAACATCATCTACTTGTTCTCTTTCTTCTTCTTCTTCTTTACTAAAAAAGTGTATATGAACATTTGCAGATCCACCTACCATGAATCACAACAATAAAAACTTATCATAAGTAATGGTAGTTTTTATTGCCGTTAATAATGGCAATACAATTATGACAGTGTAAAATATCATGAATCAAGATAGATATTGTCATGAGTAATGGTAGTTTGTATTATCGTTACTAATGGTAGTTTGTATTGTCATTACTAATGGTAAGGGAGTCTACAAATATGCAAATCCATTTTTTGAGAGAGGAAGACGAAGAAGAAAGAAGGAGAAATAATAAGAAAATTAAGAAAATGAAAGAAAAGAAGAAGAGGAAAAATAAAAGGAGGATGAGAAAGAGATTAGTCGAATAACAAAGAAAAAGATTTTGTCCAAGTAGATATCAAATGTTGGAGATGATGATTAGAGATGAAAGAGAATGAGAACTAATGTTTTCTATCAAAAGGGCAATTTTGTCCAAATTTTAGTGGCTAGGAACTAAGGATGGTAAAAATATCAAATCTAATACAAACCCGCCCAAACCTTGTCTGTTCGGAGCGGATTTGGGGCGGAAAGTAATGATCCATTTGAGGCATAGGTCAAGTTTAGGGCAATCCTCAAAATTTTCGAATAGAGTTTGGGGCAAATTTTTTTGCCCTAATTCGATCCCGTAATCCGATCTATGTATAAACATAAAAAAATCCTAAATCTACGACCGTGTATTAATAAAACTTATTACATAGTGTTCAAGTCTTGCACTCTTAATTGTCAGAATTTTTATATGAATTTGGAATTCTTTTAGAAAAATCATGAATATCATAATCAATTTGTCCTTTTTTTTTGTTTGTTTGTATATTAGTTTTTTTTCATATTAATTATATCAGTAATTAAAAATTAAATCAGGGTCAACAGATTGGATTTGGGGCAAATCCCTCCAATCGAGTTTGGGTTTGCAGCGGAAAAGTAGTGCATTTGGGGCATGGGTTGGGTTTAGGAAATGATCAATCCTGATCCGATCTGATCCATATTCATCTTACTTGGGACACAAATATTATAATTTTTTGGATACAAGTAATTGCACTTTTTTTTACTCATTTCCCGATATTTGCACTATTAAAAAAAAAAAAAACTTTTTTTTCTAATCTTATTTTTACAATTTGTTTATGAATTCTTTACCTACACATCTCTACTCTCTTTATTTAAATTCTAGAAAGTTACTGATTGTTCTGGGAATAATCACTCATTGCGACCATTACCATTCAAGAAAAAACTTTAAAAATGTTGTAAAAATTTTAGCACGTGATAAATGATAAATCAAGTAAGGGCAGGTTTTCTTCTAATCTTTATTTAAAATAATAATAATAATAATAGACTCACATAAAATAATATATGGTTAAAATTTATGAACTTTTTCCGCTTCCATACATGTTAGTATTTCACAATTAAAATACTCCTTAATAAAACTAGTGTAAAAACAAGACAAAAAGCGCTGGATCCAAGTCCAACGCAAATCGAGTACGCATCCAACAGAACCATTTCATTGAAAAATCGAATTCTACCGTTTGCTTTGGGTCAGGGAGATAATTATGAACACTGGATTGGAATTTTGCGGTGGACAAAAGGTGAAAAAAAAAACAAAAAACCATGCATGAATTGAGATGCAACGTAAACCATACTTCAACAAAAACAGAGGGAAGCTAGAAGGGAAGCAAGAGAGAATAAAGTAAAGGAAATGTTTTGTTTGGCTTGTGAGGCAGAAAAATGCCATCCACATTCTGGAGGTAAAAGTTTTCGTGTTGTCCACTCCATAAAGCATAAATGATGCACCTAAAGAAAAGACTTTGCCACAGTTTGCTCCAAAGAAGATACCTCTGAGTCATGCACTCACTCTCACTCACACTCACACCCTTCCTTTTTACAACTTTTCTCTTTTCTCTTCTTTTTCTTGTGCTCCACTATTTTTTTTCTTTAATTATCAAGACTAGATATTTATTTTTATAAATTTTTAGTACTTGAGGATCTTTTTGTTATTGCTTTTAATATTTGGTTTTTGTTCTATAAATCGAAAAAATTAAAAAGATAAACAAGAAAAAATATCACGGGTTTTAACTTAGGGTTCAAGAAAATGTCTCCACGGAATATGTTCATCTAGATTTTGAGTCAACTAGGGTCTAGGAATCCATGGGAGTACAGCTCCAGTCAATGGGAGAGTCAATGGCGGTGTATGTACGTAGTAGCTAGTCTAAACCATACAAATAAAATTATTTGTCGTTGTTAAAAGAAATAAATAAAATTATTTGTCAAACTATTTTTGAAGAGATAAATAAGTTTGTCAAAAATTAAATTACAATGGTGTGCTTCTGCTGAAAAGCAAAATGGGATGTAATTGTTTAATAAGTAATGTTAATCTTCTTAATTTTTTTATTTAAATTTATATCCAAATAATATAATATATGAATTGTCAAACATCATATTAATTATTAAATCATCTCGTGATTTATAAAATACTGACAAGTTACATATTATACATTTGGATGTAAATTTAGACAAAAATCTTGAAAAACCCGGGCATTACTCTTATTTAATTGTACTTGTTTTATCTAAATCCTAGTATTTGATCTTAAAATTCTAATTTAATGTTATCAAAAATGTTAAATATCTCAACTATTGTATTTTTATTTGATCCTAATGTCTATTGGTGAATGAATATATTTTTTGAGTGAAATAAATAATCACTAATGTATGTCCATTCATCCATTAACAGATTATAAATTGGGATTAAAATTGGAATACAGTTGAATAGATGATTTTTTAAAACAACAACAATAATAATAATAATAACCATTAAATTGAAGTAAATTTAAAAGTAGCATTTCAAGGGGGTAACATCATGTTGTGACTTATCATATCGAGATAATTTGTCTCATCTAATGACCATGACCAGTCCCCAACTCCCCCAGAATGGCTTGCGCGGCTGAGTTCGTGACGAACATGCAGTTCCTACTAGATTGAAATTTGTAAGACTAATCTTATAGATTTCTCGAACTAATTTAAGGTTTTGTTTTTAATTTATCATTAACCTTTTCTAATTCTTAAATACTATAATTATACTCTTACTTAAAAGCATAAACTTCTAAATTTAACAATTATTGATATAATATTAGAATTAAAAGTCTTAAATTCGAATCTCTTCACTCACCTTATTTTATTAAGTTATTGTTCATTACACGTTATATGATAGGAAATGTCCTATTATATGGGGGGGGGTGGGGGGGGGGGGGGGGGGGGTGGTGGTCTTAAATGTGGATTGTATGCTCATATGCACGTTATATGTGGTATGTAGTAACTAACATGTATCTAACTTTTGTTGTCAATTTACATTGTACTTAAAAGGGCATATTAATATATCATATATCTCTTTTGCTTTATATTTGAAATTTTTTGTTCTTTGCGGATACTATATGACAAAGAGGAGTCATGTGTCCAACTTTTGTCATCGATTCACGTTATATGTTAGAAGACACAGTAATAATATATCATATAGTCTTTTTATCTATATCTTAAATACTTATAATAGCTCTTATCTATAAGTCCCAACTTTTAATACGTGCTAATATCACAATTCCAAATTTTATTACATACAAATATCACATGTCCAAATTTTGTCAACAACTTCGAGTACATCTTTAAACCATCTTGAGTTTAGTTGCAACTAGCAAGTGTAAGAGAGAGTGAAACTGAGACATGCCTTACAGTTAAATTTCCTTTTTAGTAACATTATTCAGCATATTTGGTCTTCTTTTCTTGGAGAAAAAAAAAGAAAAAAAAGGAATTAATGAAAGCAATACCCTAACCAATCCTAAATGTTAATGGGCATGTATTCCGAGGGATTGAGGGCTCATATTAGAGCTCTAATAGTTGGCCATTGTTCAATTCACGTAATCACGTGCCCATTCAAAACGCAACAAATTGGATGCTGTAATTTGACAAAGCATGCATTATGAAATTGATGTATTTGTTTTCTGGTCGGAAGAGAGTACCTTTGCCCTAGAAATTCTTCGATTGCATATTTGCTTGCACATTACTCAACAATGGAAGTTAAAATTGTCAAATAAGTCCCAAGTCATGCCAATTAAAATCAGTCTTGTACCTTTGAAATGTGAACCTTGCGAGTTCAACTTATTGTAAGTCAATTTTTATTGGTACGTGTTCATTTATGAGTAGTTTCAAATACCATGGAATTTTTATTTTAATTTTATATAATCTATCCAGAGATTTCAGCATAAGATTGTTGTGATCTGGGACTACTGGATTGGAATCAATTCATACCAAAGATACAAAGAGGATTGCGACTTGCCAACAAGTATAATGCAAACATATCAACTAATTAATTATAAATATAGAACATTTTATTCTCTAAATTACTTGATTTCATTTCGTGTTCAGTTAAATAAATTAAGGTATAGATAATAAAAGAAAGAAAAAAATAAAATCATTGAGCAAACTCTTTCTGGGGTTGGCATGTCCCAAAATTAAGAAGATGCTCATATTTTATTATTTGTTTCAATAGAGTACGTATATATATGATAATTTGTCTTTTTTGACGGTTGACAAAGGACATGAGGACCCAAACTGGCAATATGCAATGCTTTAGCTATAATGCTAGGTTCCAGTTAAACATTTTCTCTAGTTTTGTGAGAAATAATTTGATTAAACAGAATTCTTTTTAATTAATAATCTTGTCATGATGACAGCTAAATGTTCACGTTATATAAAGCGCTTTTTTAATGATTATTTCCTCCATTATATAAATTGTAGCACTAATAGACATCACTAAAACCCATTTCTTTATCAATCAACTCAAACACCAGTATAAGCCCCAACTCAACAACCGTTCAGGACTGTCGGTCACAGTCTCACAGGAACTTCTCATTTCTCTTTCATTTACATTATTAATAATATGAAATGGAAACTGTTACATGATTAATTGGTAATTCGATCAATTTCACAAGTTGAGATTATTAATACAAATTTTACTATTTTTTTTTGTTATTATCTGATATTTAAGACAAATAAATACAAATTTTACTTCTTCTTTTCTTTTGTTATTATCTGATACTTAAGACAACTATATACATATATAAAAGTTAAAAATGGTTCTTTTCTTTTAAACTATAGTTGGACAAGAAAATAGAATTTTCTCTTTACATGTAAAACCTT
Source organism: Nephelium lappaceum (assembly GCA_021234005.1). Classification (NCBI taxonomy): domain Eukaryota; kingdom Viridiplantae; phylum Streptophyta; class Magnoliopsida; order Sapindales; family Sapindaceae; genus Nephelium; species Nephelium lappaceum. The sequence continues at coordinate 5,832,378 of CM038008.1, forward strand.
TTAATGGGTTTGTTTTAATTGAGTCATCATTAAGTTGATAATGGTCGGATAAATAAGTAATTAGTGTAGAATAGATTGGTTCCCAAATTCTTAAGTACTTGATAAAAGTAGTAAAGGGATGATTTTTGTATTAGAACCTTGAAATCTTTTAAACTATTTCAATTTCTGTTAATTTTTTTGAAAGTGTTTGTTCTCTCATACATTTGATATACTCTTTAACATGTTTGCGGGGAAATTGACTTCTGAGTTGCTGATCAGCATCGTAGGACCCAAATCGGATCAAATCCAATCGCTTTGGCCCGGTTTTCACTCCTGGTACAGTAAATTGGAGGATTGGGCACAGCCAAAGTGGTTGGTGTTGGTGAGTACGTTTGTTTCATCCTATGTATTAATGTGTCCCCGATAATAAGTGAGTTTCTTTCTCCACTGTCTATAGGCCCTCTCTCCACTCTGTGTGGGTTAGTCTCTTCCATTTTTTAAAGCCATTTTTCAAGGTCGAATCATAATGGTTGATAACATTGATCCCGATGGTATCCTGCGTTAATCCTAATAAAAAAAAAAAACAATTTAAATGAATTTCACTTGTATATACATCTAACAATTAAATTCTGATTACAGAGAATGCTCATAATTACAATCTACTACTAACATGTAGCGTATTAGATTGGAAATAATCTTTATCATGAAGTTCCATATGACTTTAAATTTGATCTTTAAGACTATCTACACAGTCATAAAATAAATCACCTACCACCCTAACGTGTCCCCATAAACAAAGACAATAAATATCTATAATTGATGACTTCATAGGTCAGATTCAAATTTTAAATTTTAGTATGTAATATATTTTGCGTGTATATAGTTTCGTAATTCAAGTAATTAATATATTTTTCTTTACATTTGCAATACCGATTTAAGTCTCATATGAACTAAATATGAATCTACGTGCAACTCAAATGGTAAGTATACTTTTTCATCACACTTGCGATATTGCTTTGAATCTCGGAATGCATATTTTCAAGATATATGAGTAGTTTTCTTTCATATCGTGAGGATAAATTTATCTCAATATTATAAAAATAAATTTATAACTATAGATAAAGTGTTTAATCGTGATAAGTCTTAATAGCCTCTTAATCATTGGCGTCAAATTACCTTATGCAATTATACGTAAGTAAAAGTATCTTTCACTTATGATACACTGTTTTATTCAAACGTACTAAAGAAAAGAAACACATAACTATAGCAGAGGATAAATGGATTCACCTATATGTCCTTTTTCGAACTCATAAAAAATGATTTATTTTTTTCTTAATCTGACATAAAAAAATTTATCAATGTAATTAACACTAAAGTAGATTGGTCAATATTTTTAAGCTCTAAAGTAATATCGAGAACTTTATTAGTTTAAGTTAAAATAACTATCAAAAGATATACCACACTAAAAGGAAGGATCGTATTTGTAATTTGACAGCAATGGTGACCCAACGGCATATAAGGATGTCCTGCAAAAGAGGTAAGGGATAAAAGAAAAGCAAAAAGCAGACAGCAACGGATGTGTGGATGTCCCCTCGACAGAGTGAGACGGTCGGTGCATCGATCCGACTACAAAAGTGCAAAACGTTAACTTGACTCACTTTTTCTAAATTTACATTTCTCTCCCCAAATCCCTATATACATTTTTTTGTTTTTAATTTCTTAGTTAAATCTTTAATGTTACATTTTGGTTGTTGTATAATATAAGCAAGCACACCGTGTTATCATGCTGCATCATTAGATGTTCCAATCAATTACTATAATTTAATAACTAGAAACCCCATCATGGATGCCACCAAATAATACCCCCAAACTTCTCCTTTACTTATTTCTTTGATATACAGATATTATATTTGGGATGAAAAAATAAAAAGAAATAATATTTTTGATATTTTAAACTTTCAATTAATTACAAAAAAATTATATCAAATCTCATTTAATTATTTACAGTTTATCAAATCACTTTCTTTTTTCTCACAGGATAAATTTAGTCATACAATTTTGTAATAAAAACTTATTTTAAAGTTTATAATCTTAAACACCTCGCTTTTTAATAATAACTCATTATTCACTAAGGTGTTAAAGAGAATAGTTCTTATTAAATGTATTTTAAAATTTATGGAGATAATTTAATGTTCATTATGTTAATAATGATTTCTGATTTATAAGAGCAAATAACCGTAAGAGTAATTGCTTTTGATTTATGAGAATATATTTACATACCGTGCAACTAATATTTACTCCTAATAGGCCTCAATAGTTACGAAAGTTTACAGCGTTGCAAGGTGCTTTTTTTTTTTTTTGGAAAGAGTTGCAATGTGCTCCTTGACCACGTGATGTATGATGAAGATTATAGGGCATTGTGCAGGGGATTAAAACAAGATCCTAAGAAGTAAGAATGATAAAGTACCAAAGTGGGTGGTGGCTGTAGGATTTGTTTAACGGCAGGCACCACCACCAGAGGGAAAACTTGGTGGAATGCGCACGTCCTCCTCGATCCCTACAAAATAAAGGAAACAATTATAGATGGACACAAAAGGACATCGACGTGGTTCTTCTAATATTTCCACTGCATGGTCATCGTCGTCCATTTAGACGAAAACAACCTCCAAAGTAGATTCTGACTGTCCCACGTGTCATTTCCTCTCCAGGAACCACACCTTTTACAGTAAAATACACTTAAATAACTCAACTGGTCCGTTTGATTACCTTAATCATTTAGGTAAAATTATTTAATAAAAATCTTCAATAATTAATTTTAAATTAATATTAAAATTTTTTAATAATTATTTTTATAATTAATTAAAAAAATTATTATTAAAATAATTTATTAAGATAAGTTTATTTAAATCAATAAATTAATAAAACTTAATTAATAAACAAGGGTTTGATTATCTTATTGTTTTGAATAAGATTATAATCTGCAATAATTACTGTTGAATAAATCCAATGAATTAATAAATAATAAAAAAGAAAAACGAAAAGTAGATAAATAAATAAAGAAAAATCAAATGCGGCTAGTGCTGACTTGAGTTACTTGAGCATCCAGATCTTGCAGAAAAAAGAAGCTTCCCTTCACACACACACTCTCTCTCTCTCGATCTCGACTTTCTTTTTCTAACCAAGCAAAAATTTTGAAGAACCGGAGAAAATAAGAAACAAAAGAGACAATTTTCAAGAAATGGATGTGGCGGTTGAATGGAAGAAGAAAAGAACATCAAGATAACTTCAGCCCAGAAAAATTCACCATGAAAGATCATCATTTGAGTCTCTTTTTGATTCTAACACTCTTCATTTCTTCAATAACCAACACCAGTTCTACCACTACCAATAAACCATCAATTCAAAGAAGAATTCTTCACCAGCCACTGTTTCCAGCAAATTCAGCGCCACCACCAGGTGCAGAGTCACCTCCACCGCCAGCGTCTCCACCGCCACCAGCCACACCTTTCCCGAACCCGGACCAGCCATTCTTCCCTGAAGTCCCAGCAGGCGCAGGACAAGATCAAACCAACCAGCCCCCACCAGCATCAACAGCAGCAGCGACAAATGGGAGCATACCAATCCCAGCAGCAACACAGCCAGCGAAGCCAGCTAAAAAAGTGGCCATTGCGATATCAGTTGGTATCGTCACACTTGGAATGCTATCAGCTCTCGCTTTCTTCCTCTACCGCCACAGAACCAAGCACCCCACCGAGTCGCAGAAGCTTGTGGGCCCCAACTCTCAGCGGCTCCACCAGGACGAATCGGGAGTGCCCCCATCAAGCTTCTTGTACATAGGAACAGTCGAACCGAGTAGAAGATCGGTCAGTGAAGCAAACGGCTCCCCTTATCACAAACTAAATTCTGTCAAGAGATCGGATCGCTATAGGCCAAGTCCTGAATTGCAGCCTCTGCCACAATTGACAAAGCCTCCTTCACCACCACAACCACAAAACGAGAATTCTCCGGTTGCCACATCATCATCTGACGAGGAGAGTCATGATACCGCCTTTTACACGCCCCAGTGCTCTTCTATTAGTAATGATGATTATTACACGCCTGCCACGGCTTCGCGTCCCGTTAATGTCTACAGCAATGGCAACAATAACAACGTTCCTTATTCCAAGAGGACGTCTCCTAGATCAAGACTAATGGTTGCCTCGCCCGAAATGAAGCATGTTATCATACCTTCCATAAAGCAGAATCAGCCGCCGCAAGTGGTGGAGGATAGACCGCAAGTGGTGGAGGATAGTCCAGAACCGGTTTCATATTCACCCAAAAGACCTAAATTTTCATCCCCACCACCACCACCAAACATGGAGCTGCTTCGGTCGTTAAACACCAATCCACCTCAACAGACTAGAATTCCGGTTCCACCCCCACCGCCACCACCTCCGCCTCCGCCTCCACCAACAATGCCGAGGAAAGTGGGATCTTCAGAGAGGAGTGTTTCGTCTGTGGCTACAACACCTGTGTTGTTGAAGCCAAAATCTTGGAGTTCAAGTCCTAAATTCAGTTCTGGTAGTGGGAAAAGCACGAAATCTGCAGTGGAAGAGGCTGATAGAAGTGCAGGTGGTTCTGAGAAGACTGAAGGGGATAGCTTGGATGGAACCAAACCGAAATTGAAGGCTCTGCATTGGGACAAAGTGAGAGCAACCTCAGACAGAGCCACCGTGTGGGACCAGTTGAAATCAAGCTCATTTCAGTAAGTGAAATACTAGTTATTCTGTTTTTTTGCTAATTTGATGTACAATTTCTCAACTTGGGTGTATTTTGCTTGCTTGTAGGTTGAATGAGGACATGATGGAGTCTCTGTTTGGCTGCAATTCAGTGAATTCAGCTCCAAAAGAACCTATAAGAAAGTCTGTTCTTCCTCCTGTTGAACGTGAGAACAGGGTGTTGGACCCTAAGAAATCACAGAACATAGCAATACTGTTAAGAGCACTGAATGTCACGAGGGATGAGGTGTCCGAAGCTCTTCTAGATGGTAAGTCTTTTTTTTTTTTCTTTTTTTTTTTGTTTATCGATATATATTGTCTCCAGCTAGGTCCATGAATTGCTAATTTTTAGCAGCTGAACTTGCTATAGTTTGTACAACTTACAGCGGTGTAGTCTGTATTCACTTCTCATAGGTGCTTCAGCCAGAAAAGTACAATCAGATATGTGTCGATAATCAATGACAAAACATTAGTCATAAGTAGCTCTCCGGTAGGGCATATTTTGGAGTTAAAAAGCACTAGCATACAACTTCATAAGGTCCCATAAACAGTGAATGATCAAGTATCTTAGAAACAGAGAGCAAGCTTGAATTGCTTAATTCAGAAGTAATCATCATTGAAATTGATAGCAATTACATAGAAGTGTTTAGCAAAATCATATCATCTGCATAATTGTGTTGCTTATCATTAAGAGTAAACTCCAGATGAAAGAACAAAATGTTTTAGAACAAAGAAGGGAAGGTTTCTTAAAATGGTGAAAGAGCAATGGGTCAAGGAACCACTACAACAAACCAAACATTATAATAATAAAAATATTACAAGATTGCTAGCTTACATTTACTGTTATTGGCATTAAAATCACAGGCATGATGGAAAGGTAATGTTTACCAATACTTGAATTCATTGTTATAAATGAGTTAAGACATGCAAAATCTTTGTTACTGACTTTCCAATTGACATTGCTTTGTAACCTCAATAGGCAATATAGAGAAACAAAGATTAATGTGTGAAACTTGTGTGCACATGCTGCCAGTAAAACCAACCATAAAGTTTAAGACTGCTCTCAAAAAATGATGACTACCTGTCTACCCAATCAACTAGATATGCTAGAAAATTAACAGCAAACCAAATACTGCGACTCTTCTTACACCTTTTACTGTAGAAGTCACAGCAAATAATTGTTTCAGTTATTCAACTTAGACCTCTCACAATTCAACTAGATTAGGGACTGCATAGTTATGAAAAATTGGACAAGGCTAAAAGTAGATGAACATAGAACATTTTGCAGGAATGAAAAGTTGTATAATATTATGCAATTGCATAATAATCCATTATCTGAGGCAACTACATGTCATATACTCATATTTCCATCTTTCATTACTCTAGATCATGCTATTTTCATTTTGAAAGTAATATCTCTAACATGATAAGAATAGAATTTAAGAATGGGAGTGAGATGCATGGAAATGCTAAATTCAGAGACCCCCCTGTCTGTTTTCAGTCCACATATTACTTATGCTAGTGCCAAATAGAGAAATTCCCTCTCCTTCATTCCTCCATTTCCAAGTTACTCATTCTAGTCCGTAATTAGTGGAACTTCTAGCATTCAAGGCAGACTTGCAACAAATTGCAGTCAACAAATACTCAACTCAATAGCTGATCTGATCTATATTTGCTGGTATTCCTTCTTATATATGACAGTTCTGTTTAGATTCATCATTCCCAGTTTGCTGTATCACCTCCACTTTCTTTGGTTGAACAGGTAACCCAGAAAGCTTAGGTGCAGAGCTGTTGGAAACATTGGTAAAGATGGCTCCAACCAAAGAGGAAGAAATAAAACTTCGAGAGTATGATGGCGACACCTTGAAACTAGGATCTGCAGAACGGTTTCTCAAGGCAGTACTTGATATCCCCTATGCATTTAAAAGAGTTGAAGCAATGCTATACAGAGCCAACTTTGATACAGAAGTGAAGTATCTGAGAAAGTCATATCAAACCCTGGAGGTATTTTGGCTACAAGTTTTTACTGTAGAAAAAATTCAATGTGTTCTGATTTCTTAAATCTGCCAGACTCTCTCCTAGAAACTTAACTGTTATATCTTTGTACTTGTCAGGCAGCAAGCGAAGAACTAAAGAACAGCAGATTATTTCTCAAACTCCTTGAAGCTGTTCTCAAAACAGGAAACCGGATGAATGTTGGCACCAACCGTGGTGATGCTAAAGCTTTTAAACTTGATACACTCTTAAAACTGGTAGATATAAAAGGAACAGACGGGAAGACAACATTGCTTCATTTTGTGGTCCAGGAAATTATTAGGTCTGAAGGTGCAGGAACTAATTCTACGAGTGAGAATCTTGAAAACAAAATGCAGTCCAATATGAAGGAGGATGATTTTAAGAAGCAGGGATTGCAGGTCGTGGCTGGGCTGGGTAGAGACCTCAATAATGTCAAAAAGGCAGCAGGAATGGACTCAGATGTCTTAACCAGTTATGTGTCGAAGCTTGAAATGGGACTCGAAAAGGTCAGATTTGTTTTGCAATACGAGAAGCCAGACATGCAGGGGAAATTCTTCAACTCCATGAAGATATTTTTGAAAGAGGCTGAGGAGGAAATTGCTAGGATTAAGGCCGATGAAAGAAAGGCTTTATCACTTGTGAAAGAGGTTACCGAATATTTTCATGGAGACACAGCGAAGGAGGAAGCACATCCTTTGAGAATATTCATGATTGTGAGAGATTTCCTCTCTATATTGGATCATGTCTGCAAGGAAGTGGGAAAAATGCAAGATAGAACAATGGTTGGTTCAGCAAGATCCTTCCGGATATCTGCAACTGCTTCACTACCAGTGCTCAACCGGTACAATGTGAGACATGATACAAGTTCAGATGACGACAGCTGTTCACCATGAAGTCATGTGAAAACTCGCATATCATTTTCAATTGGAATAGCAGCTTGGTATATAATTTTTTTTTTTTTCTGAAAGCAAGTCAAGAAGTAGGGTAATCAAGAAGCAAATTCACTTGGAAGAAGTCTCTCAACATCAAGAACATCCCAGAACAGCAAGAAAGATAGTTACTAGTTAAAAGGGCACAACTTCTCCCCGAAGGAGACGTACATTTTGTACGAGGAATCACAGACGCTTTGTATACAAAGGCATCCATCATACAAGAAAAAGAAGCACAAATTGTGGGAAAATTTGCCAACCAAGATGACATTGAGGGACAGCATCATTTGCACCATTGGACGTATATGCATGGCCAAATGAAGATTTTTGGGGTGTAATTTTTAAAACGAAAAGAACAAAAAAAAAAAAAAAAATCCAATACATTTGTCTACTCCAACACATATTACATACTGAGGTAGATTTCTTCATTTAGAGCAGATTCCCTTACATTTTCGATGAAGTAGAAGAAGGTTTTGATGTTACCTATTCATCTATGGTTCGCATTTATTTGATTATTGGCCATAATAATAATGTGATGATAATAATAGTATCAGTTTCTTAACGACTTCTTGGTGATTTTGGTTTTACATATTTGGTGTGTGTGATAAATGTGGTCATATTGCTCAGCAAAACCAACAAAGGACAGCACAAAACTGCATTTAAAAGTGACATGTTTCAAGCACTGCAACTCACACTGATGAAAATAGAGAAGAGAAAGTGATGAGCACCGAATGACTGATAAAATGCCCTCTATGAAACTAGAAATGGTTGACACTTGAGACACAACCTCTTTAAAGAGATGATTTTATGGTAGATTTCATGTTCCCATCCCACTTGTATCGCTAGACTAGGACCACTAAATTGTTGAAAGAAATGCTTCGTAGAAACAAAGAATGCTGTGGAGTTATCAGCAATGGATTCGGCGAAAGTAAAGATAAAGAAAAAGATCATCTTTTTTGTTAAAAAGAAAAAATACCTGCGAAAAAGAGCTGGTCCATTTCTGATGATATCAACGCCTTTTGTGGTAGATTTGAGCTCAAAGATAAAAGATGGTCACCATTTCTACTGAGCACTGAGCAGTGTGCAAAGCATATTTAATTGACAACACTGATTTATGGACAATGCCAGTTAATAAGATATGGGCCTTGCGTACAACTCTTTTTCTATTTGGATATCATAGAATATATATATATATATATATATAAAATAATTAATTAATATCTATTATTTCCATATGTCAATACATAAATAATATAACATTTATGTTTTAAAAAATAATATAATTTTTTATTCACCTTTTGAAATCCTATATTAAAACTTTGAACACTATTATCCAATATAACTTGATATTAAAATTGTTCATTCAGTTCGACAATATTTTACTTTTGAATCGTTATTACAGTAATCGATCTCTCAACAAAAGTTCTACTCATTTTATTTTTGGATGTGTGTTTTGTTGCTACTTTACTATCTTATTATTCTTTAATATAATGACATAATTAATATAAGTATTTCGAATTTTTTTATTGTGCTTTCTATATGATGCAATTTCATGTATTATATGACATTTAAAGTAGGACTAGGCAAAAAAAAAAAAAAAAAAAAAATCATAAACCATTGAACGGAACCCAATGAACCAAATCATGATTTTTAATATACTTTTGTTATTACAAATCATACGGTCTGATCTGATTTATAATTTATGTTTATTAAAACTCAAACTAAACCGGAAACCAAACATCTTGAAAAGACATTATATATTACTACATGTTGTACTCAATATTTCCATTTAAAATAGTAAATATGATATAAATTATATTTAATACTTAATACATCTTACATATTCATTTAAAATGTGTTTAAAATGAGCCCAACATTTTCTATAAATTTTAAATTATATACTTATAATTACTAAGTCCAAATCAAATTCATAATTATTAGACCAACCCAAATCGATTGAACCAATTTAATTTGGCTTGGTTTGGTCTATACAAACAATTGGTCCTATACTTTTTAAGACTGCAATTTTTTGTTTGGTCTGATTCTACTTAAAATCAGATCGAATCGGACCATGCCTAGCCCTAATTTAAAGTGTGTTTGAAATGTTTCTCTACAGCTCTTTAATGTCAGAATTTCTTTTGAAAAAAATTTTTCTTTGGCATCAGCGTAAGAAAAAAGTTCTTTTATATTAGGAGAACTGTAAATTTTGAGTTTTTTCCAAAGCTCTATTTGAGGCTTTTCCCTTTTCCGGATGGCGGCTTTTTTTTTTTTTCTAAAAAAAAAAAAAGATAAGCAAATATTTCAATTACCCTTACTTTATTTCATAAATTCTAACATCTCTTTGAATGGAAAAGTCTATTTGTTTCACAGGTTAAAAAAAAACAAAAAACGTCTATTTGTTTCACAAACCATTTTTTTATAATCTCTAATAATTTATCAATTTAAAAATAATTTTTTATTTGACAATTAAACCTTAAACTTTTTTATTAAAAAGTGTATTTTGTAAAAATTCTATTCCAAGCTATCTATTAGTAAAAACTCTTCTTTGAAATGTTATCTCAAAAACACACCTAGTCCAAAGAAACACAATAATTTTTTAAACTGTCGGTGAGGTAGTGCCGTAGTGGGGATGGGTTGTACTACATTTCCCAGCAGAAATAAACGCTTTAAATAGTTAACAACGATGGTTCAACAAATAATTGCCATGCTTTTGGTTATAAATTGTCAATCGTAAATCCACCATGTATTTTCAGGTACGAATAAATTTAGACATCATCGAACTTTCTCAACAAAATGCGGCAAAATTGGTATCAAATACAGGCCCATCACAAATAGGTCCACCGACCACTTAATTTTAACTTTTCACAATTTTTGTTGCTTTGCCATGCTCACAATAAAGGCTTTTCGATTTTCAGTTGTTTTGGTACAGGAACGTTAAACAAAATTGGCCCATGTTAGTTTCAACTGTAACTCCAATGTTGCATTCCTAAGCTGGATTTGCTGTTGGCTCCATGAATGCCCATTCTTTGTTCATCATTTTGTACTGGCAAATTCTTTCAATAAAAGCTATGTCGGCATAATTTTTACCCTTTCAAAGAGAAAAATAAATTCTAAGGTGTATCACCCTGTTATCTGATTCTGGGTATAAACTTGCTGATATTCATTAAGGTCTTTATCTAACTGCAGTATGTGATGTCAGTACATACGTTTGTGTTTGTCCATCAAATTAATAATCGTTTTGCTTAAAATGGTAAAGTAATTTTTCTTTAAGTTAAACATTTTAATTATACAAAATTAATGAAATAATAATATAATTATGATGAAACGATGAGATTAATTTAATGTTATTGCCCCTCGCACTTTACATCCTAAAGATTGTGAGTTTAAATCTTTTCTTTCGTCGCCTCAAAGTCAGAACTTATTCTGATGGTTCAAAAAATACTGATAATACGATTATAGAAATATATGACATTAAAAGTAATGTACACTTTGAACCTAATTAAAGGAGCACAAGATTGAGTTGCTATGAAGAAGGGCTGGCAATTGCCCAAGAGAAGAATGGTGCTGCTCCTATGCTCTTGGTTCTCAATATTTTCTTCACAAGTATTTTCCACTTCATCTCATCCTTCTTGCTTTGTCTTTTAATCTTCTCCTTGAAATTCCTGCAATGACACAGTTTCCACAAGTTAGTTGAAAGTTCCAGTAGAGCACTACTTGGATTCAAGTATAAGGTACATTACATCAAACTGTCCGGAGTAAATTTTTTCATCTCATACAAATCTGCTATACATGTCATTAAGTGAAAAAGACTCACCTACATAAAGGAACCCTGCATACATTTGAATCAGCGCAGAGACGGGAGTGTAACTCCAACAATTGCCACATTCTCTTGCAGTGGATACATTTACTGGGGACTCTCAGCTTGCAACTGGCAAAATGGCGGACAAGCAATTCCAGTCCGTTACAGGCTGTATAACTACAAGGGGCCTGGTTTTCTTTTAAAGCTTTGTCGTGTGGGCCAATTGTCCGGCAACCATCTCTACATATATGAACAAGAGCCTCCATGGCCTCGTACAATTGCAAATAGATCTTCCTCTCTTCGAGTTTTCTGCTCCTCTTTATTTGACTCTGTAGAAGTATTGAGATTTATCAAAATGCGAGTGTGAGAGAGGCTCCAAACATGAGAACATAATAGTAGGAATTAAAAAGAACGCATATGCTTAGCTTACCTTGTCTTCATCAATCATGGACTCCAGAAGTTCTTTCTCGAGCACCGGATGGCTCTCCTTCATGACTTCCCATCCTTCGGTAATAGAAACAGACTTGAAGTTTCTCTGGATCATACGGTGACAAATGAGGCTAAGTCGAGGGGCATCACAGAGTAATGCTAGCTGAAAGATGTCAACTACATTCTCTGCAGGTGAGCAAACCCTGCTCGAGCTGCTGCTCACACACACGCTTTAACTGGGGAACCACAAATACATGCGACAGAACCAACTGATGCAAGACATAATCCTCCATATCTGCCTTCTCGTAGCTACAAATGGAATAACACTCGTCATTAGCAGAGTAGCAGAATGACAACGTAGTTTAACAGAATCATAGCTATTTGATAGCTGTTGCTGTCTTATTAAGTCTCCCAAAGCAACATGTAAACAAAGTTCGTCAAATGGTCAAAATTAATGTATCCATTCTCTAACACTTCTAGATACATGTCCATCAATCGATTCTGATTTTCAACCAATATGCAAGGGCCTTTATGGTTGCAATTTTTTATTTTAAAGACCTTATTGGTTTAGCTAAGATGATTTTTAATGAACCCAACCCACCCATATGTAACTCTTGTCCATTAAGCACAAATGAGGAGATAGTTACCAGGAAGAATACAAGAATCGAATGAAAGCTCGAACTGCATCTCGAGGAACACCACGAATTGAGATTGATTTCCAACGACCACGGCGTTTTGATTGCTTTAACATGCCTCTCATCACAGGAGAAGCCATGCCCTATTGCGAATATAATAAAAAAAAGGACAATATGATGAATAATTGTTCAGATACTAAGATATGCCTAACAAATCTTATCATTTTCTTATTGCTCAACCATGACCACCTTTGATGATCACATAAGAGACTTTTAAAAACTCATCAAAAAAAGATAGAAAATTGGGAGACTTACAAGAACGTTAGCATGTGCGTAGATGGTGCCATCGTAATCAGTCTTAACGATAACATCTGCTCTATAACCAGAGTCAAAGAGGCGTTCCCAAAAATCCTTTGTTCTTGTAGAGACGGAGCTGTAACCTCCTAGAGGTGATCTATTCATTGCTACCCCCTTTTGACTGCTACCAGTTGCTGGACCAGGTAATGGAGGTGGCAGTGGAGGTGCAGCCTTGGAAACAATAGGAGATCCCATAAGATCAACTTCCATACTTATAGTTTGTTTCAAGATTCTTTGCTGCAGATTTAAAGAACAATCAAACTCAGTTTTTGGCCAAATATGTGCTCACCAGAACCTTTAAGGGGTTCTTTAAACATTAATAAGAGATCACTAAGAAGACACATAGTTTGAAAAGCTTTAAATTATGTTCACAGTTTTCTCTAAATAATACAATCACCTTTGGCTGATGATAATCGAAATGAAACTCATACAGATACAATGCATTCAAACATTAAGGCAAAAACAATCGGATCATCGGACACATAAAATGAATATGTGTCATGCGATGATTTGTGTCTTTCTTGGTGATGATTTAAAAGAACGTATAAATGAATTATGACTTTGTACAACGTATGTACCAAATACATAACAGATCCAAAGCTATCAAAACGTTGAGGCAAAAACATTGGAATCACTGGATTGAAACCAACAATAACTAATAATTTGTTTTCTTCTCGATAAATGAAACAGGCTTGTTCTTTGGATCTGGCCATTGTAGACGTTGTTACCCGAGGCCACGACCCACCAAACCTCTAATTTGCCTTTTGAGATTTCTATACACAAGCAATGAAAACGAAAAAAACTATCTAAAACACAGCCAAAATGAACACCATCTACAAATCAAATAACAACATCTCATAACTCTGCAATGCCATTTCCGTCAAAATGCTATTACACTAACAATTTCATGAGATACAAACTTTAAATAAATCCAGAAACGTCACTTAACTCAAACAATTACAAAAAATTGACAAATAAACACCAACGTTGTTAGTTTTTTTCTAATCTAATGCATGCAAGTTGATAAAGAAACAGAGCCAATAAAACAGAATCTAAAACACCCACAATTGTCATTTTCACAATTATGTCAACTTGTTTTCCCATGATGGTTTGCATATATATATATATATAAACAAACACCATTTACAATTCACAATCGACCAAATCAATCACAAAAAAATAAAAATAAAAATTTAAACAAACCCACCTCGCCTTTGTGATTGATCTTCAAGAAAACCGCACAATATTCAGAAAACGAAACAGCCTGACAGAATCTTTTTCCACTTTCATGAATCTCCAGTAAACATATATAAAACGTAGCTCTACCTTCTTTAACAAATTGACAACCCCTCAAATGCCAGCCAGCCGACACAGAGCACACCAGCTGATAACAATTTGTTATTATGTTATTTATTAATATAAAAAAAATGTCGCTCAAAGTTAAAAAGAATTTTGAGGTCTGAGAAAAAGCTGTCGGTGTCTCTCGGTCTCTTGAGGAACACAGGAGCAGAAATCTGTAGATTGAAGAAGCTTTATAGATTTGCTCATCTGTAAGTCCACGTTTGGCATCCAAAAAAATGGTGGCCCACCAACGTACGAGATTGGTCCTAGCTGAGTCACGGACACATCAGACCAGTCGATGGACAAGATTGGTCAAAGCTGAGTCCCGGACACATCAGACCACCCCGTTGATCTTATTCGAGCTGCTTACGCGCTTTCCCGCTTTGTTATCTGGAGTTCAACAACCCATGCAGAGACAGACGTCCCAAATGGTCTCAACGGTCGTTATCATACAGACTTTCAGTTGTTCCACAAAATCAAGATCCTCGTCAAGTACGGATAACTCTGTTTCATTTTTATAATTTCAATTTCGTTGTCACTCTCCAGCTATTATTTTGCTGGCTTTTTTTTATTTTTTATTTTTAAAAAAATGCTTGTCACGGTCATTACTGCTATGTTTTTCACTAATTCTATACGCTTATCATGGATAAAATTTTGTAGATTGAGAATGAAATGAGAGGAAAACACAAAAAGTAAATTTTATATGAATAATATTAGGTTTTTCAAAATTTTATCTAAATTCATATCTAATGATGTATAATATCAGTTATCAAAATGCTATAAATGAATGAATAATGTAATAATTAATAAGATCTTACAACTTATATATTATATCATTTTAACAAAATTTTTGACAAACTTAACATTACTCATCTAATATTAGAGTAATGTCAAGCATTTTAAATATTTTACCTAAATAATATAGTATGTAACAAAATGATGTGATAATTAATAGGATCTTGATAACTCACATATCACATCATTTAGTCATGAATTTGGATAAAATATTTGAGAAGTCTAGCATTATTATTAATATTATTATCCCATATGATTTAGTGGCTCATTTACTTTGACAATGATTCAACTTCAAATACATTGCACCTCAAATGGTAAAGAAAACAAAAGGAGAAAAAAAATTAATTTTGTTTTGGGTGTAAGGATGCATTAAGTTTCCTTTTCAGTAAAAACTTTTAATAATGTGAGAGTCTTAGAAGGGAATGAGAACTTAATTTCTAATTTTTCATTCCAATGATTTATAGGAATGATTAGAAATTAAATTATGAGAACTTTACATTCAAATCAAGAATTAAGTTGTCATTAGAAAATTAATTTAATTATTCCCTTTCATCCAAACATTTAAGTTTCATTTTCTTATTTTTCTATCTACTTAATTTCTTTTCATTCTCATTCCCAATTAGTAAATACACTGTAGATTATTGATGTGTGTTTAATTCACGTAATTTGATTTTTAACGATACTATAATCATAAACTACTGCTCAATATAGTATAGTGACGAAGAATGCCAATCCAAGTTACTAATGACTGGGTTCCAATTCGAATAAACATATGGCCAATGATATCTTAAAGAAAAAAAACAATCTAAAATCATAAATCAAAATTAAGTTTCATTTTTTTTCTCATTATTCTAAATTCTTAAAGGCACAATGTAATCGTGATAACAAGAAAATGGTTGGAATACAACAGCATGAAACAGTAGACAAGGACCCGCCCGCATTGAAGTATTGAATTGATACTATATAATACAATTTCTTTTAGGCACATGTGACACGCATGACACACCTAACAAGTGCATGAATAAGACATTTAATAATGACACACCTTCTAATCTAAAGATGACTAGATTCAGGTAAACCTATGGCAAATGATATCTGGAAAAAAAAAAAAAAAAAGACCAAATCTATCATAATAAATCAAAAATAAGTTTCAGTTTCTCTCATTATTCTAAGTTCTTAAAGGCACAATGTAATCATGGTAGCAAGGAAATGGTTGGAATACAATAGCACGAAATAGTAAACAAGGATCCGTCCGCATTGAATTGTTGAATTGATAGTATATAACACAATTTCTTTTAGGCACGTGATGCACCTAACAAGTTAATGAATCAAAAATTTTAATGTGTCGGGATCCATGAATGTTAGTTAAGATTTAAGATACGTGGAAAAAACAAAAACTAAAAAACTGCTACAGTAATTCATAATTTTCTATTAACTTTGTTAATGGATAAGATATTCTCATAGAATAATGTTACCAGTAATATTAGATTTTCCAAGATTTTATCCAAATAACGTGACAAGTGAGTTTTTAAGATCTTATAAATCATGAAATAATATGACAATTAATAAGATCTTAACAACTCATATGTCACATCATTTGGACATAGATTGAAATAAAATTTTTGAGAAACCTAACATTGCTCTAATGTTATACTTCTAATAAATTTATCCAAAAATTTTGTCTAAATAACGTGATAAACTTATTAATCAAATAATGTGGCAAACTTATTATCCAAATAATGTAGCAAACTTATGTATACAACCACATCACGTTAGTTTTGAAATGATGTATTGATGATGTGGTTGTATACATAAGTTTATCACATCACTTGAGAAATGAATTTGGGTAAATTTTGTACCAAAAATTTTGTCAAAAAAATTTGCCAAAATGATATAACAAATTTATTTGTAACTACCACATTAATTTTAGGATGATATATTGATGATGTGGTTATTACATATAAGTTTGCCAAATCATTTGAGTAATAAACTTGTCACGTCATTTGGGATATTAAATTTTGATAAATTTTTAGATAATGTAGCATCACTCTATTATCATATACGATTAAATTGTAGAAAAAATTGAAAAGTTCGTTTGTTGAAGAAGTTCATTATTTTCTAAAATTATCTACTTGGGTTCAAGAAAAATCTCTTTAATTAAGAATAACCAATACAATTTTCAAACATGTGTGTGTATATATATATATGACCTCATCAAATTAAGTCAGACAACTATCAGGATCTAACTGAGATATAATTTTATCGTGCAGCTCGGAATGCTATCTTTGAGATGGGAGAGGTCTACCCGTGTTAGGTGAAAAAATTATCTACATTTTTTTGGTGGCCAAGTGTGCGATGCTTGCCCTTTGCTGTTTGAGAGAGGAGAGCGGGACAGGTGGGTTGCCAGTTTTTAAGAAGTCAACTGATTTTTTTGGGCAAATTACACTAAAGTACTCGGACCTATCGAATTATTACAGTCATGATGCGAGTTTTATCTAAATTACACATAAATACCTTTGACTTGGTTTGACTAACGACCAATTAACGGTAAAATTAATGTTCAAGGGTAAATTGGTCTTTTTATATATCAAATAATGTTTGGGATATTATTTAAACAAAATGTCTCTCTCTCTCTAAAAAACAAAATCTCTCTCTCTCTCCTTCTTTTTCTTCTTCTTTTTTTTCTTCTTCTTTTGCTCATCATCATCATCATCTTCTTCTTCTTCTTTTTTTGCTCTTCTTCTTCTCTGAGTTCGAATGGAACCCAGATCTGGGTTCCATTCGAACCCACATCTGGGTTCGAAGGAACCCAGTTTCTGGGTTCCATTCGAACCCAGAACTGTTGGTCATCTTCTATTGTTTTTTTTTTTTCCTTTTTTGCGTGGTGGTGGGTGGTTGGTAATGGTTGGTTGCTTGATTGTGTGGTGATTGTGTGGTAATGGTTGGTTCACAGTCATGGTTCGAAAAAACTGGGTTCAAAACTTTTGTATTTTTGGTGATTGTGTGGTGATGAAGAGGATGCGTGATTCAGGGTGATAAGGATTTCGTGATGGTTTGATGGGTTCATGACTGTGAACCTAGTCGAATCTGGGTTCAAACCCAGATGCCCAGAAGAAGATGATAATGGACAAGAAGTAGAAGAGAAAGGAGAACAAAGGAGAACAGAGATGACAAGGGCATTTGTGTCATTTCATTCTAAAAATGCTGTCAAACTGTTAAGTTTGACTAAGTCAACTAACGGTAGGGTATTTACCTGTAATTAACGATAAACTCACATCATTGATGGAATAGTGTGATATGTGAAGGTACTTTAGTGTAATTTTCCCGATTTTTTTTATTTACCAATTTATATAAGCTCTCAGTTTCTAACAAAATCAGGTGACTACTCAACTTCCATACTTTTTGAGTTTGGACAATATTGTGCGATGTCAATCACTCATACATCACTCTTTGTGAAACAACTTTCTTGGTTGGCACTGCCAGCCTTGTGAGTCTATGATATTCACTTATGACAATTAACAACTAGTAGTTTTATTGATTAGCAAAGTCTATAAAAAGACGGTGGTACACACTTCTTCTATATATATATATTTTTAGAGTTTGTCAAGTGTAATTAAAAAAAAAAAAAAGAAAGTGCGTGTTCAGAGTCTTCAGAGAAGCGGATAGGAGGCCAATACTACTGGGCCTTTCATGTAATTATTATTGGCATCAACTCAACCACAAAAGGCCCAACAAGAGAAACTGAAAATTGAGTCTCGATATTGACACCCCTTATATAACCCCCTTTTATATAATATATATATTTACATCCCACTAAAACATTTAAATAACTTATATCTTGTAAATACATTTCATATGTCACCAACTATGCTCTTTGTTCTTTATTCATTTATTTATTCACAAACTATATCCCTTCTTTTAAATTTTTAAAAATATAATACAGAAGTAAATTTTAAAACATAAGAAACATAAAAATCAGAAAGAGGGAGCACTTGCAAGCAGCACCCCTTCTTTACTCTTGATGGACATGGTTGTTGCCTTCTCGATCTTGGGGGTTTTTCTTTCTTTCTTGCTTTATTTCTTTCTCTCTGAGTTCGGACTCTTGGTTCTTCTCTCATTTCTCAATATTTATACATATATTTATTTTATTTTACTTTTTTAAATTTCGTTTCATTACTTTTAAAAATATATATCTTAGTTTAGTTAGTGAAAATTTGAAAAATTAAATAGTTAATAATCATAATATACCTTTTAAACAAAATATTAACAATTTAATTTAAGGATAACATTGAAATTTTAAACAAACATAAATTAGGGGATGTATATACAATTTTAGAGGTATGCAAACATCACCACTCCTAAAAAAATTATTCAACTGATGAATATAGACCTAGACCATAACCCCGGTGATTTTTTTTTTTCTTTTTTTAAATTATCTGGGCCATGGGAAATTCAAACTCCTACTTTTTTTTTTTAGGAGATTCAAACCCCTCCTTTATGTATGTATAATTATCATTAAACTAGGTCAGTGCCACTCTAGCCCATGAACTTTTATTGTAAGGAGAAAAAAAAACACTTTTAAAGAATATATATTGTATTGTTTATGACCACCATCAATGTGGCTTAATGGTAGAAAGCGTTTGTTTAGTATAACAATGAATAAATTTAAGTTGTTTTCACCGAAATCAGTATATAATAACATATATATATACCGGTTTTGGTAAAAACAACTTGAATTTGATTGTTGTTATATCAAATAAACGTTTTCTACTATTAAATCATGTTAATAGATTGTCATAAACAATACAATATATATTCTTTAAAAATGTGTATATATATATATTTGTTAAAGTGTATATATATATATATATTTGTTATCTATGTATCCATTAAATAAATGTTTGTCATGTCATGTCCATGTTTTATTTAAAAAAAAAAGAGTATTTTGTAATTATATTTTAGGCATCATAGCTGCTAATTCTTTTTAAAAGAAGAAATGAGGACATAACATAATTTCAATTATATGGACATACCATAATACAAGCATGTCAATATAGAAATCGTTATATATCATGATGCTGATGGAATATTTTGACATAGACCTACCACCTATCAATGTGAATAACTTAGAAGAAAACAAAGTCAGAAAAACCATGGATCGGTGAATGGTTGGCTGGTGATGATATACAAACCATATGATTTAGCCCACCTGGTCTGCAACGTTTTAAGCACTAGAAGCAGCAGTTGAATAAGCATGATAGATGGTCAAAGCAGCTGACCATCTCGGTTTCGCAAAATTCAGAGTCAAAGTTCTTCTAGTCCGAGCCAGCTGCACTCAGACCTAAGCACAAACAACATGGAACACTAATTATAATAAATACACATACACTCATTTATGTGTAATCAAGAGGGGGCAAACTTTTGGATAGAGGAGGAGCGTCTTCGTCTTCTTCATTGTTGATTTCTTTGGTATATATTTATTAACGTAATATTATTATAAAAACCAGACGGGGACCTGGACTCATACTCTGGAGTGGTCCAGCCTTTCACACGTGAAGACGCTCCTGCCTGCAATTATAATCACGTGTGCTATCAAACCATCATCAATTTTGCTTACTTTTCTCTCGACGACTCTCGACCTTTTTCTCCTTTAAATCTCTCCTATTACAAAGCCGTGGGACATGATCCTGGGGACTATCATCATTCTTAATTTTCAATTGTGATGTTTCACTGCTGCAACATATCAGCGATATACTAATTTAAAGTAAAGTATTAAATTATTCATGAAAAATATACAAAAAATAAAATAATATTACGATACAATTTTATTTATATGACGGTACGTGATGTGAATGGTAAATTACAAGTAATTTCATGTTATATGACGTGATTTAAATGGAATGTATGTCAAAGGTACAAAAACAAACTCTTTTCATACTACTTAATTTTGTAATGTAATGTACGGAAGATAGTAATGGATAAAAATTCCTCCTCTTGCTATTTCTTATTTAATATAAAGAAAGGTCATGAACCATGTAGGTCTAGCGAGATTATCGAAATGTTAATAGTCCATTCATCTTTAAATCTAAGGGTAAAATTATAAAAACGCTATGAACTCTTATGTGCAACTATATATGCATGTCTTAAAGCACACTAGAAATGATCACAAAATAAATTAAGAGAAAAAATCATTTTAGTCTTTAACTTTTAGGAGATGATCAAATTTTTAACTACATTTTGAAAAAAGATAAAATAGATCCTAACGTTTCGAAAAAGTGTTAAATTAGTCTCTTCCGTCAATCAACTATGATCAAATCTAAGAAAAAACGTAAAAAAAGTTATTTACCGTTGGATTTAGTTAAAATAGACAGAAAAATCATTATACCCTCATCCATAATTAAATATTATAATAAATTTAATACGAAATTACCCTTTACTAGTTTTATATGTAAATTTTGTGAAATTATAGCTTTGCCTTTGGACTCAATTTTCTTCAGTACAGATTTTAAAAAATCATTAAATATTAAATGTTATTGTAAAATAGAATAATAAAATAAAATCATTAAATAATAAAAAATCATTACGTTGCAGCAGAGAGAGATAAGGTCTCATCTATTGCAGTGAGAGAGACGACGTTGCAATTGATGGTGAGAGAAAGGCACAGATGAGATTTCTAGGTTCGATAGAATTGAAATGACGTGGGGATTATTATTATTATTTTTAAAAAAAAATCATTTAATTTTTTAATTTTTTTTATTAATGTTAACAATTTTCAATTCTTTTAAGCATAAATATCATTTTTATTATTTTTAAATTAATTTTTTATTTTTATTAAATATCTATTATTTTATTTAATATTATTTTTAAAATTATTTTTAATTTTCTTTATTTTTTTATTTTTTTAAAGTATTTGGTTTGTACACATACCAAGATTCTAAGTTGCAATTCGAAATGACAAAATTATCCTTATATATCATGTCATCCTGTTAGGTTTGATCATTAGTTGATTGATGAGAGAGATTAATTTGACATTTTTTCAAAACGTTAGAGTTTATTTTGTTTTTTTCTAAAATACAGTTAAAATTTTGATCATTTTTCAAAAGTTAGATACTAAAATAATTTTTCTCCATAAATTAATTTAAACAAGGTAGAGTTACGTATGATCACTTTACAAATTAGGAGATAATAAATAAATATTGATTAACAAATATATATATATATATATGTATAGAGAGAGAGAGAGAGAGAGAGAGAAAGAGATTGTGATGTCATGACAGGTTAAATTTAAATTACCTAATAAAATGAAAAGATGAAAAATGACAAGGAAGACAAACACTGTACACAATAAATCAGGGATACAGAATTCGCCATTTAATTTTCTGAAATGTAAAATATTCTTATCTGACCATTAATTACTAAGACATAATATAAGTTAGTGAGATGGCATTTCACCAGTTACATTGACAGTTCAGGTTTTTTGGATCTTGTGTCCACTTTTATTTACTATTTTTTTTTTTTTTTGTAAAATCATTTTCTTATTTTTTGTTATTAAAATATTACCCATTAAAGAAATAAATAAGGGCCAGAACATCCTGAATCCTGAGTCCCTAACTCATCTAAAAGATTAATTTCACTTTATTGTTTGAGGGGTATCTAGTTCTGGCATGCTGCTGCTCAGTCTGCTTAGAATTAATTGATTTAAGTTTTTTATTTTTATTTTTTTTTTTTGAAAGCCCGAAAACATAAGTTGGAAACATTTTTGGTTGGAGACTCAATGGCCTGTAAAGACTGCATTTCATTCTCAGAATCTTAGGTGTTGCAGAGAATGGAAATGAGAGCATCAAATTGCTCTTAATTGTATCCTTGATTACCAAATATTAATCACAAAAAATGATAAATGGTTTCTTATTTTGCTTGGACCGTCATTCTAACTTATGTAGATACTTGTATAAATGGGCTGATAGATACCGTAAGGCAGGTATGTTTACGTAAAATCGATTAAATATTTGGATGTTCAGATTTTTATTATAGTTCATATAATGAGATTTGATATTAGAAATTTGGGTTATTGTCAATTTATCCCCTAAAAATAAATATAATGTTAAACAATCACTGGTTTTAAAAATATTAGTCAAAATGTCCGACTGTCAATTGGAATAGTAAAACGGTTAGGAAAGTGACGGATTCGTTAATATTAAGGGTAAAAAGGTAATTGGACGTTATCATAAATAATAGAATACAGCTGACATATAATATATAATCTTTTAATTAAATAAAGAATAAATAAATTAAAACAATTGAAAATAAATTAAAAAAAAAAAAACTCTCTCACCCTCTTTTTCTCCCTATCTCTATCGTTCACACACACCACCCCCCTCCTCTCCCCCCCCCCCCCCCTCTCTCTCTCTCTCTCTCTCTCTCTCTCTCTCTCTCTCTCTCTCCCTATCATTCCATCTCAATCTCTTTCTCTCTTCCGCTCACCCTCTTTCTTTGTCTTTGTCACTCATCCTCCTCTCTTTCTGTTACTCCATCTCAGTCTCTTTCTCTCTCCCGATCGCTCACCTTTTCTCTCCGTCACTCACCATCTCTCTTTCTCTTTCTCTCTCTCTCTATCACTCCATCTTACCCCGTTCCCTTTCTTTTCTTACACCGCTGGTAACCAGTCGATGGTGGAAGAGGAAGGAGATCGGTCGGAGGAGAAACGACATCGCGGCGGAGATCATAGAGAAGACGGTGAGGAACGGCGGGCTGTGTGCTGTGGCGTCAAGTGGTGCGTCAATGCAGAAATGGATCAGATTGTATGGACGCTGTTCCCGACGTGGTTTGTGGAGAAGATGAAGAGGACAGTGAGGAACAACGGACTGTATGTTGTCGTCATGGAGCGGCGCAGCGATTTGGAGGTGGATCTGCGAGCATCTGAAATATGAGTTTGATGTAATTGATGAAATATGGGTTTTGAAGTAATTGATGAAATCTGTGTGTTATTGTTGTGACTTGTTGTCTCTTGATCTCAGTTTTGGTTGTTGTAAGGCCATGAATTGGGTTTGTTGGATGTGTATGTATGTTCTTGATTGCTTTTTTTGGATCTGAGATATGTATGATCTTCAAACGAATCTAGTGCCTCAAACGAACCCAGGCACTAGATTCATTTGTTTTTTTATTTTTTTATTTTAATTTTTTTCAAATGCGAAGACCTATTGGAAATTTTTTGTAAATTAATTAAATTAAATTAATTTATTTACTTTTTATTTAAATTTAATTTATTTAATTCATTAATTTTTTTAAATTAATCACCACCATCCATCTTGAAGAGTAATTTGATTTAATTTTTTAGTTTTTTCAAATTAATTTATTATTTATTTAATTATTTTTTTTAAATTTTGGTTATGAAATGATAGTTTGGTAATTGAGTAATTGTTTATTTTTTTATTTTTTAATGTTTTAATATTGTAAGGGTATTTTAGTTTTTTACTATTTTTATTACAAAACCACTAAAAACTTGGATGAAAATCGTTTTTGGAAGACGGTAGGGGTTTTTTGACTAATATTTTCAAGTTAGGGGGTAAATTAAGGTTATTTTTGTTTTTAGGGGCCTTTTTGGATTTCTCCCTAGAAATTTTGTTAAATCCATGTGTATGGACTTGATACGAACTATATCTCCACGCATATCTGTGTTTGGACATGTTCGTTGGCCAGCATTGGACAAGATATAATCCTATATTTGTTGAGGAGGTGGGATTAGACAAAATTTAATCCCACCTCTTTTATCGCATTAAAGTGAGATAAATTAGTCCCATCCAAAATGCCGGGACTAATTAATCTACTCTCATGTCCATTTTTTAATTTTACTTATTTAATTATTTTATAAATTATTTTATATTTATATTTAAAAATTAATTTAATATAAATTATTAATAATTCAATCCTAACGACACCAAATATATTATAATATTAATTGAGTCAAGTCCAATTATATCCTATCGAGTGCAATTATATCTTTTTAAAATAATTCGATCTAATTTCACATAACAAATCCACCTTAGAGTTCAACACACACATATATATCTTCTGAATCATACACAATAACAACCTTTTATTTACTTATTCAGTATGGGTGGCTCTATTGCCACAAGTGAACTTCACATACAGCTCTATTTCTTTCAGCACCCATCAACTGAGTACTTCTATTTCTTCTAGAATTTTACGTCTTCTTCTTCTTCATTCGATTTCTTCTACAGTTCTATGTCTTCATTCGATATTTTTGTTTCTTCAGTTCTTCACTCAATTTCTCAGTTTCTTTTTTTTTTTTTTTTTTTTTCTCAGCGATAATATCTAAAAGTTATCAAGACGATGTTTGAAAGGATATTCTCTTAGTTGCACATTGCATCTTTATGAATTGAATGAATTCTCGAAACCCTAATTCTCAAATCAGTTACTTATTCAATATCATATTAATTATCATAACCCCGTTTGTCGAATTCTTCTTATAGTTAAGAAATATTGTTTGAAAATTTCCAAAACTAATTCAAGAGAAAGTCTACAATGAGATGTATTCAATATCAACTATTGCAAAAACTACAATACTAAAATTAAAAATTTAATTTCTTAATCTTCATAATCTTATAAAGAGACTAAGTGAAAATTTACGTGGTGATATAATTGTCTTGCATAAAAAGGCTATTGAAAAATCTAAATGAAAAGAATTGAGAAGAAGAAAGATTATAAAAAAAATAATGGAGAACAGAAGATGAAAAATTGAAAAACATATAAAAGTCCTAATCTTAAATGATGGGTGTAAAGAGGTATATTGCATGTAGGTTTAGTTAGGGTTATTTTTGACATTTAAATAGGTGTTTAATGTAAAAAATTATAATTTTAAATATTGATATGGGTATAAGGAGAAAATGAGTGTTGCAAAAAATTTTTTGGATACACTAATTTAGTTGAGTCCAATTCTATGCTATATAATACAATCACATCTCTCATGCAACAAATGCACCCTATGAGTTCAACATATATTACTTTATACTCATCTGTATCTTCTGAATCATACACAATAGCAGCCTTATATTTACTTATTTAATATTAATTACTAATATATTATAAGATATATTTATGGGTAAAACATGATTCCACTTAAGAATTTTTTTCCATTTTAAGAAAAAACCACTAAAGTTTGACTTTTTTAAAAACAATAATAATAATAATAACCCTCTAATTGGTTTAGAATATATTAACTTAAAATTTTGATTTTAAAAAATGATTTCAACGTCTATCCATAAATTTTCAGTCAATCTAAAAATTCTTATTCATCACCTTGAATTCATTCATTTCTTAGCTATTAAATTGAGTAAAAAAATACATGGATATCAAAGTCACTTTTTTAGTTAATATAATTTAAACATTTGGAATTTGAATTAAGATTCCCTTATTATATACCAAAATCATGGTATATTTTCAAACTTTAGTTAAAAAAAAAAAAGAAACTTAATGCTAATTGTGTGCTAGAAATCCCTTAATAGGAGGTTTTAAACAAAATTAAAATTAAGAGAGTTATTTTTTAAAATAGTCTAATCTTAAAGGAATTTTACAAATCCCTCGTTGACTTAATAAGGACAGCTGTCCTCATTAAAAAAAAAAAAAAAGAAGTAAAAAAAATGAAACTACCGATTTCGGTCTAGCAGGTCCCATATATGAAACAATGAACTTCTAAATTTCAAAACAAATCACTTTATTGCAGTTAAAAAAAAAAAAATCATTTTATTGGTATAAAAAGTAGCATCTCGTTATATATATATATATATATATATATATAGTGGTTTATTGCATGTTGCCAAACAGAAGATTTTGAGACTTTCGAGGATCCTTTTGCGTATAAAAGCTGGTATCAATAACATCAAGCATGAAAAAAGTATATATTATAGTTCATTAATTTATGAGAGAACTTATTTTGATCACTGTATTTTTAGAAAATTTATTGTTTTTAAATGTCAATCTGTTTTATAATGTTTATGGCTTTTTATATTTCAAAAACTTATCAAATTAATATCTCTAATGTGATTTTTGACGGTCAACATCAATAAAGAATTGTAAAAGGTTGTTTTACCCTTAATTTTATATACACTTTTAGTTATTATTTTTATTTATATATTTTTTTAAATTTCATCTAAGATGTGTTATTGTGTCAGTAATTAGTGTTAAAAAACAAAATTACCCTCATATATGTAATGTTTGACCATCTGTTAATTAATGGTAATGATTAATTTGATGAGTTTTTAAAAGGTAAGGGAACATAAACGTCATGAACAAATTCATATTTAAAAATGGTAAATTTCTTAAAAATATAAAGACCAAAATAAAGTTCTTCCTTAATTTAACATATAGTCAAATGAATAATATCCGCGTTCACTTCACCTATTCATATTACTTAAAAAATAATGTGTAATGTACAAGTATGTGCATATATTTATCTGTGCAGAACAATAATACTACATTTTCGACTATATTTCAACATCTTCATTTAACTAATTTGACAATTGAGTTCGTATTATGATACATAGTAGCTAAGTAAGCTGGTTCAACCAACTCTACTATCATATAAATTGCGAGTTCACTTCCTAGTTACAGTGATAGAGCATTTTCCCATTCATTTTAATAATGCAAATTGAAGTCTCACCATATGCATCTTACATTTATGTATGGTGAGTTTTTTTCCTCTTATTATGAGATTAGTAGTCTCAAGATTAATGAGAATGATTATTCTGACTGCATTAGTAGTAATTAATAGTTTTTAATTGATAGGTTTTGACAGTTCTCTGATTTACTCTATGTCACCTTAAAAAATGATAATTTATATATTGCATGCTAGTTTGATTTTATTATAAATTTTAAAATAATTACAGATAGATGTGTTGAATAAATAATCTAGTGTGAAGTTGTTCAGACTAGTTTTGCTATTAAACTGCTATAACCTTAAAAGCAAATTGCATATGTATGTTTGATAAATATTATGTTAATTTTTGTGAATTTATAAAATACTTTAAAATAGATATAAAAATAATATATTTTAATTTATATTTGGTTTTAAATGTATTTTTATATAATTAAGATTAGAATATAAATGTTTTTATGTTAAAATTAATGGGGATGGTCTGACAATTTAAATGCTTCATTATATCTCATAGTATGTTATTTTATAATAAGTAACCTCCACTTATTTATTAAAACCATTACCAAATTCAATAAGATTATTAACTTTTAAAAACTTTATGAAATATTTTTTTATATTAAAATTTATTAAATAATTACATTTTAATTACTTATAATCAATACCAATTGCATAATTGAGATAAGAGTACAAGCAGGATAATTGATAAAAAAAATGCATAAATTAACATGCAAAGAACATGAAATAGAACATCGAGTGCATTGAAAATGAATGACATCCCAGCTCAAAGTTTTCCATTATCCTCGAGTTGTTGCACAATAAATACAGAGAAAGTTTACAAACAGCTCAAGCTCCATCTTGACAAGAAGGACACAATTTGTGAAAGAACAGAAAATAGGTCACACAGCCATTAGCGGCCAGACGTGGACGAGATAAGTAAAAGAATAATCTACTTCACTGTGAAAATTAAACAAATTAATGATCCAAAGTAAGTTTTACAAAGTTAAATTTTTTCCTACATGTTTTTCTAAAAACTTGTAAATTATTAACGACAGTAAATTTGGGAGACAATTATAAGAAAAAATTATCCTTTTAAATTTTAAATTTTTTTCATATTTTTAAAATCTTCAAATTTTTTATGTTCATAGGCACAATCTATCTGGTGGATGATATTCCATTCCAACAATATTATTGATTTCAATAAGATACTATAATCATAAAAACATAATGTAATACTTCTGATTCTATACCAAATTTATATAGGGACAATACTGTCTATAGAGTCCATAGTTTTGTAGAAGTTTTGATTTTTACAATTTATATCACTGAATTCTCTCTAATTAATGAATATAATTACAGAATCCATTATATGTTTTCATTGAATTGTTGAAATCTGTTTGGTACTTACCTTGAAACCCTCCATTAAAATTTATTAGCAAAGGTTGACAATCAAGCAAATAACCCCGACAAGTAGTGTATAAATATCAACAAAATTTACCATTCATCTCTAGACTAAATATCCGCAAATTTGAAGTTTAAAAAAAAACAAATGAAATTCCAAAAGAAATGTATATGATGATGCAAACTGAGCCCTTGGATCAAATCCAAATGGGGCCAATAGTGACCCTCCAACAGGGTACAGCTGTCTTGTCCTGATCTTAGGAATACCCAGAAATGAGTAGTGTACATGAATAATAAATATGATATCAACCTGTACTAGTAAACACAGCAATAGATTTTTTTTGCAAAAAAAAAATACAGCAATACAATTTATGACACCACCATTAAAAAAATATACCAGAATCTCCAAAGTCCAAACCAATGGAGAAAATTATGGGGCCTGTTTTGTCCATACAAACACTCATACACTAAATATTTTATTTTTTATGGTGTATAACCGCTAAATAACGCCTCAGTAGATCTCATCCGCTTGTTTTGGCGGCACCAAAGCCGCTGCTTTCCCTCCCCACCCCCACTTGACACTCCACTCTATCTATCTACAGAATTTTCAACTGCTATATAAAAACTAAAAACACCCCATGTCCTTTTTTGTGTTTGACTCTCATTTTTTATGTATAAACTAGAAACAAGTAGAGAGGAGAGAAAAATGGAGGAGGCCTTTGATGGTTCATTTTCTTTGTCCAGTCTCATGTGTCAAGAAGATGGGGTTTGTTTGAATGAGAAAATGGATGATGGGAACTTTTGTGTAGACTGTAACAACTCATGTTGTTGTGTTTTGGAAAATGTGGATGAAGAGTATATAGAAATGTTGGTTGAAAGAGAAAGGAGCTTTGGATCCAAAGGCTGTGCCTTTTCTGATGATTGTTCTGCAGAAAACCAAAGTTGGTTGAAATGTGCTCGCTTGGATGCTATTGAGTGGATTTTCAATGTTTGTTCCTATAAAAGCTCTCTCTTTTTGGTCTTGATTTTGTTTTTTTCTTTTGTTTGAGTTTCTGATTATATATGTGTGTTTTACTTGTGTAGACAAGGGCTCTTTTTGGATTGCAAATCCAAACTGCTTATCTTTCAGTGGATTATTTTGATCAGTTCCTTTCAAAGCGATCCGTTGAGGTAAACAGCTTTGAAATTTGTCTATAATGGTCTAAAAGCTGTCATTTTTGTGCATAAATTAATATATGATACTTGGTTTTCTTTGATTTGATATAGGATGGGAAACTATGGGCCGTTAGATTGTTATCTGTGGCCTGTTTGTCATTGGCAGCAAAGATGGAGGAATGCAAGGTGCCAGCTTTATCAGAATTTCAAGTCGAAGATTATGATTTTGAGAACAAGGTGATTCTGAGAATGGAGCTATTAGTATTGGATACTTTGGAGTGGAAAATGGGTTCAATCACTCCCTTTGCTTTTCTGCACTACTTCATTAGTAAATTCTGTGGTGAATGTAGACCAAAAGAATTAGTCTCCAAAGCTGTTGGCTTGCTCATGACTGCTACAAAAGGTAAATTGAATTGTAGTCAGATAATCGATTACAAGTTTATTTCTTGGATTTATTGTGTCTTTATTTATTCTTCAAGTTGAATGTTTTGGTACAGAGATTAATTTGATGGATCATCAACCATCGATTATTGCAGCATCAGCAGTATTAGCTGCATCTGATGGTCATTTGACCAGAACATCAATGGAGCTCAAGTTGAATATGATTCCATCATGGGGTTCTCTAGATATTGTGAGTTTCTTTACTTGTATAAATTAGTTAATTTGGGTGAAGTTTGGTTAGATAAATATAGTATTATAGTTTGTCAACAAAAGAAAACAACAAGTTTTAATAGTGAATGTCTTTTAATTTTCATATTTTTCACTGCTGCAGGAGCATATATATTATTGTTACAATCTAATGCAGGGGATAGAGATTGAAAAAATAAGCACACCCATTTTAATGGTTTCTCCAAATTTGTCATCCACTTGCTCCATTGATGTTCTTGGCAATTCTTCTTTTACATCTGGAGCGGGCACTAAGAAAAGACTTACATACAGTGACTCTGCTCAAAATTGCCCTTCCAAGAAAATGTGTCGGCCTTAGTGGATGATATTTTGGTTTGTTGATTGGATTATAGGATTTTTTATTTTTGGAATTGATATTTGTTATTAGATTTGATGATAGGTCTAATGAGTGTTGTCTTATGGTATGATTTGGAGTTGATAGACTGTGATTTCATTTTCCACTACTAAACAAAGGGTTTGAGCAAGTGACCACCAAGAAGATAGAGGAAAGGGAAAGTAAATAAATAAAAAGAGATAGCTTTAGTTCTACAGTAAGGAGTAAGAAGCTGACTGAAGTCCAAAAAGCCATTAAGAGGGGGGAAGAGAGGCACTAAATTAGTGGAAGAAGGCCATTGAAGACTGTTTGTCTATAGTAATTCTTTCAAGTGTTTGCTTTGATGAATTTTGTTGCGCTTACCTACCGGCTTTTTTCAAATTGTTGTTATGCAGTTTTTCCTCCTTTTTTTTTCCTTTGCTGTGACAGAGAATATATACCATATATTTTTATCTATACATCACTTGCAAACCCTACATTTTGATGGGGGGGCTTGGGATGCTTCCTATGTCTTTCAAAAGGCTGAAAGCCATGAGGAATGAAGAATTGTTTTTGTTTGATTTGATACATCTGTGTTGCATTTGGGCCATTGGCAAGTATATAAAGGTGAATGTGATTAGATTTTGCCAGGAATATTGGAAGTTGCTTTTGATGTGTGGAGAGCTCCTGCTTTTTACTGTTGTTGTTGCCCTGTGTTTGGGGGGGTCATAAAGCCCCTAAAGATCCTTGTGGAAAATCAGCTAGTAGTTATCTTGTTTGCTGATTATATTGCAGTTTAAATCATCCAACGTGATGTTAAAATTCTTGAGTAGATAGGGTACCATGTCAATCTATGATAAACTGATTATGAGAAAACACAAGCAGGGAGATATTTATTTCTCCCAAGTTGTGTTTTTGTTGATCTTGCCTCCTACCACCTTTGAATCTTATCTGAAACAAGCCATTACAAACATTCTTTCTTGAAATTAAAGCCAAATCTTTCTCAAAGTTGCTACCTATAATGCATCCTAGGTCACACTGTTGCTAGTTGTTGCCACTACATGTGATTGCTGAAGATATTTGCTTGCTTTCATTGATGTAGTAGGACCCAAAGCCATCATCATGGAGTTAGAGACCTTTGTTTTGGGGTGGAGTGGAGGGATAGGGAGGGGGGGGGGCATGAGATTCATAGCAAGATAGTGTCAGAGGGAGGCTCCACCTTTCCACATGCCTTCATGGGGTTCTTAGGATATCCAGTCTGGCAAAAGGTACAGCATTTGTCTTTTGGTCTCCAGCAAGTACCTGGTGCTTGTATGGAGGGGGCAGTCCAATTTTCTCTTGTGGACATATATATATCGTTTTTAGCAGTCATATCCAATTGTTCACTGCTTTCCCAGATTGGACTATCTGGTATACATTACTATAAACTTACGATAATAATGTATATCGTCAAGGGCACCCGTGATTCGTTTGGTAGTACCTAACCCAGAATTATCGGAAAAATTTTAAGATCATCAATAGATCTTAGGTTTATTAGCATGATAAATGTGCTAAAACAAGTAATTAAACCCCTCTCTACCATTTTCTTTTACTCTTTGTTCTGGCTTGAGACATGGTTTGATCACGTAAGATAAAAATATAGTAATTTGTGTTGAATGAGTTAGATGGCTGAATTCAGGAATGCCAATCCAGGTTAATCCATAAATGCTTTCATATGTCAACAGCCCTCTCTTTTTTTTTTTTTTTAAATACTAATACTAACTCAAGAGACCGTCGGAACTTAGAGAGATCTGGCTCTGATAACATAGCCTAGGTAACAGCACCGCTCGGCGAAGCTCTCTCAAAACGGGAGGGAACCGTCCCCGAACCAAGTCTTGTCTTTATCTTTGAATGGCAAGGATGAGGAGACGTGTAAAATATTCTTATGTCAAGGAAGACTATCACCAACCTGCTTTAGTTTTGGTTATACAATTATACAAATAGATTTGCTTAATTTCTAAACTGATATAACTTTAATTCTTTTGGTAAATTTTGAGAAAATCTATATGATCAAAACTTTAAAAAGAATTTCAATCAGTTCTTTAATCATCCAACTATAAATATATTAAGAAAAAAATGCATAAAAGTAAATTATAATATGAGGAGGAGGACATGATTAGAAGGGATTGATTGTTTTGCACTTCTATTTTAGTTTGATGATGCATAAAGATAATGACGAAACAGATTGCCAAAAGCTTATGAGCTCAAACTGTGCTTTCGTTTTTCGATTTTGGGATGGACAAATATTTGAATGGATCTCATCCATCGGCATCAAACAGTAAAAGTTTTGTTGTGTTGTTTAGGAAGTGAAACCGACAACACTACATATCTTTAAAAAGCAAGATAGCTAGGGGACTAGGGTAGAAAGGAACTAAAAGTGATATGTATATTGCTTGGCAACAAAAAAATAGTGTTACTTTGATCCTGACCATGGGATGATGGCACAACGTATTTTCTTATTTGAAGAAAATTATTTGTGTTTGTGAATTGGGGGTGGGGTGGGTTGAGATGGAGCGTGTGTTAAAGTAGAAAAAAGGAAAAAATGATTTTCCCTATTTATATTGTATCATCACTTCCTTTTTGTGAAAAAAAAAAAAAAATTGTATCACCACCCACACATATTCATTATTGCCAATACACCTTGGAGTTAAAAATTGTTATCGATTTCTTTGTGGTCCTATTGTCCACAATAGGTCTGATTTTTCAATTTTTTTATCAAATGAAAGAAAAAGAAAAAGAAAAAAATGATGGGACTGATCCTAAATTTAATTTGCTCAAATCATGTCAATATGTAAAAAGATATATATTTTGTGGTCAAGACAGAACCAATAAAAAAAAAGTGATATTTTTAGTCCATGTCCGTCTTTTATTGGGAAGTGTATTTTTATTATATAAAAAATAAAATAAATTAGGATTTATTTTTATTTTTATTTTTTATTTTTTAATCATAAAAATACATAAATGAGGTGCCAACAGAACCACTGACAACTACTTTATTTGTGAAAACAAAGATTTTAGCCCAATAATGGGTCCACCCAACATGGGCTGCAAGCTAAGTCTCAGGCCCAAAACCGGAAAGAATACTCAGCGCCACAAAACCCATTTGAAAATTTAAAACATATAAAGCTACACCCCCTGCTTTTCGTCTAAAAAACACAAACCAATCACAGTCGTAGAAACAAAAAAATCTCCAGCCTCTTGCCGTCTGTATACGCGTGCTGTCATATAAACCTCCATCACAATCCCGTAACTCTATTCCCAATTTGAAAAACCAAACGGTTCAATTCATTCTTGCCCCAAGTTACAACCCAAAAATCACCAAAACCATTCCAATGGAGAAGCGTCTCCGCTCCTCTCTCCACTCCTCCGCTGAAGAATTCCTCACTGCAGCCACAAAATTGACTCTCAAATCCGCAAAACAAACCCTCAAAACCCTAATCCCGTCCATAACCCAATCTTCTCCTCTCACCGAAACCCTCCCTCTCTCACTCCACGATTCAATCTCTCACTCAATCCACTCATTACAAAACGACACGTTTTTCGATTCCGCCAATTCCCCTCCCACGAAACGCCTCCGAAGATCGTCTAGAACCGCCAAGTCAGCCGATGACGCTAATTATAGTAACAATGCTACTAACAGAAAACAGAAGCTTCTAGAAAACCTCCAGATTCATTCTCTCATCGCGCAATTATGTGTTATGCATCCGAAACACGTGTTCTTGTCCTCGGATTTGTTGCCAGCTGTGCGGCTACTTCACGACAATCTGATACTCTTCGAGTCGGATTCGGTTCTGTCTTTAGAGGTCGCAAATTTGTGTGAGAGCTGGTGGAGAGATGATTTGGAGGGAAAAGAGTTGCTGATTTCTCAGTATCTACCGTTTGTGGTTTCGCGGTCGCTGACGTTGAAGAAGAAAGTGGATGTGCATAGGGTTTATGCGGTGCGTCAGGTGTTTGCTTTGTTGGATTTTGATGACGAGAGCATTGAAGATATGAAGTTGTTGTTGATTCGTTGCGTGATTTCTCCGTTGTATTTGAAGACGGAGGAAGGGAGGAAGTTTCTGGCGTTCATGTGTGGACTGAGTCGGCAATTGTTGAGAGAAGTGTTGGAGATGATCAAATCACAGATACCGTTTGGGAGGAAGTCGATGTTGGAGGCTTATGGGGAAGTGTTGTTTAGGGCATGGAGAGGAGGAGGAGGAGGAGAGGTGGTTGAAGAGGGCTTTCGACAGGAGATTGAAGACATGTTTTTGCAGGGTTTGGTTGAGGCGGCTATTCATGCCAGTTCAAAGACGCTTGCTGCTTCTATTAGGAGGGTTTTGGGAGGGTTAATCAATCAGAGGACTGTTGATGGTGTTGAGAAATTGCTGTTTAGGTTAGCTGAGCCTATTATTTTTCGTTCGCTTCAGGTTGGTACTTCTTAAAATTATGTTTTGTTGCCCATTCTTTGCTTTTTGAGACGTTAAAGTGGGATTAAGGTATTTTTTGTTGTGTTTGTTGTGGGTAGCTTTAGGAAAGATGGTTACATATTGTGATTGCTTGTGAATTCATTCTAGTGACTAGCTGGAGATTGGAGTAGAATCACAATATTGTTGCTTTTTTGTTGCAAAATGAGGTTTAGATTTGTGAATTTATAACATTTAATGTATGTGGTAGCTGAAATTAATGTTTGTGATTTTTTGTGAGAGAATCAGCATCTTTGAAATAATGTTGGAATTTTTTTTTTGACAAAGTTAATTAATGAATAATGCATATCAATGGACCCAAATTTTGGATTGATGAGGGTCAATTGGGTTTTGGTCTTTCATACAAGTGTTTGGCACAGCTGGGATTATTTTTGTGTTCCCAATTGTGTGGTACACCTATTCTATTAGTCGAAATGTCTTGGAGTCAAAGCTTGACATAGTCGTTTAAGTACATCCTAGTTATTGTCAAGTTGTTTTTGATGAGTTCAATCGGTGGATGTTACTTGGTTTTTGACAGGTTGCAAATTCGAACGTTCGTCACAATTCGTTGCATTTACTTTTGGATTTGTTCCCACTTGAAGATCCTAATTCCACAAAAGAGGAGAAGGATGTGTTGCTTGATAAACAGTTCTTTTTATTGGAAAAATTACTCATTGATGATTGTCCAGATGTGAGAGTTGTTGCAGTGGAAGGTTGCTGCCGCATCCTTCACTTATTTTGGGAAATTATTCCTTCATCAACCATTACAAAGATGCTTACTAAAATTTTTGATGACATTTCACATGATATATGCAATGAGGTTAGACTTTCCACATTGAATGGCATCATTTATTTGCTGGGCAACCCACTCTCCCATGAAGTTCTCAAAGTGCTTCTACCAAGATTGGGGCATTTAATGGTAGATAGTGTTCTTTCTGTGCGACTTGCCGCCGCAGACCTCCTGCTTCTGCTACGTGATATTCGAACTTTTCAGTTTAATAAGGTATACAGTCTCAGAATTTTACTTTGCATCGTTGTTTTTTCTGATGCTTTTTTGCCACGATGAATGCTGGATATCATGCTTTATACAATTCTGCAGGTGGCCGGCTTAGATGTCTTATTATCTACACTTACAAATGATCAATCTCAGATTGCTCAGAAAATTACAAGACTGCTAATGCCATCATACTTTCCCTCAAGGATGAATACTGAAGAGGCATGCAATCGTTGTGTCACACTTATGAGAAGGTCTCCTATGGCTGGTGCAAGGTTCTGTGAATTTCTTTTATCAGAAGGGGCTTCTCTTGAGTCTTTAATGGAGCTTGTCAGAGTATTTGTCAGTTTGGTCTTGTCTGATGATAACCTTAGTACGGATCAGACTGAGGGTTTCCTTGTTGGTGTTGCAAACCTTTGTAACAGCTTAGCAAGTGGGCCATGTTACATGAATTCCCTTAAAGAGTTGTTTGCCAGTGATAAAGTCAAGTGCTTGTTTGCTTCTGCATCAACTGGGCGCGCTCAATCTTCTATATTTGACATTGTTTCCATCATCTCTCCAATTAATGTGGTTGGGCTTCTTGAAGATTGTATGGGCTTAATCACTAATTGTAGTGGTTTATCAGAAGATGTTGTAAGGCAAGCTCAAGTGAGGTCTGCCCACAAGTTATTTCTATCTTGTAATGCCTTCAATGATATGTTTGAAGCTCTAACTAAACTTTTACAAAAAGTAGCCTACCGTTGTCATGTCAAATTTGACACTGAAATACCGAAGCAGAGTGTTTTCTCTACAAAAAGGAAGAAATCTAAGTTGTCAGTCAAAGCATCTGCTAAGTGGAAGCATGTAAGTGGAAGAAAATCATCTAGTTTTGAGGAGGATTATTCAATGGCTGTAGGAGTAGCTTGGCAAATGAAAGACTTACTTTTGTCTGAGGATTCCAGGAAGGCTGTATTAGGATCTGAAAGTCTAGAATTCTCTTTTTTTGCTTTGAAGGTCATTTCTGAGGTCAGCATTGTGCAATGTGTAAATTGTGATTACATGGATGCACATCCTGTTTTGACATATACAGCTCTCGCTCTGCAAATGACTCTTCAAAATGTTTGCATAAGCAGTACAAATAATTGTAGTTCCAAGAAGAATGATAGGACTGAACCTTCACGATCACATTTGGAGGCAAGTGATGTTCTTTTATCTGTGTTGCTCTTGAGTTCAATAATCTTTATTGTAGAATTCACTTAAAGCAGACAAAATACTTTGCTTATGTATCATAGTTGTTTATTCTGACACTGTTCTTGGTTTTTCAACTTTTTAAACAATCAATTTTATGCGAAACCCCATTCTTGTTTATAATTTTTATTGGGCATTTTGCCCTTTTTACTGCCCTTTTTGTAAGAGAAAATTGATAAATTATTGAAGCCGTATGTAGTGAAAAATTACTACTATACAACTTAAACTTTGCTCTTTCAGAATTATTACATTTTTATGTGCCACCCTCAGACGTTTTGCTTTTTATTTTTCTTTTTTCCATGTATGAATATTCGTACTGAAACAAAGATAGTCTTTTAGACCGTTTGAATGTAAAATTGAAAGGGTGTTTACCGTGTCTGGAGTCTGGACCTAGTCTTTATTAAATTTTCAAAAATGTCAAAGTGTGACACTCTCATTGAAAGCTGATGATTAAGTTGACATTGGTAAAGTTAGTAGTAGTTCATGTTGCATTAATTTAGTCTTGCTTGAAGCTCAAAACAGACTGGTATATATTATTTAAATTTTCTTATTTATTGTGTAAGATCCTGGTGTCATTCTCTCAGATTGAAACTTGTAATTCATTTTTTCACAGTGGCATTATAATGTTACAGCTGGTCCGCCATGCCCCTGCTAACCAAGATTGTGTGATACTTATAGTTTGAGTTTTAGTTGAAATTTCATTTTATACTGGATGGATGTCTTCATGTGGTTTAATGGCAACAATCACACTGCATATACTAGGCTATGGATTTTATCTTTTTGAAATAATCATTCGTTGATATTACCAGTAAAATATCTTCTTTTAGATTGGTTACTGGAAAACTGTCACTTACAACTCCTAATGTTCCGTATTATGTATATATTTTGCAGACTGTGCTGGACCTGGCAACGGACGACCTTCTTAATTGTACAGAGCAGTTCTTTGGAGGAGGTGATTCTGGAAAAACTAATGAGGTATCTGCAGACTCTGAGCATGACCAAGGCAAGATGGCTCAAAGTTGCAGAAAAAGGCTCAGAGAACCTCAAAGGGATGCCTCTAGTTCCAGTGATGGTGGTAAGTGATACTAGACAGGGCAAAAATTTACAATTACCCAAAATGCTTGCACAAAGACAGTCCTTTAGGTAGTTTGTAGTGATGTTGGTACACACACGACACATAAGTCCATTTTGAACTGGTATGAGTGTCTGCTATATTTATTTACAGGGTTTTTTTTTTTTTTTTTTTTTTATTTTTTTATAGAAATGCCTATTTTTTATTCGGGGTGGTTACTTCACCACTCAATTAGTTTGTTGTCCAGACTTTTTGGTAGTACCACTATTGTCTATTACTTATAACTAGTGAACAAGTCAAGTTCAGTTTCAGGATCATTAGAATGGTCATGTAGTAATTCTTAATGATATTTACTGGTCTCTATAGCATGTGATGCAAAAGCCATTGGGAACTGTTGGAGGATTTGTAATTCAGGAATTTGGCTAATGATTTAAAAAATTCTTGTTCTGTTTTTTTTTTTTTTTTTTTTTTTTTGAAACTAAAAAATTTTTGTTTTGTTAGTATTGCAATTTATATGATGGTTTTCTATCTTAAATAATTCTTTTTTTTTGTCATAAGATTTTTAGCATTTTGATTCTTGTTGCTGTTGGAAGTGTACTTGATTCACTGATAAATAGATTTTATATTTGACTGACATGATTGAATAATGAATTGCTGTATAACGACTTTAATCTTCTCTTTTCTGAATTTTCATTCTTTGCTTTATCTGTTTTTCCTAAGTTTCATCTCTCAACTCTCTATTCCCCCCCTTTTCTCCTCTTTACTAATTCATTTTATATGAGATTGAAACTGCCATATTCAACTTAACATAGAAAGTATACTAAAAATAATCTAAATTACTAAATAAAAATTCGTAAGAATTTTATAAAGGTTCTGCAACAGCATGTGTATGGGCTTTATTGTCATTGGTGACCCACCCCAACTGGTATATATTCTGGTTTGACAGAGATTAAAGTTCTGGTTTCTGTTTACAATGCTAGTCCTAAATGGTTGTTTCCTTGATCTCGATTCTAGAAAACATAATTTTGAGTGAGGGATCATTTACTTACCCTAATAGGTTCTTCTGGTAGTACCATATTGCACACCTTGGTTTTGCCATCCAATGAGCATTCTAATTTTCTAGGCTTCTTTAGTCTGGAAAAATGCTGGCGAGGAGAGTAATTTTTAATTCTCAAACTCATGCATGGGCACTAGAATTTTTGTAATTGATATTTTATTGGACAGTTTGCATCTCTAGTTCAAAAGAGTCACATATTTCCCTTTTCTCTGACCGTTTGTTATTCTTATAACTGAAAATACTATTTTTTGACATTTATGCAGGATCTGTCTACACTAGACAAAAAATAACATTAAATAAGATGAAGATGCTTACTGCAGTGCTCAAGTTCATTGTTGATTCGACTGCTATGGGTTTTCTTACTGACTTTCGAGGAAGGTGCTTTACATTTACATTGGCATATATACGACACATGATCTCTGCTTTAGGGCAACAATATAATAATAAGTCACAGATTAAGGATGAGAACTTGAAAGAAATTTTTGTTTGTCTGAAGAGCTCCTTCAGCTATGCAGCCAAGTTACTCAATCTAGTCCTTAAAGATAGTAACAAAGTTTTACCACCTCCTACAGAAGCTTTTGATCTTGCCAATGTCCTGCTTGATCTAACCTTCTCGATTGAATTGTACATGAGTCCTGCTTATGCTGCACGTTTTGTTGTAGCAGCAAAGCTTTGGCTGCCAGATCTGATTCTGGCACTAGGATCTGTGTGCATCTTTAATCAATGCCAAACTGAAAGGGCATATTTAACTGCATCTGATCGTATCAAACTTCATTTTCCATCATGGTTATTGATTTTAGCAAAAACTGAGCTGAATGAAATAAGTAATGTTTGTTCAGAAGAGGATGACAATGGGGTGCTGGAACCAGAGGAATTTCCTGAGTTTAAGAAACTTATGGGAATGACAGTTTCACTGCTGAAGGGGAATCGCAGTGTACTGGATGCAGTTGGGGTTATTATCTTGACTGGCTCAGTGGTTGGGCTGGAAAGAACAGACTTCGGGTTGGTATTGGGACTCATACACTTTCTTTGTGTGAAGTTGGTAGGAGTTGATGACAGAGAGTGGACTGGGCTTGATACAATGCTAGTTTCTCTGCCTGACATATATCCTCAGATGGAGAAAGAAATCGAAGAACAAAGTCAAGAAAATGAAAGAATGACATTAGACGGTGCCAGGATGTTGCTTGAACCTGTTTGGATGTATCATGTACATGAAACTGAGAGGTTTTCGATGATGGAAGAAGAGATGGAATCTTGAATATATTGAGCTTTTGTTACAAAATTGTTACAGTAACTATTATGTGTATCATAAATTGCCTCGTTGTATAGAAATAGTAACCTATCTCTGTATAACTGACTTTTGAGATGGTACAGCAATTTCTTGTTGGCAGCCGGCTTCTTACAACAATTATGTGTCTTGCAGAAACTTATATGAATGGTTTAAATACACCTGAATGCATAGCCATAGTTAGATACATGTCTTAGTTTGAGAAGAAAAAGTACTCCATATAGCTTTTCTTATGCCTGGAAACCACTTTATGCTCATAAAATGTGGCACTTCCCTTCATGTCTTACAGAATGCTTCCAGATTTTCTGTTGAGGTTTTGCTTAGACTTTAGACCAGTCACAAGAAACTTTGATCAAAGGAGAAACTAGTTGCTACATGCAGAGATGGAGCAGGTGGGAGGACTTGTTTCTCTGTTCTTGTCAGGTGTGATCCATTCTCTGGCCTTGATTTCCGTGGTTTTTGAAGTTATCTGGGTACTGTCCCACATTTATTTTACTTGTTTGGAGTGGAAGATTTGGCAAAAAGGCTAGCTTATTAGTGGCACGAATAAGGTCTTTTATATGTGAAGCCCTTGGATTTTTTCACATGCATTATTGCCTCTTTTTCCGTGTATAACTCAGTATCAACTCTTAATA
This sequence comes from Nephelium lappaceum, assembly GCA_021234005.1. Lineage (NCBI taxonomy): Eukaryota > Viridiplantae > Streptophyta > Magnoliopsida > Sapindales > Sapindaceae > Nephelium > Nephelium lappaceum. The sequence continues at coordinate 5,874,371 of CM038008.1, forward strand.
TGATCACAGGCATCCTAAACCAGTTTCTTAAACTGGATTAGTTTCAGGACATGTAAAATAAATCTACTGGATTTCGGCATTGGTCTGTAGGTTGTGATCCTAATGTGCAATCATTCTTTCATCAGAGATAAAAATTACATGAAGACATACATAAAGGAAACCATCTCCATTGAAAATTTTTTACATTTGTCTAAATTCAATGAAGGAACAATTAGAGTGACTGGACCATGAACATCAGAAGGAACTGTTTAACCTACAAATTCGAATTTAATAAAAATATGATGCTTGAAAAATATGAGCAGCATCTTCAGGTTTCTGTCCAAATCGACCTTTCATTGGCAACATAATGAATAAAATGTAGAAAAGAGAAAAGGCATTTGTCAAGGGAATCCACACGGTAATGTACTTGTCTCGCTTAAAGACATCAAACCAGAAGAAGCTCTCCTGGCCTGACCATTAATACACCATATGTCTGTTCAGATATGTAGCCTCTTTATGTAATTGGAAAGTAGTGATCTCTAATTCTTGTGGTTCATACAGGGATCTTCTTCAATGCAGCGGCTATCGGCATGCCTAAGAACCCAATCAATATGCTGACAAACCACTGTATCAAAGTGAGAGGTGATGTATTGGCAAAAGTACCCAGGAATTCAATTATAATGATTTGGAAGACAACAGTGGCACCGAGAACGCCCACAAAGACATAGTTATCTAGTATGCCCTGGAAAACATTTATTTCCTCCATCTCACGTGAGCTTATCTCATTGAAAACCTGCAAACAACGTCAAGGAATTGTTTGTAAGATAGAAGTTCCCAACAAAAATTACAAACGGAGACACCAGTAAGCGAAAATTAACTCCCCTCCACATGATCTTTTAAGACTTAACTAGATAGCTATTTACAAACATGAAACTGTACAAAAACAGCAAGTTTCCTGCGGTCAGAAGAAAATGTAAGAACTGAAACTAGTGCAGCAATTATTCAGAAGATACTAATCTTTCGTATCATCAATATACCAATTACTCATACATCATATATGCCAATTGGGTCAGAATTAGCAAAGAACGATAAGAGATATTCTCGACGAAGTTATAGCCAAATGAGAGGGTTTGCAAAGAGTGATAAATAGATCTTTAAAAGAATTTTACCTGACAAAAGACAAATGAGTTGAATATAAGTGTGTTTAGAACCAGAGCAGAATCGGGTCCAGTAAGGCCAAATATCGCTTCTCCTTTCCCTTGAAGCAACCATATAACCGCAAACTGATAAAGCGACTGGCCCATGATATTTCTCCACATGACATTGCTGATAAAATTGCCTTTCCTTCCAACAGGTGCATGCTTCATTAACTGGTCATTTGGAGGCTCAGTTGCAAGAGCAAGGGCTCCCAGTGTATCCATGATCATGTTGACCCACAGTAGTTGAACAGCTGTGAGGGGAGCTCTCCCTGGAGCATGGTTTGAAGCAAGAGAGTAAGCAGGATTCAAATGTATCGTCTTAGCTCACAAAACAAAAGCTGACAGTAAATAAATTCAAGCTGAAAGTAAACAAAGTATGTGCTCAATTACCTGTCAGGCAAGCTGATGAGAAATTGACAATAAGAGCAACTACATTAACTGTCAGCTGGAACTGAACGAATTTTTGAATATTGATGTAAACTGAACGCCCCCATTTGGCAACTGTCACAATTGTGGAGAAATTATCATCCAGTATAATGACATCCGCACTCTCCTTGGCCACCTAAAAAATTCGAAATGTATGTTGAAATCAGAATCTAATATGAAAATCTAGTTGTGATCTTAATTGTAAAAGCTTTATTGTTAATTTTCGAAAGAAGAAGAAGATATACCAATCAACGTCAAATCAAAATGGTTAGTTAAATTACTAGAGCACAACAACACAAATGTGTTTTTAACCATATCACACTTTGAAGCATTTGTAGTGTACTAACTAACCTCAGTTCCAGCAATGCCCATTGCTAGTCCAATATCCGCTTCATGGAGTGCTGGAGCATCATTTGTTCCATCACCAGTCACTGCAACAACTTCATCAAATGTTGTTCGCAAGTGCTTTACCAATGTATGCTTGTCTAGAGGTGAAGATCGAGCCATCACCTGCAAAGACAAATATAAAGTATTAAATCACAGTAGACTATAGATGAACTGTCTGTCACCAAGTACATGATTGGAACCTTCGAATTTAGTTTGTAAAGAGAATGTATGAAAGGACCTGACCTGAATTTTGGGAATTATTTCCATCAATTCCTCTATTTTCTTCTCTCTGAAATCTGGACCTTCAATGGCTATACCATCATCAGTAAGAATCCCACATTCCCTAGCTATAGCCTTTGCAGTGTTTATGTTGTCCCCAGTGACCATTCTTACAGTGATACCAGCTGAGTGGCAAAGTGCAACAGACTCCTTAACCCCAGGACGAACGGGGTCCTTAATACCAACAATTCCAATACAAGTATACCCAGAAACTGGTAAAGCATCATCAGGTGAAAAACTATTTTCTACATCTATGTAACCGAGACACAGAGTTCGTAGAGCCTCACTAGCAAATTGGTCAATTGTGAGATTGAGATACTTAACAGATTCTTCATCAAGGGGAACAACTTGACCATTTGAGTCTATTACCTTGTCACAGGAAGCCAAGACAATTTCTGAAGCACCTTTAGTGTGTGCTCGCAAGCTTCCTCCAGGGAGCTCCAACACTACTCCCATCCTTTTCTTCGTAGAGTTAAAAGGTTCGACTTTAATAGTCTTTGATGCTTGTCTCACTGTGTGGAAATCGCCACCAAGTGACAAGGCAAACTCCAATAAAGCAGTCTCTGTTGGTGATCCCAGTATCTCGTGTTTTCCATCTTTGTTAGCAACAACTTCACCCCCAGTGTTGTTAAATATTGATTGAAGCAGAAGTTGCAATGCAGAATCCGGTATTTCAGAACACAAGCTAGAAGCATTATTACTTACTTCCTTGACATTCATGCAAATGCATGATTTCACCACAGTCATGTGATTAGTGGTTAGTGTTCCGGTTTTGTCACTACAAATAGTTGTAGCTGACCCCATGGTCTCACAAGCTGCTAGATGCCGGACAAGTGCTTTATCATTCATCATTTTCTTCATTGCAAAAGCAAGGCTCAATGTCACAGCTAATGGAAGGCCTTCTGGAACTGCCACAACAACAATTGTAACAGCAATAGCAAAGAATTCCAGCAAATGCAATGCATCGTCTCCAGACCAACTCCACATAGTCCCCTCTTGCAATTTACGGCTAAGCATTCCTTGCACCAAAACTGCAAAAGTCAATACAGCAAAGAAAAGGCCTATCTTTCCAATAATGGTTGCCACCCCATTCAATTTCACTTGCAATGGAGTTTCATCATCTCCTCCTTCACTGAGAGTTGCCATCAGCTTACCCCATTGAGTTCTCATCCCAACAGTGGTAACCATCATCTTGCAAGAGCCATCTTGGACCTTTGTTCCAGATAGCATAAAAGGGTTTTCATCACCCACCATTACAGGCTCACTCTCCCCAGTTAAACTTGATTCGTCTATCAAAACAGAAAATCCTGAAACAAATAGCCCATCTGCAGGGACTTGGTCTCCAATACCAAGATGTACAATATCACCCGGAACCAATTCATATATTGAAAGTTTTTGTCTAAATCCATTTCTAGTGACTTGAATTGATATCTTCTTTTTCTCCTTGTCCAAATCCCTGAATTGCAGAGACTGGCGATAGTCACTTGTTGCTGTGACAAATACAACCAACAAGATACTAGATACAATTCCAAGTCCATCATGGGCACCTTGAGGCCATCCTTCAACTGCTAAGCCTACAATCAATGACACAAAAGCACACACCCCAAGTATCATTAGAGTCATATCCTGAAAAGCTTCCCATACAAATACCCAGAAACTCCTAGGTTTGGCCTCAGCAAACTTATTGATTCCGTATATCTCTTGTCTGCGATTGAAAAGACTGATATTTGTGTTGAGCCCATCAGTGGTTGATGTGGATAGCTTCTCAGCAAGACCACTAACCCCACCATGAACTTTTAGTTTCTTTACATCATGGCCTTCAACAATGGAACCCAACTCATCACCACACACTTGGAACCCTGCAGCTTTGACATCTTCAGGGACAGTGTAGTCACTTGGAGACATCCCTAACAGAAACTGAATTGCAGCCTTGGAAACCAGTACTGCAATCCTTAACTTTTCCTGAAATGTAAAGGAAAAATGCACGTTATTAATTGAAATACCAAGTTGAATGTCAGTATGTCACTATCATAGTACAAGTATTACAAGTAGTCAGGTTCCACTACTGCATTAAAATGTTTTAGTTGTTGAAACTCTTTACAATGTGGATGAAGTACCAATTTGATGAGGTGTTTGATTAAATAAAAGTAAGAACCAACATGTAACATCAAAATTCAGGTAGTTTATAAAGAACCTAGAGAGAAAGGTCATAGAACTCTATGCAAGGAAAATTAAGTGTGACATGAAATTGAAAAACATGATCATATGAATAAGTTAGATAACTCCTCATAATATATGCTCTAATGATGAATACAAAATGGCAGAATTTGCATTTTGTTCTCTTATTCATAAAATATATATTCTGCCATGAGAACAGGAAAGGCACAGGAAAGTCTCTTTCCAAGGATCAAAACCATGTCAATAGTTAAAGTGGCACTTTACCAAATGGTGATTGTGTCACATTTTGACATCTCATTATTTCATCTAACAGATTGTAGCCTCCCACACCTACACTACCGAGGTTCTGAATTCAAACGTGTTTTTCTTTACAAATCTCAAATTAATTATAGTGTAATATAACTTTCTAAATTAATACTTGATTAGTTAATAAAACCTTTTACCTAATAAACTTTATCGATCCTGAATTGTCCAATGAAATTAACAATAATCTCAATTAAATTATAAAATAGTATATTTATTAAATTTCTTGGTCGGAATATATGGTCTCACTCATTTCATGAAGTAATAATTTACTAAAAATTCTAAGATGTTTTCTTGAAACATGAGTCTATTCTTGATTATTTTTTCTTAAAATTCAAGTCTAGTTCGACTTCAGTTAGAAATTAATGCATCTGTCATGCATGAATTCAATGTATTAATATCAACACATTGAAAAGAGAAAAGGCTTATTGAAATATGAAAAGAAAGTTCTTAAATATGAGCTGAAATCCATATTTTGAATATTGTAAAGAGTATATATTATTTAATTTAATGATTAAATACTTATATTTCTAGAAAAATATATATCATGTATGAGTGAGATGTAACTAAATAAGAAGAAGAAAGCTTGTAAGAAAGTAGTCAGAGGCACATCATATACATAGATTATATAGTTTAAGTTAGTCTCAGTATATATTTTGAATTAACTTATTGTGTTGACTATCTTATCAGTTGAGTAAAGATGATTATTAAAGCCAATAATCGTAGAGTAAGGTAATTAACCACCAACCACCAATAAAGTAGTAAATTGTGTTGGCTAGCTTATTAACTAGATAAAGATGGTTATTGAAGCTACTAATTGTTGAGTAAGCTAACCGACGAGATAAGGTAGCCAAATCCAATATATATTGATAAGCACGGAAAAAATGATGAAGAAACCTGATTGGTTCGACGCATAGCAGCAGCCTCGCAACGTTTGGAGAGGTTGGCAGTGAAACGGAATCTTCTTTTGGGATTCTTGACGACACCGCACAACTTTCTCCATCTTCCCAACACCTCCTCGGACGAATGTTTAGGTTGCACTCCAAAGTTCTCGTTCAAATAGTTCTCCATCACTTTCTTTTCGTTCTTCTTCTACTACTATTATTTCTCTCTTTGTTTTTGGTTTTTTTTTTTGTCCAATCGACAATGCAATGCTCCGTTGTAAACATGCAGTCTGCAGAAAGGAAGCAGAGCAGAGCCTACCAAGAAAGACCGTGTAATGTTCCTAGCAAAAGAGGGAGGGCGCCAAGAAAGTCTTCAAGTTACAATTCCTAATAATTAAAATATTGTAAAAAACCATTTTTTTCATTGTTTTGGTTTTAGAGTGTGATTGGGTCATTAATTTGATATTTGGTTTTACCAAGAAATTAGACCAGGTTGTGGAGGAGAGGTAAAAGAGTGACCGAATTTGCTGAATTATTAGATTATTATTTTGAATGCTGTGATAATAAACGGTATTTGCTCCAACTCTTTTGTCCCTCTTTTTTCGAAACTTGAACGGGTTAATCGGGGTCAAAAGAATAGAATTTATGTAACAGATTTGATGAGTTAATTAATTAATGTTTTGTATAAGAAAATTAAATAAAATATTAGATTTTTTATAAAAAATAATAATAATAATAACAAATGAGTTTGTTCCGTAGAAAATAGGCAATTGACAACAAACTAATACTTATAACTTGTCATGAAAGTAGACAGATTTGAGACCATTTCTAACGTATACATCATTTTGGTGTTAAAATCAACTCCAACGTGAATATCATTCACGTTTTTTATAAAAAATTTTGGTGCATTAGCTAATAGCTATAGTAAGACATCAAATTTGGTCTTATATTGCAGCAACATTAACGTTTCGGTGGGAGCCACGTGCTCTCTTTTTCTTTTCTTTAACTCCATCGATGTCCCCTTTATAATATCTACAATAATTTTATTCCCTCTATATCCTTTATCATATTTCATATATTTTTATAATTTAATTAATAATTAAAAATAAAAAATAAAATATATACGCAGTTAAAAATATTTCATTAAGATCTTTAAAATGAGTATAATGTTAAATATGTTTTAGTATATTTTTAAATTTTTAATATATGTTACAAATAATATATTAATGTAAAATAAATATAAAATATTCTTTAAAGATACTCTTTACACCAATTTGGTGTAAAACGTATTGGAGTGAAATAAAATTTGATATTGACACCAAAATGATATAAAATTTGATATCATACAATAAAAATAGTCTGAAAGCGTTACAGACGTAAAGCGCGTCTACGGGAAAAGAACAAATAAGTGGGTACGTAGGGATCCGGACTGGTATGACTGACATATTGACTCGTGGCTGCTTTTTTTGTTTCATTGGGCATCACACCTTCAATACTTTTGCTCAACATTTTCATCTCATCTTCCATAACAAGAAAATAGTGAACATCCAATATTTTTATTCAATTTTTTCATCCAACTTTATGTAATATTTTGAATTCTAATTTTTTGACATATAAGTTATATGCTACATAAGATTTAATAAAAAAATTAGATAAAAATACTAAATATCTTTTCTTATACTGTGTGATCACTGATATATTATTCTTATGTCAATAGATAATTACAGATATTTAACATTTTTATTCAATTTTTTCATATAAATTATGTTACGATTTATATATTATTAAATATTTGGTTTTAAGATTTATAAAACAGTTAATCTGAAAATAACATAATAGTTATTATGTAAATTTGGATGAAAAAATTATATTAGAGTGTTAGGTATTTATTATTATCACGTATCAATTACCTTGTCATTGCCTTATCATCAATTGATTAGTCATTTCCTATCAACCATCGTACCATGTAAAGTTCATCTGAGCTACGAGTAAAGTTCATCTAAACTACAACTCTCCTACGACGAATTAGAGAAACCTATATGGCTACCAAGCTCTGGCTGCTATCGTGAACGTCAACGTCAACGTCGACGTCAATTTTGTGTAAATTAGCCTAGCACTGTCGCAGCAACTTTTGTATATGTATTGCCCTCAAACGTGGCTTCTAAGTAAGGTTTTTGATAAGAAGACGATGAATTTGCTTGGAATTCCTTTGGTCCTTGAACCATGCCAAAGCCGTGTCACAATTTTCCTTGTAGTAGTAGAACTATTTAGCCAATCTATGATTTTATATGGCTCCGTTTGGCACGCGGGATTGGAATAAAATGGATTGGATTAAATTGAATTGAAATTGATTGGATTGGAGTAGATTGAAATAAAAAAATCGCCATCTCATATTTGATAAAACTTAAGATTGGATTAAAAATTATATCATATCATGTTTGGTGTAGATTTAGATTGGATTGAAATAAATTAATTTAATTTTTTTATTATATAAAATTAATTTTATAAAAAATCTAAAAACAAAAAAAGACAAAAACAAAAAACATCTCCCACAATTCAACTTCATCAACCCACTTCATCAATATCATCAATCCAATTCATCAACATCATCATCTCCTATAACAACATCATCTTCAACAACATTAAATCATCATAACATCAAAAAAAAAAAAAAAAAAAAGAGACTGAAACTGGTTATGAGTTTGAGGATCCAAAACCAGCACTAGTTCTGGGTCGCCGAACCCAGAACGCGATTGGTTCTGGGTTCGTCGACCCAGAACCGATCTGGTTTTGGGTTCGCCTACCCAGAACTAGCAATCGGTTCTAGGTCGGCGAACCCAGAACCGATCTGGTTTTGGGTTCGCCTACCCAGAACTAGCAATCGGTTCTAGATCGGCGAACCCAGATCGGTTCTGGGTTCGCCGACCCAGAATCAACATCTAGTTCTGGCGTTCGGCGAATTCAGAACCAGATGCGTTAAAAAGAAGAAGAAGAAGAAGAGAGCTTCCATGGGCGTGACCGCGTGACAGGAAAACGTGAGAGAGAGATAAATGGAGAGAAAAAAATTATAAAATCCAATCCAATCCCATCCCACCCAATGACATGGGTGGACGTGTGATTGAAAAATGACAAAAGAGTGGGATTGGATGAGAGGTTGGGATTACAAAAATCTCAATCCCATCCATTTTAATTGCTCACCAAACATGGGATTTGAGAAGGTTGGGATTACAAAAATCTCAATCCCATCCATTTTAATTGCTCACCAAACATGGGATTTGGGAAGGTTGGGATTTTTGAATCCCAATCTCATCCCAAATCCCATGCACCAAACACTACCTATTAGAATTTAATCGACTAAGACGTCATTCGAATGCAGAAGTTGTGAACCACCTTGTAGTGTTTATTCATAATTTACCACATTGTATCTAGTATGAACCACCTCCTACGAGAATAGCCATACATCCGTAGTTACCTAATCACATGGCATATATGACAACACTGGGACTGTCTCATAAAACCACAAAACGGCCACTAACCTAGCCTTCGAAGAGGCACAAGCTGGCCTCTTTTATTGTTACCAAATTTCAGGCAGTTAACTTGGCCGACAAAGAAAGAGAACAGCGAAATTAGTAATCACAGCATGAATGTTAATTAGATCAAAATTCAGTCAATGTACAATATATATCTGTAGCACCATAATTGCTGCTAGTGACGAGCACAAAACTAGAGTGTCCAAAGGGGAGGAGTAATCAACAAACTTCTTAACCAATTGAAAATTTGAAACATTTTCACAAAGTGCATTAGAGCAACCTCCCGCAATGTTACGAATGAAACATGAGGTTGATCAATAAATTCCCGTCAATAAAACAATAAACTCCAACTAATAGGAGAATTGAATCTGCAAATGTCAAAAAAGCCTCCAAACGCTACAGAAGGGAATGGAAAATTGGAGGAATAAAAAAATATAAGACCACTTAAAACCTAAGAATCAAAATAATTCATCCACAGTCGCCAAGCAGCAAGCAAGAAAAATATCTGTGGAACTACTTATTGACGACACTTCATATCAAGTATCACCATTAAATTGGAACAGGCATCAAAATGAGGAATGAAACACCATTTCACACAAAACTATCATGGCTTGAGGGCAATGGCCAATCCAAACCTTGGATTTTTGTCCAAGGCCTTGGTGTCAACCTCACCAGAGACTGTCAGCACTGACTTCGGGATGACCTCATGCTGTAGCAGGGCCCCAAGCTTTCCGTGATTGTTGAGCTTTGCCTTAACTACTGTCAGGTGATCGACAGCATATGATCCTCCAACTGTGAAAGTATTCTCGTTAGTGGAAAACCTTCTGGTGATCTCTCCCACAACAGCACTCTTCTTCAAATTATCCACATGGTGTAAATATGATGCTCTCATTGTATCACCCTTGTCCCCTCTGCAACAAGAAGAAAAAGCAACATAATATATAAAAAGCTGCATATTATTAAATTTGCTAGCCCAATTTATTGGCAGATGAACCAAAAAGCTTACAAAATTACTGAAGCACATGAATCTGGTTTGGAGACACTAATGCCAGCAGTGTACTTTGTAAAACTTCCAGAGGTAGTATCATAGCCGGCCTCTGCACCAAAAGCAATTGTTGGAGTACCAATGGTGGCCGTAACATCAATTGCAGGGGCGTGGTTCAAAGCAACAGCTGTAGTGAAGGTGGCATGGTCATGGAAGTATTGAACCTCCAACTGCAAAATAAAGAATATATACAAATTTATAAAGCCATAATTATCTATTAAAAGTTTTAAGCTAAGTAGCCAAAAGCCAAAAACTTCCAACCTTGCCAGAGTTGTAATCAGGAACTTTGAATGAAGCAATAGTCTTCACCGATGGAAGGATCTCAGAGAAAGTGACAGTTGTCGCAATCTGCCAAAACACAGTAAAAATCTAAGACACTAACCTCTCAAAAAAGAATTGGCTGCTTATAAATTCCAAAACAAGAAGAGCAACTCACATTCGACTCGGTGTCGACTTTGACATCAAATACAGCATTCTTATACTTGTACTGGGCTGCAACATCACCAGTTGAAAGTCCTCCCTTTTTCACGGCAGTTGATGTGAGGGCCTACAGAAAGAAAAAAGAACAATCAACTATAAACACACAACAATTGCCAGCTTAGTACAACAGGACCATTAAAGGCTATTAAAATGAAAGAATTGACCCATAATTCAGAAGCAATTATGGACGGGAAAGTGCTTCAATTAAATAAATTATGGCATTTATTGTTGACAAATGCAATTACATTTTAAGGCCTGTGGCACATACAAATCAACTGCAGACACAATGCTGTGAAATTTTGAAACTGTAAATAGGAAACACCTAAAACTTATCAAGAAAAGTGAATCCCCAAACAACAACCTAGATCTTACTTTGCAAAAGAAATACAGATTTATACACGAATATTCACCTAATGCAAACACATAATTATAATAATCAAACTCAAATCCACCAGCCATGCCTATATAAGAAAAAAAAAATTGGACAAGTCTGAAGTCACAATAAAATCAAATATCAATTGATAATGCAAATTCAAATTTCAGCACGGTGACTACAGTCCAAGAAGAACTAAGGAAGAATAAGTATAAGGTACATGCCATGATGAATCCTTAAATACTATTTCAGAGGAAACAGTCATTTCCTTGATCACTTACTTTCAAACACTTTATAACCTGCTTTCTCAATTAACTAAAGCAAGATATTCTTCATGCACCTCCTTCACGATGACAACAAACATGAATAACCAAAAATAAAAAAGCCTTCCACCAACATCCTAATAAAATTTTAGGCCATAAGAATAAAAAATACTGTCTCCAACAAGGAAATCTCTCCTTTGCTTGTAGCCATATTTTCTATTAAATCATTGGTCATCTCATTTCTGACAAACCCACAAAATTTTACATTTATACTTTTTGTCTTTTTACCCACCTTCATTCCCATATACAAGTAAGTTTCATCAGCTTCCATTACATGAGTACTATCATAAAGAAAGCCCTTTTTCTCTCTCAAATCCTCTCTATAGTTTATCTTGCATCAGAACATCATCAATGAAGCCACATAACATTCCACTAACGTAAAGTGAAATTAGAGCTCACAAGTTGGTGGATGATGTAAACCAAATTTTGTAATTGCTGTTAAAACTGTTTGTTTGTGTGGACTGTAGAGTGCCTTCTATACTCCATCCGCCATCAATTATTCTATTTCACTTTTTTCACAATCACACTGCTGCTTTTACTAAACTAAGCTCAAAAGATCCTTTATTCCTTTGATTGTGCGTCAACGACTAAAACAATTCCAGATTCCGAAAACCAACAAAAACAATAAATAGCTAATCACTCAACCATGTCACTGAAATAAATGTCATAACAACTTCAAAGTATTAAAACACAAAACATAAATAAAAAATCAGTCTCAAAAGATCAAAATCTTAACAATTCAATATTTGTTACCATAAGCACACCTACTAAATCTCAGAAACCTGAATTTTCTTCTCTGCTTTCCTTTTAATGATCTAATCAAGCAAATTAATGATAATAACCTCTTACACGCAAAATCAGCTTAAAAAAGTCGCTAAATAATCGAACAAATCATATACCGAGACCGAAAAGTCAAATGATTATAACGCTTTCCTTACGACGGAATCGTTTTCTATTGAAGTTGAAAATCAATCAAATCATAAACATATATTCAATCACTAACCGATAACAACACACAGATTTTAACAGAAAACGTACCACTCCGGCGCGACTGTAAGTGGAGACGGTGAGTTTCTGGTCGGAGTTGTAGTCTCTTGTCAGAAGATCTGCGGATAAATGTAAGCTCAGATACAACTCAAATCTCTATTAAAAGAAATTGAGAGCGAGACGGAGAGAGATTGGCGATGTTGTTACCTTTGGCTTTCTTGCCGATGTCGGAGAAGAGGCCTGGTCCCTTGCTCATGTTGACAGACAGCTATGAGAGAGACAAGGATCTCGTAGAAGAAATGGCGCAGAGGAAATGGAAGGGTTTGTGTTTGTTTAATTTTTTTCCACGAATTTGTCAAGTCGAGTGTGATGATTGGCTGTGACTGTTTAAAGGTAACAGACGCAGTGCAAACCGTTGATTTCCGATTTCTAAGTGTAACGTTAGTGTCAGGGGCCACAATTGCTAATTCTTTGTTTGAAACTCACAATTGCTAGTTCTGTTACGTGTCGCATGCACTGAGCAAGCCCAGCCTAGGAAGTGGGAACATTTTTTTTTTTTTTTTTAAAAATTCTGCTCAATACGAGTGGAGGGGTCGTGGTGAAATTCAATTCTGTTTAGTTTTGATCTATTTTTTATTTTTGAAATGAGTACTTGATCTACTTTGATAAAACTTTATTCAATGAGCTTTTAATGGAAATTTTATACATATTAAATTATTTTTTTTTCTGACGATTGATAAATTATCATTTTTTTAATAATTTTAAAATTATCAAAAACCCTTTAAAATATTAATAATTTAAATAAAAAGAAGTGGTAAAATTATATTTCTTAAATCCATAAGGAAAAAATTGATGATTTATTAATCGTTAGAGGAAAAAATAATAATAACTCTATACAATACATTAAAACATTCTTTCACATAAAATGTCAGCCTTACATATTAGCTAACTTGTAGGTGCTTATCATTTTATGCTTTTATTAGTTACACAAAATATTTGAACTTCAAATGGTACATATTAGCTAGCTTGTAAGTGATTATATTTTTATATTTTTATTAGATACACAAAATATTCCAACTTCAACAAAGGTAAAATAAATAAATAAATTGATGATATCAGGCATAGTGTAGTTGCTGGTAATCATATTTCATTAAGATTTTAAGATAAAATCCCCTCTTCAAATAATGAAAACTAAAAATTAAAATTAAAAATACAACGATAATTAGCAATAATAGACAAACAGTATCACAATGTTTTATGGATAAATATAGATCAAAGTGCAAAGTTTAGTGATAGCTCACATATGAAAGAAAGATATTTTATGTGCAATTGATACGACTTATAATTTTCTTTTTTCTTTTTATGTAATACATGTAACAAGTACATTCATCAATATCGAGCTCTCCTGACTACGGCACTACTGGACAGTCCAAATCTAGGCTCCTAGAAGCAAGAAAAACAATCCACACGAGCTCTCAAAAGCGAGAAAGACAACCTACAAGACATGAAAAAATTGTCCACAAACTTAACTGGACAAATACAGTTTGAACCCTAGACCAAGCTCAAAAGGAGCAAAACATCCAATACGGTGGATACCAACCACACCACCAAATGCAAGACATATGTTTTAACGCCAAGATAAAATAGTAGAGATAAAACCGTATAAAGGAATTCCATGGGTATTCCACCTTTAAACAAGTTTGAAATTTCAGATATTTTTGGCAGCTAATCTTTTTTTATGAAAATGAAACACGTGAATGCGTAATACCCGCAAAATTGAGTAAATATGATTGGTATAAGCATCCGTTTTTTGAAATTTATGGATTGAGTAACCACAGACAAAGTGAAGCTATCTAGAAGTAGCTTCTTGCAAATACTCTAGTTGGGCAAAACTTTCATGACCCAAATCCACCAAATGCACTTACAAGTAACATCATCTACAATCCACTGCCAACTGCTAGTTCAGCGATGGAATGTGTAAAGGTCTTCAGCAATTCTTAAACATAAATTTTAAATCATAAACATGAACAGACATGCAAAGATGCAAGTAACCATAAATCAAAACAGACAACACCAAAATAATCGCTGACTTTAATTTCAGCTGCCAAAAGCTCTGGGACACCAATATTAAAGATTAGAGATGATTAGTAGAGCAAAAGGAGCATGTATGACAGCCAATAACTCAAGAATGAAAACGTGTCCTTAGCATTATTTTGTTATCGAAGATCTGAATAAGAACAATCAGGTTTCTCAATTTGATATTTCATAACAAAATGGAAAAACCAAGTCATATCCGTGTCTTACATGGTAAGAATATATACTTATATTAAAAGGCAGAAACAAGTAGTTCAAACAGGAGATAAACTTTAAGAAAGCACAACAAACCTAAGGTAACTGGGTAGTACAATGCTTATTAAGCCATTATACCTAGTCAAAACAATGAGTAAATGATTCAGACCAATAAACGAGCTGCAGACATGCAACATCCAAATGCATCAAACTCTAGATATCATGTAACTGGCCTGATTGATCCATGCCAATAATTAAATTCAGAACATCAACACCATTGCATCATGGTACTCAAAAGCAATAAAGTCACACAGCCTTAGCATCACAAAATATCAACAAGTAATAAAAGACTACTCAAAATGCATTGCACAAGTGAATCTCAAATGAGATGACAACTGAATTGCAAAGACCATCTTGAAATCAAACGAAGCGGTTAACATTACAACACTAACAACTCAGCTGTTACATCATTTGGAAAGCACTTGTGAGACATTTTTTGGGTTGTTACCAAATATCCACAAATGTAATAGCAATATCACATTCAAACACATAAGAGTTTCGAAACTACTCCACCAAAACTGATCAGTTTTACACACCACAACATAATCTAAGTCCAATCATTAGTTTCATAAACTCAATTCGGCACATCACTATTCAATTTTGTTTTCAAACACATTGCACACTGATCTAAGTGACTGAGCTACGTGCTCACGAACAAAATTGTTAACCATAAAAATACCAAACATTATAATATAAATTCCATGCCACATTATAAATATATAACAAATACCCAATAAAATTAACAAACAAAAATGCCAGAATTTCCAAATATAGCATTAAAAATAGACCAGGGAAGACAAAATCCAAAGAGATCTCTGAAAATATTACGATAAAGTCAAAGATCCACCTCAAAACATAATGACAATTATAAAAGTATTTAGTAATAATAGTAGCAAAACAAAACGATCCTAATAGCATAAAGCTATGATTAAACAAACCACTAAAAGGAAACTCTTCTTCAAAAGACAAAATCAGTCCACGCTCTGCATGATATCCTCTGGAGCGAACTTGGTTCCCTTCTCCTTGTCGGCGGCGGCGCGTCCCTTGGCCTTGCGGTCCAGCAAGGACTTGCGGTCCTTGTCCAGCCTCAGCTTGGTGATCACGACCTTGGATGGGTTAATGCCGACATTGACGGTGGCACCGTTAACCTTCTCGCGAGTGATGCGCTCGATGTGGATGACCCACTTGCGGCGGTAGACCTGGACGACTTTGCCCTCGCGGCCCTTGTATGTGCCGCGGACGACCTGGACCTCGTCGTCCTTGCGGACCGGCATCGACCGGACGTTGTACTTCTGACGGAGATCGGTCGAGAGCGGGGCGCTCATCAAGATCCGCCGCACGCTGGAAGGAGCGGTGAAGTGTGCTTTCCGGTTCTTGCGGCGGGAGGAGGTGACTCGCGGGTTGTACTTCATTGTGGAGGCTAGGGCTTTTGCTAGAGCGGCAACGCAGCAAACGAAGAAGGCTAGTGAAAAGCTGGTGTGCGGTGAATATATAGATGCTGAAAATGAGTGAAACGATGTCGTTTTGACGGAAGTCCAGAAACTAGGGTTTTGTGTATGTGTTTCGTAGGTTGGGGCTTGGTAGATGGGCCTCGTTTGGAACCTTGGACATCGTTTTTGGGCCCAATCATTACTAATCACAGTCACTATCGCCTCATAGTTACTCATGCGATGTTTTCTTAGCATCATCTTATTACAAAACGAATTTTAGACAAGGAACATCTATAACTTATCATATCAGAATAAATTTGGTATTTGAGATTGGATTAGACTATTTTGAAGATATGAGATTAGATTAAATAAGATTGAATTAATATTATAATGTGTTTGGAGTAGAATGAGATTATGCTAAAATGGTGATGTTTTGTTGGCGACTGGATGAACTTAGATCGAATTAAATTGTTCTTTAAATAATTTAAGTTACTTCAAATATATTTTAGTCAAATTAAAATACAATATTATAATCTAAATATTTTGACATGCTTTTATTTAATTAAAAACATTTAAAAATAATAAAAAATGTGATATATTTATATTAAATATTTTAAATTACCTATATATAAAACATGTTATATTAAATATTAAAGTGTTAAAAGTTAAGAAACTAATAAATAAATAAATTATGATTAACAAATCCTAACAGATCTCTAATCTTTTAACTGTCACATTTCAAAAATGATGAAAAAATAAATAAACAGACAAAAGTGATGGACTATACTTTTCTTTCAATCGTTTGTTAAAAAAATTACCTGAGCAGTATTTACTGTTACTAGTGGTTTGCTTTAAGTCAATGCGAATAAAATTTTATCTTGATGAGCTAAAAAAAAAACAAACAAACGGTGATGTATAAGGAGAGTAATTATGATAATTATAATTTTTAAGAGTAAATAGGTTGGTTAATTGATTAAAAAATTAACTGCATGTTTATTGTATAATACAGATTAGTAGTAACAAATGGATCGGATCTAGATGATTCAAATACAAATCAAATTGGATCGAAAAAATTCGATTAGAATCCGATCAGATGTAGGCAAAGGAACCCTAAAAAACAAAGATAAAGGAGTGAGCCAAAAATATGATTAGAAAAGGAAGGGAACAAAAAAAGATAAAAGGGAATTGAATTTTATTATTAAACTTTTATGGCTCTTAAAAAACTGTGTATATTTAGTAAACCTTATGTTAATTGATGCGAATTTATAAAATATCTAAAATAAAGATAAAAGAGAGGGGGGGGTTACTGTCTCCATAAAAACTAAGGGTTACTGCCTGCTCCCAGATTGGATGGAGATGCAACTCCTTTTGCTTTTGTTTTTTGTCTTTTTATTTTTTCTTTTTCATGTTACATAATTTAGTTATTTATAATATTTCTAAAAATAAAAAAATAAATGGTATATTTTGTATGAAAAATAAAAAGGAATAGATATAGTTAGTAATGTGTGGAGTGTACGCCGAGAAATGGCATGCATAATTTTTTTTTAAAAAAAAAAATGATAGATATGATTTTTAAAGGGTGTTAATATGGATATTCATGTATCCACAAAAAAAAAAAAACAGGGATGTTCATTAATATGAATCGACAGGGCGAAGCCCATGTCCGAGTCTTATGGTTGGGTGGGCTTAGACAACACTTAACAATTAGGCTGTGGTTGGAGTGCTGTTCAGAACATTGCGTTAGCCTGTTACGTATAATACCAGTTAATTTTATCAGTCCAGTATTGTGCTTCTTGGATTGGACACAGGTTAAGTGTATTGTGCTTCTGGTATTGTGCTTCTTGGATTGGACACAGGTTCTGTATAGATTAACAGACTTATCATTTTCCTCCTCTATTGATTAACAAAATCTCTCTTTATTTTATATATTCTTCTTCTCTTATTGGTTGACAGCTACTCTCTCTTCTATTTAATATTATTTTAGTTATATGTTTTATATATTATAATACATAAAATAACTTAAAAAAATTGCAATGCACTAAAAAAAATCAATATTAAATTTAATATTATAAGAAAACATTTTCATTTTCTAAAAATAAATTATAATAAATATATTTTTTTACTTAAAAATGTTTCATAATCTAATCCAATACAATCCATTATATACCTAATAAGGGTTCGTAGTGTATTCAATCAAAATTAAATTTCAATGCAATGCAATAACAATCCAATTTAATAAAATTCAAATACCAAATGAAGTGTTTGTCTACCCCGGGGTGATGAGAGCCTAAACGGGCAAACCTACTTTAGAGAGAGCGCATGGTCAAGACCAACCAAACCTTACAAAACAAAAACAAAAACAAAAAAAAAAAAAAAGAAATCAGGGGATCGGCTCCCAACCTAACTAACTGCTATGACCCATTTGACACTCCTACAGCACTTTGCTAAAGCTTATGTAGGGTAGAGTATAATTGTCTTCACTGCCTATCCTATCGTAGCTTTCTTTGAGCCTGACTTAAACTTGTGTCGGACTATGGGTTTTACTGACCGGCCCAACCCAATTTAGAAATCTAGAGCACGTTGTTTTATACTTATGTTCTAATAATTTGCCCAAATAATACTTAAAGGTAAAATCAGTTCCGAACATGTAACATACTAAAATTACAAATTTGTCGACTGTCAGCTGTGTGACGACCCTATTAAATTATAAAATTGTAACGTCAAACATGTGATCTTTCATGAAAAATTTGTGATTGTAAAAGATGACCAACTGGTGAGCTGTGAGCAGATGTAAGGATCCACAAAAACCAAACCAATAGTATACCACTTCGTCGGTTATCCTCTCAAAGGTCTGACATGTGGCCTAATTTAACAGGTCAAGATAAAAAAGTTTCCAGCTGCACAAAGTCCAGTAGATCAACAGTGAGGATGCAATTTAGCAAATCCAAACCGGATTTTACCAAATCACCCAGCAAAGGGAATTTCGGGTCATAATCAATAATAAAACAATTCGGTTTTTTGATTTGAAACGAAAAACAAAACAATTAATTAAAAGGGTAGCATTTATGATCCATCACATGCACCAATTAATACCCCGCGATGGCCTATCAATTCACAGCCAGAAATAGCAGTAGAGAATTCCTCATCCCTTCCAAAACGCCTAACAATGCCACTACAAACGCCATTGAACAGCCTCTAAAAACAACACCACCGTCCGAATCTGATCTTCGAAGCCAGCGATGAGGAGTTGGAGAAATCTCGGCGTCGTGGATACTATCTACGAGGAAGAGTACGAGGACTCCTGTTCCAGCTCGCTCTCTTCGTCTCTGTCTCCGAGTCCGTTCTCGCCGAATGCAACTCTCCAATCCAGAGTGGACGCGTGGTAATTTGGTTGATTTTTTTTTTTAATTTAATTGGTTATTAGATTTGGTATTGTTATATTTTATTAGCTGAAAATTGTTTAATTGAATGTTTTTAGGTCGGTGACGAAGGGGTGCAAGACCGACGTGTTGATACGTGTGGAAGGGACGAGTTTTCATCTGCATAAGGTGTGTGTTTTAGAATTCAGAATACAGATTCAGCAACTGAGTGTATTGTTAAGTTTTCAGGTTTTGCAAGATTAAACTGCTGAAAATAGTAGATTGGGAAACCAAAAAGGTTTCTTTTGACAACAGTTTTCTAAAATTACTTCTTGTATAACCAAAAAAAAAAAGAATAAGGAAGTGAATTAAGTTAATTACATTTCTTAATGATTAGATTTTTTTTTTTTTTACTCAGGGAGCGGATTTGAATTTGGATTTCAGCCATATGCTGAGTGTTTTATTTACAAACAGTCCATGCCTAAAAAATTTTGAAATATTTTTATTAGGAAAAAAGAAACTTAGAAATTCATGAAGTAATATATATATATGTATATATATAGTAATATATTTTACTAAATTACAAATATATGTGAATTTGTAAGATGATAGTGTTTAGAAGAGTTTTTAAATTAAGTTTTGGATCCTCTATATGAGATTATAAATTGTTATTTGAATTTAAGAAGTTAAGGTAAGAGCAATCCAAAACAATTTATGTTGAATTAGTTTTTTCTGCAATCAGATCATGTTGAACTATGTTATTTGAATCTAGTATTAGTTTCAGAGAATGAGTTTTGTATTTGATAAATTTGAGAGTAGAAATTGTTTTTCTTTTTTTGTGGTTCATTTTGGTACATTTATAATTAATCCTAGTTTATTAGTTTAAACGGTAGCTTTAATCTTTTAATGAGCATAAAACGTTCAAAGTGGTTATTAAGTGATAAAAATTAATCAGATTCTTGTCAGTTTAACTAGAGATAATTTTCTCAAAAAAAAAAAGACTAGAAATAATTGTTTATAACCAATTTTTCTGGCTTAATATTATCGAAATCATTGCCAGTATGATTTTTGCCCATCGCTCAACGGTCATTGATAAATAAAATAAAGGTCGAGTCAGGTCACATGTGGGACCAAACATCATTACAATCTTTAAAGGGGGTCTCTTTAGTAAATGCCCTTTACGAATTACGACATGAAAAGTACTTAAAGCAATCAATGAAAAAATGGGGGTCGCTTTTAATATATGTTTTTTAATTTCTTGTAGGATCCTTTGACATCACGGAGCGCCTATTTAAAACGGCAACTAACGGATCTCTCCGACTTAACTCTCTCGCCACCGTTAAACATAACGGCTCAAACGTTCTCTGTTATAGCGGACTTCTGCTACGGGGCCCAGATCGTGATAACGCCGTTCAACGTGGCGGCACTAAGAACAGCAGCGGAGTTGCTGCAAATGACGGACACTAACGGGGACGTTGACGAGGACCTCAAACACATAACGGAATCATACTTCAGCCATGTTATTGCCGTCAACCAAGAGTACGCGTTAATTGTTTTCCGATCTTGTGTAAATCTGCTTCCTGAAGCCGAAACGATGGCGTTTCTACTGAGCAGATGCATAGAAGCGTTAACTTTGACGCAGGAAGCGTACGGGATCGTTAACATATTTGACGGCGTTATAACGTTGCGCGCCGAGGATTTTAAAATCGTGACCGAGTCCATGCACCTAAGATTTGCGAGCCACGACGTGCTTTATGAAATCGTTGATCATTATCTAAAGGTACGCAAAATGACAAAATCTCTCTTACTTTTAGTTTACACAGGAATGTGTAATGCTTAGCCGTATGGATTACACGTGTCTCGTGTGTTTTGGCTCGTCATTTGCTGTCCATGTAGTTAGATATAGGCTTCTGGTACAATGATGACAATTAAGTTTGTGAGGACAACTATGATTTGTTTTCTAAAAATAAGTTCTTACGTGACAAAATTGAATTGATTTCTTGTTTGCATCAAATGTAGCCAGAACATCGCTATACTTATGCAAAATTTCGCTTTGTTGTGACATTTGCTATTTACGTAAATAGTCTCCACGTTTCGATTTGATGCATTTGTTATTTTCAATTTTTTTATTTAGTCTGTCCCAATATTTTTTGTTTCTTTTTGGAGCTACTGGAACTTGCCCACGTGATAACGGGGAGTTTGGGATCATGTTGGTAGAACACTGATGATATGATCAAGATAAATAATTCATATATGATTGGAGGTTATCCACATTTAGGTGGGAGATCACTTATATATATAAAAGAGAAAATCTCACTATTTTATTAGTAAAGGTGGGGTGCACAAATTAGTCATGGGAGGGGTACGGCCTTAACCACTCAGCTGACCTCCGTGCGCCAGTCTCAATAAACTTTGAAGATTGAAAAATTACATCTTAGGCAATTTGAGAACAAATTAGTTTGAGGTCTAGTTCAAAAAGGTTATTAAGTGTACATTTTGAAGTGTATTTCTACTCGTCAAAAGAATTTTTATAATACCAAACGTCTTTCTCAATTACTGTTTAAATCAATTGATCATAAAATAGAGCTTTAAACAACTAGCAGAGGGTTGGTTTATGTCAGTTAGTGGGAACTCAAATTTTAGGCTGTTTAAAATAGATATTTTGATTTTTTTAAAAATATTTAAAAGTCTAATGCAATCTTTATTACATTTTATTAATTCCAGGATACTCTTTTTAACTCTATGCATTTGCTTTTATTATTATTATTATTATTATTTTTAAATAATAGATTATTGATAGTGTAATTCAGATGATTACCTCTATAATAAGGGATGACAATGAGAACATTCTCTATACCTTGTGTTTTAACCTTTAATTTTTTGGAACGAAGAGAATATTCTTACACATCTATTAAGAGGTGATGTGTCATTTACTTCACTTTAAATTATTGAAAATTTATATTTAACTGCTTTCAATTTTATATTTTTTGATATGTCTATTTCGATAGTTTTATAATTTAAGGGAACTTTTACTTTTAATATAATCAAACGGCCTATGGTTAAAATAACATTTTTAACTGACAATCAAATGATAAACAACGTTTAAAATTTGTACTTTAAACTTCCTGAATGTTTTTGGTAAAAGAAATTCAAATCAAAATTTGGAAAACCTCTCCGAGTAGTGCTTTCTTTAAATTTCGATATGACTTTCCTTAACCAAAAATATGCAGGATTTTTTTTTTTATTGATTGTTGCTTTTATGTTTTGTATGAATGCATTGGCTTGTCACGTAACTGAATCCCAGCAGCTTCTAGTCATAATCCATACTCTGATTCTTTTTTCCCTTCTTTGTTCAGGAACACGATGGGAAGCTAACCGATGAACAGAAAACTCAGTTATGCAGTTTCATTGACTGTAACAAGCTCTCATCTCAACTCCTCTTACAGGCAGTGCAAAACCCTAGAATGCCCTTAAGGTTCATAATCCGAGCCATGCTGGCTGAGCAGCTCAACACCCACCGCTCTATCTTTTCAGCAACTCACCACCATTCGCTCACGCATTATCACATGAGTGACCCCATCACCCTAGGCACAATTCTCCAACGTGATGCAGCTTTTCGCGAAGCAGCCCAACTCAAGGCAGCAATGAATGCTACGAGCTTGCGAATCCAGAACTTGGAAAACGAGCTTAGTGGTATGAAGAAGCTTTTAGACGAGACAGAGAAGGAAAAGAACGAGCTAAATGACATGAGTAATAGGCTCTCGCATGAGCAGGAGGAGAAGGAAAGAAATGATCTGATCAACGGCGTGAGGAAGCTCTTGCATCAGACTGAGATTGAAAGAAGTGAGCTGAATGAGATGAATAGACTATTGTTGCGTGAGCCTGAGAAGGGAAGAAGCGTATTGCAGTCGGGTCGGTCTGTGAGTTTCCATTACGGGAAGGAGAATAAGGTCGAAAGAGGTGAAAGAGGATCCATTTCTTCTTTGAATGTGCGGTTTGCTGGCAGAGAAGAGAGAGCAGCAGCATTAGGGTCCTCATCATCGGATGGTTCATGTAATGATGGTAAAAAGAAGAATAAGAATATCCGTCAGAGATTTATAAGTGGATTGAGAAGTGCATTCCGGTTGTCCAAATTTAGCTCTAATAAAGGAATTTCAAGTGGAGACTTGGATGCTGATAATGTGAGGGATGGAAATAAAGATGATGAACATGAAGGCTTTATGGTGATCAAAGAGGATCTACCTTTTCGCCAGAGGAATATTACTCGGGGGTAATCTCTCTCCCACTGATTTTAAATTGATGGATAAAGATGGGCATTTAACTTCTTGTCTCTTATTCTCTCTAATTGTGAATTGAAAGAGATATGTAGCTCAGGTTCTGTTGTTGGTGTGAAATTTTACGTCTTATTAAAGAGGGGATCTAGATCAGTGATTAGATTGTATTTGTTTGCGGTTAAATGGGTCTGATTTTCTCTGATTTGTCACACCCCATAATGTCTCGAGATACAAAAGAAGATGAAGTTAGTTGACCGTGAGGTAAAAATGGAAAGAATAAGATAGTTATATTGACTGATTAACATTGGAAGCAAACTGACGTTTGCTTGTATAATATAACTGGGGGATGATATTCATTCAATTGTAAAACCAAGCAAATTAAAACCAAAGGCCAAACCTTCTGCATAAGTTTAATAATAAAAAATAATTTCACTTTTCAAAGCTTTCTTTAAGTGACTTCAAATTCCTCGCCGTCCTATCATCCTCAATCTCACTTCCCTCCAATTGAACCGCACACACCTTTATATACTAATATAAACCGATCAACCCTCTTGTTTTAATTCAAATTATCTTGCCCTTAAACTTAAATTTCAAGCACATTTTAACAAAACACATTCTTCTTTTTCACTAGAATGGTGTTAGTCAAATCTCATGTATCACTAAATAATATATAATATTAATTATCCAGTTTCATATTTCTCAAATATGATATTATATCAATTTAAATCAATTCGGTCCAATTCAATCTTATATAATTTTTTTTTTTAATAAATCTCATGTAATTTCATTAAATAACATAATTTAATCATCTAATAGTCCGACAAATGAAAAAGATAATCTAAATGAGAAAATACATAATCAACTACGTTAATAAGCGGTGTGCTTTTAATATTAGATATTTTAAATAGCTTTATAGTTCTTATAACATCTCGAAAAAGCTCCAATCATGAAATTTGTTGACCAAATTTAAAAACTCAATGGCAAAAGTTGAGGTAATTGACTGGTAATATTTTTAGTCATGCACACAAATTACAAATTCAAGTTATTTTTATTTTTTTTAATTTTATATTATAATAAAAAACTTTAAAAATGATTCAAACCTTAAAAATGTTTAGATTTAATCTAATAATATCATTTTACTTGATAATTACCTATAGTTTTCACAGAAGATATCATGCACATAATAATAATTGAGAGTTATGTTTGAAAATCTCTCCGAACTTGGATTTTCATTACTAATGGAAAGTTGATGAATCCTTAGAAAATATTTGCTTAATTAGTTAGTAGGTAATTAACTAAAAGAATTATTTTATCATTTTATATTCTTAGAAAGGGATCACAATTATTTTCTCCATAACTCATACCAGAGACTGGCAGTACCACCGGATCTCTGCCATTTTGTTTCAAAGATCGAGAGCACACAGAAGGGCAAAGTTTACCAGTCAAATGTTTTTTTTATTTGTTTCGACAAAACCAGTCAAATGTTTTTCATGTAGTATAAGTCGATTTGGCTGCACAGATGGGTAAATTATTATTATTATTTTTTTTAGATTAAAAAAGATAAATTATTTAAATATTTTTTTTGAAAATATGGAAAATAGTTTCTACATGAAAAATGAAAAATGAAACAGAGCATCCAAATGGACCAAATCCTTGGCGGGTGTGGCGTCGCCTGGTGGCTCCATATGAGCTTGAGGGGTCTGATGCGAGAAACATTGAACGATGGATAGCGTGGTGGTGGTGGGTTTTGAGGGAGTTCTAATTTTTTTTTTTTTGGGGGGGGTGGTGGTGGGTTGGGGCTTTGAGAGGTAGTGAGTAGGTTCAATGATTGTCCTTCCTAACGAGTCTGATGTTCACTCCACCACTCTCAATCGAACTTGTGTGGGCTGACGCGTGGTTGAAGTGAACAGGTTCAAGAAGACACCTCTTTCTTTTCTCTGAAAAAAAAATGGATTTTTATTAAATTTATTAATTTTTTAAAATAATCCACCCCTTTTCAGGATTTTTAGTGAATTTTTAAAATTTATAAATATATTTAAATTATTCAATAAAATTAATATTTTGTTATTTTCTATTTAAATATTTTACATTATTAGTACAATTATAAATTCTATAATAGTTTTTTTTTTTTTTTATGTTTTTAGTTTATTTTTAAAATATCTTTTCCAATACAACCTACTAGGCGTTTTTTTTTTTTTGGAAAAACTATTAGACATGTTTTTATAATTCAGATGCAAAAGCAAAAATATCTCTTTTACTTTTAAATAAAAAATGATGTTTTGTTTTGTTTTGTTTTGTTTTTTTCAAATATAACAACTGAAAAACGATATTTCCTTATTCAGAGAAAAAAAGGGGCATTTCCAGCGATTCGAAATGTGCAGGTTTCTTCATTTGTGTAAATACATGAACCTTTGTTTAAACGTCCAGTACTTTGGATTCCGCCTCTAGTAGGTGACTATTAGACGTGTTTTTATAATTTAGATGCAAAAACAAAAATATCTTTTTTTATAATTTAGATGCAAAAACAAAAATATCTGATTTTTTTTTTTTCCAAATACAACAAGTGAAAAACGGCATTTTCTTATTAAAAAAAAGGAGGGGGTGGGGGCGGGGGGGGCGGGCTGGTGTGGAGAGGGGATTTCCAGCGATTCGAAATGTGCAGGTTTCTTCTTATGCATAAATACATGAACCTTTGTCTGAACGTCCAGTACTTTGGATTCCGCCTCTAGTAGGTGCTTTAAAATTAAATACAGATGTGGCAATTCGAATTGAAGGTGATGTTGCTGGTTTAGGTGTTGCGATAAAGAATTGTAATGGTCTGGCTATGGTAGCGGCTTTGAAGACATTGAGGAGTAGTTTCTCTCCAGCAATTGGTGAGCTATTAGTACTTCGTGAAGGCTTGCTTTTAGCTAGATCATCTAATCTGAAAGTTTCATGTATGGAGGTAGACTCAGTGAATACAACTTCTCAGTGAATTCTTGTAACATTTCTTTTGGAGAAGTTAATTTACTGATAGATGACATCAAGGCTTTGTGTAAAAAGATTGATGTTTGTAGTTGTCAAGCCATTTTTTGAAAATAAAGTCATTTGGTACATAATCTAGGATCTTTACCCTTATCCTCTCTTGGGGATTTGTATTGGCACTCTGTAAGTGCCTTTTGTATTTTCCCAAGAGCTCTTGCTTTGCAAGCGTATGTAATAATAAAAGAGTTTCATTTAAGAAAATAAAAAAAAAGGCACCCTAAGGGGGGTGTATTCAATCATGATTTTAAAAAACTTTCATAGATTTTTTTTAGTAAATAACTTTTGTAGAATTTCATAGACTTCTAATGACTTTACAGATTCATGAAAGACTCTCACAGACTTTTATAAACTTTTTTTTAAAAGACTTTTATTAACTTTGATAAATTTTTAAAAGAAATTATGAAAGACTTTTATATACTTTTATCGGCTTTTATAAATTTCTACATACTTTCATAGGCTAACCTTTCACTAACTTATAATATAATATACACTTTCTAAGTTAATAAAACTATATTTATCATGTCAATAATGATGAAAAAGTATGATACATAAAATAAAAGTAAAATCACTTCAATTACATAAATTAATAACCAAAATATCTAGTATTTTAAGCGTTTCATTATTTATTTTATTTCTTCTATGAAAAATAAAATCTCTAATATTTTATCAATAATACCAATATCGCTTCACATATCAGCAGCTATAACAGTCTTTCATTTATTAGCATACTCTCATTATTATTCTTGAGTCTCAAGAAATAAATTAAAATTGTCATTTCATTAACTAATAATGATGAAGATGATAAAGACTCATAAATATTGATAAATTTTAATATATTTTTATTTACTTCTAAAATAACAATATATTTCTTTGATAAACTCGTGTCTCAAATTATACTTTTTGTAAGTTATATTTTTCATTTCAATAAAAAAATTTTCTTTTAACATAGTGTAAATAAACTTGTGAAAAACAACTATCAAAACTAATATTTTACAAAATTCAAACTGGTTAATTTTATGATATGTTACAAATATCAAAATTGATTACTATACTAATCAAATTAACTAATCAAAAGTAAAAGTTCAAGAAATTCTCCAACATGTAATAAGAATAAACCACTAGCTAAAAAATTTTACTATTAGCTAAAATTTTAATTTTTAAAATAAACCACTAACTAAAAAATCTCCAAATATTATTTTTTTTTCTTTTTTATTTGAAATAGAGGTTTTTTCTTTTATTTTTTATTATAAAAAACAAAGATTTCATTTATTAATTTAATCGATTTTAAAGCAATAAGATTTTTTATCTATACATTTGTGAGTTCTATTTTCATTATTTGTACATAAGAAATGATAATCTATTGGTTTACAACACAATCGCTAATAAAAGTTGTACTATTTATCATAAGAATAATAAGATGATTTGAATCAATATCCATCTAATATTTTTTTTTTTGGTATTTTATATATATAAATATAAATTATAAAATGTTTCATTTCTTAAATTTATTTTGTTGACATCTAATTCCTCAACTTTGATTCAAACTTGAAATCTTCTACAAAATAATAAATTGATGTCCTTAGAAAAAGAAGAGATCTAATAAGATTCAAAAACTAAAAAGCTAACAATTTGAACATGGGAAAAAAATATTGACTATTATAATTCACAATAAAGTATGAGTGATTTATATATATATATATATATATTTGTGTGTATTTAAAAAAAAAATAAGTGAAATATTTTTATGACTATCATTGAATTTAAGGCGATTTAAATATAAAAGAGAGTGTAAGGTTTGTTTTTTTCGTTTTTTTTTTTGTTTTTTTTGTTTTGTTTTGTTTTTTTTTTGGATGAGAAGAGATTTGCTTTTTATAATCAATAACAAAAGTCTATAAAAGTTTTTAAGGGGAGTGAAAGAGAATTTATGAAGTTTGATTGTTATAAATTTAACATAAAAGTCTATAAAAGTCTCCTAAAGTTATTAAAATTTAAAATTTCATAAAAGTCATTAACATTTTGAATACCCCATAACTTTTATAAACTTTTCAAAAGTCTTGATTAAATACCTCATAACTTTTATAGATTTTTTAAAAATCATTAAAAGTCTATATTGAATACCACATAACTTTTATAGAGTCTTTAAAAATTTATATTGAATACATCCAAACTTTAAATTATATAAAAGTCATTAAAAGTTTAGATTGAATACACCTCCCTAAATTTTGTCAGCTATGTATTTTAAGAAAACAAACTTTTGTATGTATTATAAATAATATAATATGCATATATATTACATGAGATGATTCAAACCTAAAATTATTTTTAGAGTACACTATTGTAAATTTTATACATAACATCACCAAGTTGCAGTACACTATAGTAAATTAGGGACAATATAATTAATCAAGACTTTTATAGGACTTTTTTAACTAAATAATTTTTATAGAATTCATGAATTTTATTGATTTTTATAAACTTTAAAAAATTATGAATGATTTTTATAGATTTCATTTAAAAGATTTTTATAGATATCAATGAACTTTCATCAACTTTTATAAATTTAATTTAAATGACTTTCATAGAATTTTATTAATTTTATGAACTTTAAAAATGTAAAAGACTTTGCATAGATTTTTATAGATTTTCTTCATACCAAGGAAAAAAAAAAAAACAGAAATATTGATAGACTTTGTTGATTTCTAAAATATAACATACACTTCATAAATTATATTTTTCATATTAATAAAAACTTTTCTTAAAAAATAAAATAAAATAAATTATCACCATTGATGTCTATGAAACTTGATGAAGGTATACATCATTCTAAATTTGAAAAAAAAATCATAGAGAAACATGATCCCATTAATAATAATATTATATTGTATATACAACTTGATAAATAATTGAAAAAAATAAAGTAAGGAGAAAAAAAGTTCTAACACTAATTACTGTGTACAAAAAATAAAAATAAAAAACTTGAAAAAGAAATATATTATAGTATGCTTGTAACATCCCCTATCAATCCTTTCTTCAGACGACTCTAAGTGACATTACCCTTATCCTTTTTACGAAATCTTTATTTAAAAAACCATATATTTAAATTAATCTTATCAAAATACGAAATTTCAAAAATTTTACAAAACATTTAAAACATTTTCTTTTACGCGGAAAAACTGCAAGAGTTTCCCCTAAAATTTGAACTTAGCCAACCTGTTACAAATTTATATATTCATTTCCAATACAAATTTCCCACAAACATATTCAACAACTGGAACCAAACAGAGTTTGGTTCATCTTTTTCCATATACACCACATTTACCACAATATTTACATCAATTGATTTTCTTTACAAAAATCACTATTTTTAAATCCAAATACATACATACATGCACATGAATACAGATGAAAACTTTTATATACAAAACCAAATGTGATATATACCCAAAATAATGTGGAAGGATGGATGTGACTATATCGACTCACTGCAGATGTTTCTGCTCTTCAATCTTTGCCCTCTTGATGTATTCTCCTACTTACGCGTGGAAATTCCAACGCACTAAGTATAATTGCTCAGTGGGTGTACACTAAATTTGAATATACAATTTTTGAATACACAAATATCATATAGTAAAAATAACAAACATTTCAATTCAAATAATTGTAACAACTCATTATACATTTTCAAAAAGTCGATTCTAGTATACAAATTCCACAATTTATCAAAAACAATTTTCGTTGCGCTTTGTAAACACTAATATGATACCATAGACTAAAAAACGGGCTCTCCAGCATCGGACACTTGGTGCCTATCCGTCGGATTGTATTACACATATATAAAATTAATCATTTGGAACAAGACACTGGTGCCTCTCTAGGTCCCTAAATTAATTATTTTCATTTTATTTCAAGCACAACGATGCAGTACTGCTATAATAACCCTATTGGTATGCCAAACTCCAATTCCTCACCTATCAATACTCATGTTTACTAGGACTCATATTATATTTCAAATAAATGCATTATCATAATCACCATTTCGTTTCAATTAAAAGATTTCCAAAATCATTCCAACCAATTTCATTTGATATCCAATTTCACATTTAAATTACATAATCATTCAAAAACACACACATTCAAACATAGTTAACAAATCGATTTGATTAAACCATTCAAATCAAAATATTTTAAAATAGATTTATTCATATAATTGAAAGCAAATTTCAAATGTAATGTACACCAACCTTTGGTCTCTCCCTTGAGTTACTTCACTTTCTCCAACGGAAGCTCAAACCTTTTCTTTTCCTTTTCCTTGGCTTCCTTGAGCTGCCTTCTTACCTACATATCACATTCTCGCTTAGAATACACAACATTTAACTTTATAAAACTCGTTAAATAACTTTTAACTCAAGTAACTCATAAAAGGGCACTTTTCACAAAAAAAAAAAACTTCCCTACTTGATTTTTACTTAACCGAAGCTCTAAAATTTCAATTTTTTTTCCATAAGCCTTATTTATTCTCAGCTAGGAACATCCCTATATGCCCGAAATAATTTTCTGGAGTCCGAAATGGAAAGTCAAATTTTTGGCACCCCCTTTGACCGAACACTATTCACAACCCTCTTCATTCCTCAATTCTTGCTCCATTCATCTCCCTAACTCGCATTTAGATCCCCTGTAAAACGGTTCTGAAAAATTCTAATTATCGAGTGGCGAAACTTAGGAAAAATCATTTTTTTTAAACACTAACTAGGTGTATTTTTCATTCCTAAACTCAATTCTCTTTTCTTTAATGTTATTCACACTCAATTATACTCATTCAATATGTTAAAACCTATACATGAAGTGGTATTACATGATATCCACCATTGCCCCTTGTATCAACTTTTAAATGGAATTCGTCTCAATTGATTTCTAGCTCGATCATAGGTTTCTCCAACATGTTTTCAACATGGAATCATGTTTAAAAGACTCAAATTTCATTAGATTCCTACATCCCTCACTATGGCATCTCATGGTCCAACACACATCAAGTCCATTTCTCCCAAATTTTTCATTCCAACTCATTCAAACAATTCATCAAACACCTAACAAATAACATTTTTCAATCAAACACAATCTCAAATCCAATCTTAGAATTTTCAACACAAACCTAGCTCAATCAAACATTATGATTCTACATGATCCACCCTTGGTTTTGGTCTCAAATTGCTCTACTCAAATTATAAATATAAACCCATATCCAATCTCAACAACAACCCCAACACAACACCATTCCAACAAGTTCAAAAGTATGAAAACTCATCTTGATTTGCTTGATTTCTTGCCTCTAACTTGTTTATCTACCTTAGTTTTGGCTTGAAGACTTGATTTAGATGATGAAAATGGGATGAAAACATTTGATCCCTTTTGATCCTTCACTTGGCCAAAAATCACCATTTTCTTCCTTTAGTTTCGGTTTTGTGTGTGTGTGTTGTGTTTTGCTTCTTGTTTGCACGAAAATGAAAAAGTTTATATATATATATATATATTGATCTTTTTCAAAAATGACCATTATGTCCTTTAAAAATTTGGTTTTCGTCTCTCAACTTTGCTTAAGTCTAGTTTGACCCCAAATATAATATTTGTATTTCAATTTAGTCCCTTTTCGCTTTAATAATCTCTTAAAACCATTTACCATTTTACCTTCCTATTCATTCTCTGATTGAGTTCAATAGAGTTCTAGAGGTTCCCTACATTCTTTGAGTACTTTCATGAATCATTTAAAGTCTCAAAATATCACTTAGGGACTATTACTGGGAAACCCTATATAAAATTTGAGGTCTACAACATATATATATATATAAATTCATGGTTAATTTATTTTTACATGTCAAATCTCAATTTAAAAATGATATGTATGCTTAAAATATTTGGGGTGTTACAATGTTAGTCACATTTTATAAAGATAAAGAATATTTCTAAGGAGTACGATATATTTTCAATGACTAATTATGAATTTGGAAAAGTTTAAATATAAGAAAGAGAGTATAAAAGGTTTTATTTATTCTTCCCACCAGTAGTTTACAAAAGTCTACAATAGTTTTTGAGAGGAATGAAAGATAAATTGAGAAATTGTTTATACACAAATGTTGACAAATATCAAATCATAGAAATTTTAAAATCTATGAAAGTTATTGATAAATCGAATACTCCTACACTTTCATTGACTCTTAGTTTTGACTGAATAACATATGATTTTTCTAAACTTTTTTAACGTCATTAAAAAGTTTATAATGAATATCTCATTACTTTTATGGAGTCTTTAAAAAAGTATGAATTGACAACACCTAAATTTTTTAATTCCACAAATATCTTGAAAAGTCTCGATTGAATACATTCTCTCTAATTCTATAAAAATTTTAAAAAGTGTAGATTAAATATAACCCACTAAAAAAAAGAGTTAAAAGTTAATCAACTTAATTCAAAAATTAATGACTTAACACAATAAATTCATGAATGAGCACTTACCACTCTTGGACTTTGAATTCAATTTATGATAAGTTATACGTTTAAGACCTTGTTTATTGCAAGGGATTGGATTGAGATTGGATGAATTTCAATCCAATCTCTTATTTGGTAGTTCCATGAGATTGGAGAAAATCCAATCCCATGTAAATATTTTATCCTATGTTGGTGGGATAAATTTAATCCACCAATTTGGTGGGTTAAATCTATTCTACTAATAGGGGTGGGCATTTTCGGGTTCGGGTTGGGTTAGGTTGAAAATCCCCCAACCCAACCCAACCCAACCCTACCCAATCAATTCTTTAACCTAACCCAACCCAACCTAATAATTGTCGGGTTTGGTTAGGTTAGGTTATGTTGGTCGGGTTGGCAATCAAAAGCAACCTTCCTTTCTTCTCCACTGCAGTCTCTTCTCAGTAATCCAATGAAACCTAACCTATAATAGCAACAAGAAAATACCAGTTAAACCCAAAAAGAAATCAACAAAAAAAAAGAATCAAACCAGTAGAAGATATAATGTAAGCTCTATATTGTAATTTTATAGATCTCCCAGGAAATAACCTCTATGCAGTAATTAGAGACCCTAAATGGTCTATGAAAGCGCCTAAGAGTATAAGAAACCCTTAAAGATTGAATTAAACTCGATTGAAGATTGAACGGAAGGGTAAAGTAGTAAATGAAATTGAGTAACTATTTAAGGTGACAAGTGACTAAATCGAAGATAAGATTTAATAATTGTGGTTAAAGCAAAATTTAGTTAAAAGCTAAGAGATGAGAACGAAATTTTTCAAGGACGTGACCGACATTATAGGATTTGTTTGTGGAGGAAAACACAAATAAAAGAGCACAAAAATTGAAACAAAAATAAAAAAGAAGATAGTCACGCACAGACCCATCGTCGAACTAGAAGAAGAAGAAGAATAAGAAAAAGAAGAATAAGGAGAGGACGACGCGACGACGCCGACCATCAGCTCAACCGACCGACCGAGAAGCTCGCCAAACCAAGCAGACCCGAAGACGAACTCAACCAAGACAGATCGAAGCCGAACCAGACCAGTCCTCCACCCACGCGAACCAGATGACAACGAGGACGAGGACGAGGAGGAGTTGCTGACGTCGATCGAGTAGCCATCACGACCAACCGAACTCGACTCAATCAAGCTCGTTGATCAAGATGGACCGAAGCAAACTAGAAACGGCAGGTGAGACAGACCCCAAATCGGACGCGATCGACGGCAGAACTAACTGCGAAACGAAGGTAGATCGAGAGGAAGAGTGCGATGGAGGAAGAAAGGAGAAGAAGGGGAAGAAAACCAGGCTGTTCCACGCCCAAAAAATAGCTCGAAATCACACTGAAACAGACCCCAAACACGAACCAAAAATCAGTCCCAAAACGAGTCCAAAACGAAGCTGAAAGGAATGAGCCCGTGAGGAAGGAAAGGAGTGAGTTATTGAAGTTTTGAAGTTGATATTTTTGTTGATATTTTGTTGGTGATTAAGTTAAATTTGAAGTGGGTTTTGATACAAATTGTTGTTGGTTGATTTTGAGTAAAAATGAGTTGAAAAATAAGTAGGTTACTACTCATTGGAAGCTTAGAAAACCAAGAAAATAGTGAAAATTTAAAGAGAACTCGAATCGCACGATAAGCTAGTTTGAATGGCGATTGTGTAATTTAGCTATTTGAGTTTCCAGAAGTTAACGTGAATATAAATTTACATGTCCATATGTTGTGTAGGTGACGAGGACACGTGAGGATCGAAGTGAGAGGAGCAAGGGCTCCGTACGCACCATTTACAGTTATAAGTTTTATGAGTGAGTTTTATTTAAAGATTTTAAAAGTATTTTAAATTATTAATTTGATTTGATAAGTGATTGCTTGAATTTATTTTAAATACGTTGATATGAGCATGAGTTTTGATTGAGATGAGAATTTCGATTTATATGCATACATATGATTGTTGAAATGAAGTTTCAGAAAATAAGTTTTTCAGTTTGAATTAAGAAAAGAAAAGAAAAGTGTTTTCAAAACTATTAGTATACCCTGAGAGATTTTCAGATCAGATTAGACCCGGCCGGTCTATCCCACATCAATTGACACAGTCCTGGGGAGGGATAAGTCACTAACCTAGGGGGACAAGTGTCCAAGTCTGTTAGTTGAGTCGCCTTTGCTGATGTGGGGTAATGTTTCGCGTGTTATGGTTAGCGTTAAGGGTGGCAATTCGGGTTAACGGGTTGGGTTGGACTCGACACGAACACGACCCGATAATTTTTAACACGACACGATAAGCAAACGGGTTGAACTCACTCGACACGAACACGACATGATAAGAAATGAGTCAACACGAAAACGACATGATAACCTGTTTATTAACGGGTCGTTTAACTGACCCGTTTATGACCCGTTAAGCTGACCCGTTAACCCATTTATGAATTTAACTATATTTAATATATTTAAATTTTAATTCACATCTAATAAAAAATAACATTAAAATACTCAAATACAATCCAAAACCTAAAAATACAATCATCCATATTTCCAAAAATATATATATCATCATTTACAAATACAATCCAAAACCTAAAAATATAATCATCCACAAATTACAAATATAATCCGAAATAATCCAAAACATCCGCAAATTACAAATACAATCCAAAATAATCCAAAACATCCACAAATTACAAATACAATCCAAAATAATCCAAAACATAAAAATACAATCATCCATAAATACAATGCAAAACATAATTCCATGTGGTGTTTCACTTTGCCGGTACCATAATTACTTTCACAAATATAAATCTTGTTGCATGGCTTACACTTACTCCTTAGTTTTCAATCTTTACTTCGTGGTAACTTCACAAATACATTCCACACTTTTGATCTAAGCTTTCTTTTGCAAGTAGGCTTTCTCACTATGACATCCTTTCCTTTTCCCATATCGTTGGCCTCTACTTCGATAGAATCATCTCCTTCCTCATCAAAATCCTCTTCCATACTATTGGTTTCCCAATCGTCAATATTGACATTATTAGAATTCATTAATTTAACCTATACATAAAAATTAATAACAATAAACAAAATTAATAAAATTAAAGACAACATTACTATCAATTTGTGGCTAGTGTGAATCACTCAAAAGCATGAACAAATGCAAGTATCCAAGATTTTTGACGACATAACATATCAACATGTCCGTTCATATTTTTAACTTAAAACTATAATTATGGACATCACTCATACACTGTTTTTAAAGGCTACAAGCCCAAAACTAAAAGAGTACTTGTATATTTGCAGGATTTGTATGACAGTTAAATTATTCGCAGTTCTGTTCCATGCGTATCTGAATAGATTATAATTGTCAATTAAAGGCTGTACAAAATACAGAAAGCATACCAAAATAACAATTAAAAAAAAAAAACCCTTAGTTGCTCCCATCAACAGTTTTCTGTTTCTAAAGCCCAGAAGAACATGTTTAAAGCAACAATTGAAGCCTTTAAGAACATACCTAAATTTCAACTACAACACAGATTACTAACATAACATTGAATCAGTAAGACTAGTAAGTACTAGTTTCTAAAGCATCTCCAGACAAGCAATTACAATCTTTGTGTTAGTTACATACATACAACCCCAAACCTTGCCAAATTTCAAGAGCCATTTTGATATATATTACTATCAATAAATAGCAACTACAGCTAATAGCATTTTTTTTCTTCTTTTTTGGTGGAAATATTAGTTAGTGTAAATTAGCTAACAGAGGAGACAAGTTGTCTCAGACAACATACTGTTATTGTTATAGATGCTGCGTGAGGAGACGAAGCTGCAGGAGGAGAAGATGGTGCACAACGAAAATG
This sequence comes from Nephelium lappaceum, assembly GCA_021234005.1. NCBI lineage: Eukaryota > Viridiplantae > Streptophyta > Magnoliopsida > Sapindales > Sapindaceae > Nephelium > Nephelium lappaceum. The sequence continues at coordinate 5,911,543 of CM038008.1, forward strand.
GCACGGCACGGCGGCAGTAGCTCGACGACGCGGCGGGCGAGAAAAAGCTACGCGGTAATGCGGCACGACGGCAATAGCAGATCTGCAGTTTGCAAATACGCTGCCATTTGCGAGCAGATGAGCTACACGGGACGGTGGAGATGGCACGGCAAAGCGGCAGCAGCTCGACGACGTGGCGGGTGAGAAGAAGCTACTCGGAGGAGAAGCTACGCGGCACGCAGATCTGCAGATGCGAAGACGGCGGTGCGGCACTGTGCGGGACGACCGGAGAAGATGTTGTAGATGGGGCGGGACAGCCGGAGAAGATGCTGCAGATGGGGCGGGACGTTGGGTGGTCGATTGGTCGGTAGAGAAAACAAGAGAAAGAAAATAAACCAGAGAGAGAGAGAGGCAAAGATAAAAATGAGATGTAGGGTTTTGACTTTTAAAAAAAAAAATATATATATATTATCAATAAATTACATAAAAGACCCTTTAATGTAAAATTATCATTTTACCTTCCTTAACGAGTTAACCCGTAACACGATTAAAGGAACACGAACCCGACACGATAAATTAACGGGTTAAACGGGTTGACCCGTTAATTTATCCAACTCGTTAATGCTTAACCCTAACTGTAATTATCGTGTCGGATTCGTGTCGACCCGTCGTTTCGGGTTCCAAATTGCCACCCCTAGTTAGCGTTGAAAAATTCTGCACATAGCTGCGAGATGTCTCAGAGCGGAGTTGTCACAGTTGGTGTCAGTTCAAAATCGCCATGTGACCCCAGAGTTAGTGATGCTATGGTGTTTTCGAAAGATATCTAGAAATGGTTTTAAAAGAAAAGTGAATTTGAAAGAAAAATAAATTTTATGTTTAGTATTCAAGCTAATTGTGATTTTAAGCTACGAGTTTTGAATTTAAATATGTGTTTGCATTTATATATAAATTCTCTTGTTTCAATTAAGTTTGAGCAATTAAAGTTTGAATTGTTAAAGAAACAAAGAATTGTTTTCAAACGTTTTTAGAGGAGAAAGTTTTGAAATCAGATTTTCAAAGAAAAGATAAATTATCATTCACTGAGCTTCTAGCTCATTATTTTTCTATTTTTATACAAAAACCTCCTCAGGTACTCTCAGCAGGTAGCCGAGCAGTAGCATCATCTCCAGCGGGTGAGCCAGTGCGACATAATGACAACTTAAGCAAGTTGATTTTGCATCAATTATTTTCATGTAAATCTCTTTTTAAATTGTATAAATGATTTATAATTATTTGTTCGTCGCTGTTTTTAAATTGTTTTTGATTTAAATGTGGTTTATTAAATAATGATTTGAATTTTATTGAGCTGAATTGAAAATCAAATGTGTGTTTGAGGCCTACGGTCAATCAGAAGTTGGGTTGGTGCTGAAAAATAGTCAAAGTGTGATTGTTTTTTGTAAATAGGTTTTTCCGGGATGTCAAAAATATAGTCGTTATGCTGCCGAAATTTTGTTAGAAAATGAGTTTAGAAAATTAAAAAATAAAAATAAAAAATTTCTACGTGTTTTCAGTTTTTAAAGAAAACCAGTCCAACGATATTTTAGAAAGTATTGAGAGTTTAGGGTTCGCTCCATGGGTTTCGCTTAGCCCGACGAGTCGGGTTTGAGAGGGATGCGTTTGGGTGCCCGGCGTGACCTACTCGATCAGAGCTAGAGGTATTCGGATCGGGTCGCGTCATATAATATTAAATGTATTCATAGTTTGGTACCCACAAAACACACACAACTCACAATAGTTCACATAGACACAAAACACACGCAAGTCACATAAAAAAATATAATGTGAATAGTGACAGTGCACTCACTGGAGATTGAAGAACAACAAACCTAAATCAAACTACAAACAACACTACAAACAAACCTAAATTACTATCACAAAGGCACAAACAATAGATACAAATTAATTAATAGAGAATAGTGTAAAAACAAACAAAATCAACAAAGTATACAAATTAATTAACAAAGATTAGTGTTAAAAACATAGAAAATCAATAGCTTTCTTACTTTGTTTAAGAAACAATGACCAAAATCAACCAAGGACCAACCAAAATCATCCAACAACAAAGTTCTTACTCTATTTCAAAAGCACGACACTGTAAGGAGCCAACCACTAGAGAGGAGAAGCATGGCGAGGGGAGAGCTAGAGGGAGAGAGTGCATTCATGTGATTTGGACCAGCGACTGGAGAAGTATAACGAGTGAGTGGATGGATGAAGCAAGACGACTAGAGATAAAGGGTTGGCGGCCGAGAAGATGGAGGTATTACTGGCGATTGGATCTAGATGCTTGGGTGAAGGAAAAATGGAGAGAATGGAAAAATGGAGGAAGAGGAAAAATGAAGAGAATGGAAAAATGGAGGAAGAGCTGTGAGAGAAATAGAGAGTGCAACTAGGGTAAACACCTTTTTTTATATATAGTGTCCGGTTCGGGTTCGGGTTGGGTTCTCAGGTTACTCGCATAACCCGACCCAACCCGAAAACAGTTCGGGTTTTTTAAATCCAACCCATGTCGGGTTTTTTAAATGTTATAACTCAACCCAATCCAACAAAAAATGATCAAATTGGGTCTGGTTACTCAGGTTGGGTTCAAAATGCCCACCCTTACCTACTAATATGGGATACTTTTTTTTTTTTTCCCCTTTCTTATATGAATTATATAAAACATTAAATTTATTGGGCATGGTTAGTTGTTGTGGTGGCAAATGACCCCTTGCCTTGCTCACTCACGAGTGCAAAGTTTGATCATTTGCAACCATATTATTTAGAATGGCAGCTCTCCCACTAATTGTGGGTAATTTCTCTTGTTCTGAAAGTAGATTTCCTAGCCGCATGCTCAGTCGAGATATTTATAGAATTCAACAAGCATCTGACTTGGTGTCAGAAGTTGTTGTATATATAAAAAAAAAAATATTAATTTATTTTTAATATTATTTTTATATACTTTATTAAACTACTAAAAAATAATATATTTCAATAATAATAAAATAAATATTATTTTAAAATTAATTTTAAAGAGTTAGATTTTTCTTTTATACGAATAATAAAATACATAATTATTTTTTGTTTAATTCCATAATAGATCAAACAAAGAACAATACTTTTTTTAATTTAATCTTATACAACACTAAACATATCATAACATTAATTTGTTTGATCCTATCAAATCTTATCAAAACAATCTAATCTAATCCCGCATGCCAAACAAGGCCTAAGACCTCATTTGGAACGTGGGATTGGATTAGATTATTTTTATGAGATTGGATAAGATTGAATTGGATTGAATTAGATTGAATTTGATAAATTAGTGTTGTGATATGTTCAGTGCAACATGGATTATATAAATTAGTGTTGTGACATGTTTGATGCAATATAAGATTGAATAAAATTAATTTTAAATCTAAAAAAAAAAATCAATTTTAAATAAGAAAATTACACAGAAACCACCCACAGTCATTGACCACCCATACTACCAACACCTACTGACCACTAGACCCTGACCTATCAAACCCTATCGTCGACTCCATTTGTATCCACTCTCGTCGCTTCGGTCGACTCTCCTTTCTACTCCACTATTGTTGCTTTGTCCATTCTCCTTTCTCATCAACTCTTGTTGATCTCTTTCATCCTCCACTTTGGCTGTTGTTGCCTTTCTCGCTGCTTTCTTCTTTCGCCATCACTACCTATCCGATCTTTTCTCTCATTGTCGCTGCCTATCTGATCTCTCTCGTTGTTGTTGATTGTTTGATCTTCCCTCTCACCATTCTCTTCTGACACCAACACCGTTCTTCAACTAGTTGACTTCTCCGCCCAACTCAGCGGCTTCTCGGTAGGAGTGATAGTGCTTTGGCTGTCGAATCCCACTAGCAGAAGGTGAGTTTTTGTTTTATTATCATTTTTAAAAAAAAAAAAAAAAATAGGACGTGGGTTTATTTTATCCCATTTATGTGGTATGTTTCATTTAACCCATCACAATGAGATAAAAATTGGAGATGGAATTGATAAAACCAAATCCTATCCTTTTACCAAACATAGGTTTGGATTGGATTTTATTCAAACCCAATCCAATCCAGTCCAAACTAATGTAACAAACATAGCCTAAAAGTACAATTACATCTTATATTGAAAGAAAAACCTTTAGCACTCACGAGGATGAATAATGCTATAGTTTCTAAATATTTATCAAATTTTTTTGTTCAAATGATGTGATATGATAATTTATAACAACTTATAAGATGTTGTATTGATGATGAATAATACTATTTTCTTAAAAATTTGTATTAATAATACTATATATTAATTTTGAAATGATATATTAATGATATAATAATTATACATAAATTTGTTCTATTATGATAATAAATTTGAATAGAATTTTAGATAATAGAATATTACTTATGGATGATAAATTTATTATATTATTTAAATAATAAAGTTGGATAAAACTTTGGACATTGAAGTAAGTATAGTAAAGCAAAGAGCATAGAGAAGACAATAACTCGCACTCATTCGCTTCCCACCCACAACTAGACCACGCTCCCACTTAGCGCGTGCTGTAAAACCACTCCTAGGCACCACGCAATTACATGAAAAATAACTAGAGCATCGCGTGTCACAAATCTCATCAACGTGATGACATTGTGGACTGTCGAGGTGTCCACGCTCTCTCTCCAACACACTCAGCTTCCATCTCTCTTTCATGTCATCCAATCTAACTGCCTTTCCCTCTCTATAAATCTCCCGTCTTTGAATCTCTCCAAGTATATTCACATCCACATGTACAGGTTTTTCTAATTTTGGTAAAATTTTAAAATCATTCATTTTTTTTTTTTTTTAAAAAGTCAAATCGTTACAGTTTTAGTAGTCGCAAGTCATAGAAACTCTGTTTAGATATTTATTTATTTCTGTATCTCCGTCGAACGCGCCTTGCGCTCCGTTAAATTTACATTTCACTATATCTTGTAGGATTGTTGATTGTCTTCTAATTGCGCTCCCTATTTGTGGGTTTCAGGTTGATATCGTTGGTTGTGGTGAGTGGAGATGGTTGCGGTTCAAGGAGCGGGACCACGGCCGTCTATTTTCGGTGTTCTACCGGAGGTTAAATCCGGACTGTTGTCTTTGAAGAGGTTAGGGTTTGTTAATGTGTCGAGGCTTGATCGTGGAGGTGTGAGATTGCGGTCTTTGAAGCCGATTAAGGCAATGGAGGAGTCTACTGCGGCGGTTGTCAATGATTCTGCTGCCATTTCTTGTATTGTTCTCTCGATTTCATATGCTCTGCGTTCTTATTTTTCTTAGAAATAATAAATGAACCTGGACGAGAAAATTTTTTTTTTTTTTCCTAAATAATAATTTGTGTTGTTGTTGAATGATAGAGTAGGTGATGTTTGGTTTTAGCAAGTGCAAGAGTAAACTAAAGCAATGCAATTATTATTTTTATTGCCTAATTGAGTGCTGTGGTTTATGTTGGCTTGTGTTTTCTGTCACGTTTGTTTTTCAATTTTTGTGTTTATTGATTTTGGTTGGTATTTTTGTATTTTTATAAGTTGGTGGTTGATGTTGCTGCATTTAGAATGGTTGTTACAACACTTTTTTTTTTTTTTTTTTTAACACTGACAGTTTAGGAATTAGAGAAATGCTGCGAGCTGCTGAGATAGCTCATGTTGATAGAGTCCCATAACCGGGAGATAACAACTCCTGCTAAGGGAACCCTTGATTTCTTAGGATAACAAAGTTGAGGATAATGTTTATGTTATTTGAAAGATAGTGTTAGTTTAGAGTTGCCTTTTGGTTGCTTCGTTGGATTTACATTGAGATGTGCTATAGTTTCTATTGACAATATCTTCATTATATGTTCACGTTTGTTTTATGCGTTTGAAATATAGTTGAGGAAATAAGCAAGAATAAAGAATTTGATTTTTAATCTGAATGTCATACAGTCTATTCTTTTTTGATGAGGAGGGTTAGGTAGATGATTGGAAGATTTTGTATTTAAGTGAGTTACTCTTTTGTAGATTAGCTGTTTGGGATTCGATTTGTTTCATTTTCAATGCTGTCTGTGGGTCATGTTCTTTTTACAAAAATAATATTATCTGCTTTAAAATAGTTATTGGGCTATTTGGCATTGTCGGGGCGTAATGCAGCTGCCTTTCATTGCTTTGTATGATTGTAAAATTGTAATGTATCAAGTACGTACTCTTTGTTCAGATGGATTTACTTGGGGTTCTAATTTTGACCATCTAACTAGGTAAAAGTAACCATCAGATGTCTGCAATTGGAAATTCGACAAACATTGTGTGGCACAAAAATTTGGTGGAGAAATTTGATAGGGAACAATTATTGCAGCAAAAGGGCTGTGTCATATGGATTACTGGTCTCAGTGGTTCAGGTTTGTTAATGCCATTATGTGTTTTTATAATATGAATTGAAGATTGATGTTCGTTCTGTGTCTCTGATATGCCATTTCTCATTTAGTGTCTCTGATATGCCAAAACACAAAATATTTGTCCAAGAAAATAGGTGTATAGATTCTTGGTAGTGCAAAGAACCTGGTTACCTGCAATGAGGTACAATTAGTACCAGGAGTAAATTTTGCATTTATGATGATCTAGATTATTGGAATTTGATTACAACATGTCTCTCACTTGGTATAGACTTAGTTGTTCAACTTGGCATAACTTCTTTCTTTGATCACTTTCGTGTTCTTATTATTATTTTACATTAAGTTTTGTTCTTTGTTGAGGGAGTGATTGGTAACTGAAAGACAATGCCTTTCTCCTTAACTTTCCTTGGGCCTCTAGCAGGTTCCTTGATTGTTTATGTTTTAAATTTACAACCAAGGATGAACGAGCAGTGTCCCATAAGATGAATTTTTGTTTGAGTACATTAGAAGTTATACTCTATCTGCAGATGCGTCATGGTTTTCAAAATGATGCAAACATCATGTGCTAAAAGGAGAACCCTAAAAAAATTTAGATGGACAATTAAGGTGTGCTTTACAATTGGCTAGGATGGTTCTGCAGATATATAAAGCAGAACATATGTTTCAAAATGAATACTTCTGAAATCTAGAAGCTAATGCTTATTCTGAATGTAAATAATTAAAAGAAATTGACTGTTACTGTTGATATAAAAGGAATATGTTCTGGCCATAAAATAATACTTTATGTGCTTTTGTTGTTAGAATCTTGAAGAATGTAGAAACAGTATATGCTATCATATTAAACTCAAATCATGTGTAATGCTCAAAGAATAGTAAAGATTTCATGTGCTCTATGCATGGGAGCTACTCTCTATCATCAACTAGGTAAGGAGTAAACTCTGTTAATGTTGACAGTGACAAAACATGGAATTTAGGAAACATGACATTAGATGAAAAATTCTCTTCTTCAAGTCTTTTCCTCCTCCTTTTTCCTTTTGTTTCTGGTTTGGCGAGGCTTGACCTTATCCAAGAAACTAGATGTTTAAGTTAAATGGTGTCATCTAACAGGCATCTTTTTGTCCAAATTCATGGTCAAATTACTTCTGGGTTACTTTGAAATAATCTGTTTTGTTTTCCTTACTGTTATTATGATGGCTGATGTGATCTGATCGTTACTGATTTTTAATGAGTAATGAATATATGATAGAAGTTAAAATCTGGTTTAATGTGTTCAAAGACACTATTGGTTGCTGTGAAACCATCTTCTTCTTCCCTACCATCCTTTTCCATCCCCCTTGTCTCAATACTTTAATTAGAGAATCATTCTGTTTACTGTGAATTTCATGTTATTGTTCTCTTTCTGTCTTATACCTTGGTCTCTCTCTGTTTTTTGTTATTTAGGAAAAAGCACTTTGGCATGTGCTTTGAGTCATAGCTTGCACTCAAGAGGAAAGTTGTCATACATTCTTGATGGTGACAACTGTAGGCATGGACTGAATTGTAACCTTGGTTTCACAGCAGAAGATCGTATGGAAAACATACGAAGGATTGGTAATGTCTAGGTTTTCCTGCTTATGCTCCTTCGAATGTTTTCTTTTGTTCCTTTCTTGGAATCTGCTATTTCATGTTGCCTTTTACTTTCAGGAGAGGTAGCGAAACTCTTTGCAGATGCTGGTGTTATTTGCATTGCTAGTTTGATCTCTCCTTACAGAAAAGACCGAGATGCCTGCCGTTCACTATTGCCAGAAGGAGATTTCATTGAGGCATGTGACATTCATTGTTGCATTTTGAAAATCCTCTGCATTGGTTTAATTTATGCGTCGCATTGGAAGGGGAAATGTTATTTTTTTAATCCAAAGAGAATGTTTTGTTGCTGGTTATAAATTTACTATACTTGCTTTTAGCAGGTGTACATGGATGTTCCACTTGACGTGTGTGAGGCAAGGGACCCCAAAGGCCTTTACAAGCTGGCACGAGCTGGGAAGATCACAGGTACTAAGTAATTAGTGTATCAAGTTTTGCTTTTTAAATTTTGGTTGTTTTGTTCCTATCTTTTTTTTTTCCCTTCTTCTGTATTCGAAAATCTCTGCTAAGATTTTATTTTTGCAGGCTTTACGGGGATTGATGATCCATATGAACCACCACTTAACTGTGAGGTATGTATACCTGAGTCAAATCATGCTTATTCAATGGATTATGCTCAAACAAACATATATAATTAATCTTCACCTGTAAAAAATAATTTAACTCTTTCTGGTTAGAAATTGATGTATGTATAGTAGCCACACTTGTCAAAGGAAATCGCTATTTATGATTAGGAACTGTATGATCTTTTTAGAAGTGTCTGAAATTGGCTATGTTTTGTTCATCTAATTTATCAAGCCTGAAGCATTGTTTTTTGGCTGAGGGTACCAAGCATCATACAAAAAATTGCTTCACGCGAATCTGACATACTTCTCTTTTCCATTCTCTGGTTTTTTAATGAAATTTTAATTTCCTTATTATTGAAAATTAAATCATCACCAAACACCATTTGCAGATAGTGCTACAACAGAAGGGAAAGAACAGTATTTCCCCGTGTGATATGGCAGAAACTGTGATATCTTACTTGGATGAGAAAGGTTACTTGCAGGCCTAATATGTAGAGTACCTCTCAGTCTTGGGCTATTGTAGTTTTTTATTTTTTTGTTACTAGTAACATTGTACGCTATCCCTAGTCTTAGCCACACTAAGGAAATTTCTCGTTTCCTGCATCTGGAGATCAAAATAAAGTCCCATTTCCATGTTAATTAATCGATTGATTAATTGATGTCAATGCTCATTTGCTGTGTCTTCTGAACGTCGCATAATGAATTACGGCCTCTGCAAGCAACATAGAGAGTTATGGCTTTTGTAAGTTTGGTTGGAGTTAATAAGGTGGCTTCATGTCAGGGTAGGGGATTGGTTAGTGTAAATTAGTTTTGGAATAAAACTTGTCTCAGGCTTGAACTAAACACTTGTTCATAAATCATGGCGTTTATTTACTTGCATTAGGATATAAGTGCATATGCATTGTATTCTGTATGGATTCACTAGCAAGCAGCTAAAATTGTTGTTTGTTACTCCTTTTCTTGTTTATGAAATAAAATTGTTGTGTGAAGAAGTGGTTCAATCGTTTATGGCTTTCATTTAAATGTGTGTACCAGTGATAATATGCTTCATTTATTCAAATTTATAGAAGATTTAAAAGTCAAATTGTTTCCTTTGGAGATTTAAAAGACATAAAAATTGAGTTGGGAATCTCTCGTTTTGCCTTTGATTTTTTACGAGAAAATTTGAATTTGAGTGAATATTTTGTGAGCATGAGAGATAAAATAAAATAACAATTTTGGTCCTTAATAATTTTTTATATGTTAATGTGTAACTTGATAATAATAAGTTTAAGTGAAAAAAGGAAGATAAGAGAGGATCGAGAAGTGTGAAAATTTCCAAATGTACTAAATTGTATGATACCTCAGGCTCGAGTAAGGTAAAGTAAAGATGTTGATTACACATAAATCATAGTATGTGCCATGGGACCCTAACATGTGGTCTCAAATCTTGAAGCGCAAAGAGCTGCGCATTGGACTCCAAATGCAATGTCCCAATTAGTGCTTGTCTTTCTTTTTTTACTCTTGTCTTCCTGCAATCATTATAGTAATATGAAGTCCGTAGTCATTATTATTAATTTTTTAAATTTTGAAAATTTTAATTTTATTATTATTATTTTTTTGTAAAGGTTGATATGAAATTATTCACGGATTGAGTAAACTTCAATTTATCTTCTCTAAATTTGAACTAGTTACAGATTTATCTGCACAATTCATAAAAAGAAACAAAATCTCATTTCATGTGAGAAATTTTTAGTCTCTTTTTTCATTAATCTTGAGCTTACAGGAAAAGGTCTTTGATAATTGACATATGTTTGGCTAGTAATTTTCAACATATTATAGAAAGTTCTCTGATTAATTTCAATTCGTGAACTAAGTCTATGCTTTAGTTAATCATGAAGTAAAAGAAATTTCCCTGTTAAAAAGCTTCAACATGTTGCAGAGGTAAAGCGTACCCTCATTTCAAGCCTGAAGTTGCAACCTGGTATCGCTGTAAATTGTTAATTATGAACGCAACAACTCTGTTAGACAACAGGGGGAATTTCAAAGAGTAAATTGTGGAGGTCACATACATCCTGCTTCAATGCCGCTACAACCATATCACATTTACTCCCATCACTGTCTAACATTCTCAGGATGTTTCTTACTTTAAAAATAATTTTGTTTATTTCAATTAAAATCACTATATAAATATATAAAAAAAAATTAAATTATTATTTTTATGATATTAAAAACATTTTAACCAATAATAAAATGAAATTAGTTCAATAGTTGATTCCCTCACAGCTGCATGAGGTTGTTGGTTCATTTAAAAAAAAAAAAAAAAAATCCTAATCAATTATGGTCGAAGACTAGTGTCTATTCTTACAAATGCAAATAAAAAGAAAAATGCAAACTTACCAATTTTTATTTAGTTACCTACTCAAATAGTATTATCATACCTGACCAAAGATTTTTTCTGTTTGGCGTTTGAAACGGAAGACAATTTTTTTTTTGCTTTAAATAGTACATAGAAATCATTTTCAAGAAAAGGAAGGGCTGACAGCTGCACTATTAAACTCAGATTCTGACGCCGTTCACAGTCATTTCCGACTCAGACATAGGCCAACAAAACGTTGTAAAAACAGTTCCTCAACTCTCATGAACAATCCAATATCAATATTCACTATCATAAATATATGTAACACAACTCATTCCTATCTAATAACAATTACGTCTAAATTGTGAGAAACAAAAAAGCGAAAAAAACAGTGATGAAAAAATCACATGAAGGGAAGAATAACTTCTCCGGGGCTGCGTCTATGTACGGACAAGAAGCAGACCACAAGGGTCACGGTCATGGACACCGCTGCTGAACTCACAGCATCAAAGGTGGCAGAGAAGCGCCGCTCCTGGAGCCTCCAAATGGTCCTAACAAACAAACACAGACCATGCACCACCAGTGCCAACACCACTGCCATAAATTAATCTTCAAGGAATAAAAAACACAACACAATGCATGCACCACCGCCCCACGAGAAACCCTCAAATACTTGCAGACCCCAGAAGCCTCAAATGATATATGCAAATCGACAGGACCCTTGTTTGTTTGCTTGTCAAGAACGAAACTTGGCTCATGCTTGGCTGATTCCAGACAAATTGCAACTTGTAGTGAAAGGGAAAGGGCCGTTGCTTCCTCGTTGCTTCCAATTTCCTATCTTTCAATCATTTATACAGTTGTTTAGTGAAAATAGAGAAGAGTACACTAACAACTGACAACTGAATGGTTGTCAAATTTTTGTGAGTGGTTGGCCGTTGTTGTGGGGGTGGTGGGGGCTGTGGGCGGTGGAGGAGCGGCGCGGGGCCTACCAACTACTATCGAAATATGAGGGCTGCTTTTATTGAGTCACTCACTCTAATCGAACTTACCATTAATTGTCATGATTGTCATTTACAGTTTTCAGATATATATATATATATATATATATTTAATAACAAAAGATATGATTACCTCTAAGGTTTCGTTTGGAACCCGAAATTGAATTGAAATGAAATGAATTAAATTGAAATAGAAAATCACCATCTCATATTTTGTAGAACTTGAGATTGGATTAAAAATTATGTCATATTATGTTTGGTGTAAGTTAGGATTGGATTGAAATAAAATTAATTTAAATTTTTTATTATATAAAATTAATTTATAAAAAATCTAAAAAAATCAAAAACCAAACATCATCTTCCACAATTATCAATATCATAATCTTCCACAATTCAATATCATCAACTTATAGTTCATCAATATCATCAATTCAATTCATTAACATCATCATCTACCACAACAATAACATAATCAACAACATCAAAACATCCTAACATTAAAAAAAAAAAAAAAAAAAAAAATCAAAATAGGGGTTTTGTCCAGATTGGGTTGTCCCAACTTAGAAGAAAAAAAAGAAAAAAAAAAAGAAGAAAAAAAGAAAGAAAAAAGAAGAAGAAGAAGAAGAAGAAGAGAGGGTGATGAGAGAAGGAAGGAAGGTGAGAGAAAGAGAGATAGATAGTGAGAAGAGAAAGAAGATAGGAAATGACAAATCCCATCTCATGTACAGACATGATTTTGGTTGAGATTGATAAATCCTAAAAGAATGAAAAATGAGAAGAGTTTGAGATTCAAAGAATCTCAATTCCATTGTATTTCAATTGACCTCCAAATATGACTATTTAAATAGTTTAAGATTTCTGAATCCCAATCCCACTCTCAATCCCAAGCGTCAAACATTACGTAAGAGAAGATAATTTATTCGTATTATGAGAAGTTATAAAATTAAAAGATTAAATGTTTTTTTTTTTTCATTTTCACTAATCAAATGGATCCATAAAAATTATTAATTTTATAAACATTTTAAATATTTATTCTAGTGATCGGGAGACAGATGTTATTATTAAGAGAAAAATACTCCCCACAGTTTTAAAATGTGCATAATATGACAAACGTCTAACATTAGAATGGGTAAGAAGATGCAAAACAAAACAATCTAAACTAAAAGGAAATGAACAAAGATTAATTGATTTATTGATTGTGGAGTCAAAATAATTAACAGTATCTTATTAAACTTTAAAATTAATTTCATAAAGATAGTAAATGTGACATTCTAAATAAGACTGTATAAACATACAAGATTTGTCTCTTGTCTAATTGCGACAGATAGTTCAGTACTTTTACAATAGCATAACTCGTGAATTAATTATCATCGCTTTACTTTTTGAAACGATTAATTATACTGGTACCACAAATCAAATCATGCGTTAATTAATCATTATCTTTTTAACTTTTAGAAACGAATAATTATTATTTGTAGCACAAATCAAGTCATGAGTTTGCTAATTTCAAAAAAAAAAAAAAAAAATCTTGTGTTTGCTTACAGTGTGGCTCATGACTACATTTCGCTTTCAGGTTTAAAGAGATAAGATTAATAGTAGTGATCACATATAATAATTGTTAAGAGATTTTTATATGGATATTCCAAGGGGCCACCATATGGGGCAAAGAATAATAGATAACCAAAAATTTCAATGTCAGGTAACTTTACTTTTGTTTTCTCCTTTTTCCTTCATTCGAACATCCTATTTTTCAATTTTTGCTTGTGATTGTTACTTCATTGATACATAATTAGGGCTTGATGACCTGAAATTCCTTTTTGTTTGAAAGACATTTGAATGCTTGTCCCATCATTAAAACTTGCAGCGAAGTCTATTAGAATTTTGAGTAACGTAGGTATGAAGCAAAAGCATCCAGACAAGTGCTTTGCCTTTTTCTTAAAAAAAAAAAAAAACATATATATTTTGATGCTGTTTCTCAAAGCAGACAAAAGAGAGAAATTTGGCTCGACAGAGAGACCTTTGATCATCATATTAATTTGAACAATTACCTCCCGCAATGCTTTATTGAAAGTTGCTTCTGTTCTGCTTGAGAGAAATAGAAGGTCTGATCTAGTGTCTGCTGGGTTGAATTTGCAAGATTAAACCCTGAAATCATTTCTGAACTCCTTTGGGTGCAATTGCTGACTTAACCACAAAGGCTTCTCAAAATTGTTCCCGTTTGATGGCCAAAAGCGAAAGGCTTGAATGGCATTTGAGTGGTTGTCTATACTGGCTTATTTGTATTTCGTTTCATCTGAGCATAAAGAGAAAAAGGGAATTAATGTCTAGCTGACTGGAACTGAAGTTATTCTCTGTTTTTGTTAAGATATAATCATAAAAACAATCAAGGGCAAATTGTTAACTAATGGAAAAGGAAATATTGAATGGAACACAGGCATAGAACTAATTAACCGACAAGCCACCAATTTCAATCTTGAAACTTTACCTGCATTTGTCTGGCAATAGATGGTAGCCATCGCTCCCCCCTAATCCATTTCAATTCAGGCAACTCTTTCCTCCTCTCTTTTAGCCTTTTCTTTTGCAGCTGCATCTTTAGCTTCCATTCTAGCTAATGATTTCCGGCATGCATCTCTTGCTGTAGTTAATATGTCTGCCCCATCCACAACAACACATTGGAGTTTTCGTCTGAACTGTAAGCCACATTGACAATTCATATAACTAAGAAATATCAAAGCACAGTTTCATACTGGATCAACCATAAGTGACGAAACATGTATAGAAAAACAAGCAAACCTTCTTTGAATCCACATCAATCTCTTTCCCAGGAAGGATCCTTGGTCTCTTTCTAGGTCCTTGTAATTCATCTGGCAGCACACACATAACCTTAAGTCTTTACACAATATTCCACAAGTGCAAATTGAAGACATGCATCAAACGGTCGAGATTAAACAGTACTTCTCCCTCCCACAAATCATTCAAATTGCCGAATGGCATGCCATAGTCTAGTAAATTAGTCAGTCAGATTTCTGCAAGCTATTTAATAATAATTGAATGATTCCACCAATTCAGTTCCACTAGAATATTTCAAAAATACGAACACAAAGTCTAAAAACAGTTCTGCACTCCAGCACGCTCCCAGTTACCTATCACTTACATCTGCTCTTCAACTTGAGGTTCCATAGAAACAATTAACTACTTGCAATTGAATTACCCAAAAAAGTAAGGGAATAAGTCTAATGATCTACGGCTGCTTGCCCCATGTGCTTATATGTAAACAGTAGTTGCATAGTGTAGAATAATAAGCAAACCAATCCTAACATCAATACTTGTTATGTTGCAGGCACGACTTGCACTTGATCGTTAGTAATTACAAATACAAAAAAGATATAAAATACCTATATGATCAAACACTATTCCAGGAGTAGACTGTCTAAATAATCGAACTCCGCCTTCGTTGCTCAAGTGATCATTATCTGGGGCATGAACGGGACGTGTCACCATCTCTACACTCTTTTCCAAGATGCCATCCAGAATCTTTTGTGCCTGTAACGGAATTCATTAATTACTACTACACACACTGAGTAAGAAACTAAAAATGTAGAAACGATAGCTTATAGAAAAATGAGAATTGCCCTATGTCTAATTTTCCTTACACATTCACCACAAAAGCAAAATATTTAATGACTCAATTCTAATCGTCATGAGCGTATTTTAACTTGAATATACGAGAGAAAAGAGAGAAATGATGACTAATGACCTTGATTTGGTAGTGCTTGAGCTTCTGGGGTTCAAATTGACCATCATCATCGTCGCATTCAGTGTTAATGGTTTTGGCATTCCTTTTCGATGCAGAGAAACCATTTGCTGCGCCAAATGTGGTGGTGGCAACGATTGAGTTGAGGGCTGCCTTCCACTCGGCTGGACCATCTTCCTCTCCGCTGCTACTGTCGTCGCTGCTTCTTGGACCACCCATCTATCTATCTACTCCACCAACTGTTTGATGATATTTCTCCGTGTCTGTTTTGACTCCCAAAACCCTGCTCTGGAAAAGAAACTAACAAGTGAGCAATATTGGGCTTATTTCATTTAGTTGGCTCAACCACATATTTTGCTCCTTACCATTGTGTGACGCAAAGGTTTACTATTGTTAAAGGCCTTCAGGGATAGTCATTCTCTTTATAAGCACCAACTAATTTTAATAATCTTAATTATGAACTATTTGATGTATTGTTTTCTTTCATAATTAATACTTGATATTAATTATTTATATATAATTAGTGTATTACAACGTTGAAAATGATATTATGATTATCAAGCCGTGTTTATATAAAAATTAATTCTATTTTATTTATTTTTTTCATTTGTATTTTTGTGAATCTGTTAATTATAATTCAATGACTAATTTTCATTGATAGCATTTAGTTACAGTAAGGTATTACCACCTTCTTCAAAATATCTCGCAAGTGTAGAATTTTTGTGATGAAAGGCAAGCCCACTATTGTTTAGGCCGTAATTCACGAAGTTCGACATGGAATTGGGCCTTAATTGGGCCCCAACAAACCGACCCAACCAACGCACAAAATCGCAGCGATTTCTTCTCTCGCCGTGGTCGGCGAATTCACCGTGTCGATAACACAGTTAGTACAGTGTAGCAGAAACCCTAATTCGAAAAAAAAAGTAGGATCGTCAATTTCGAAGCTCGAATCGAGATGGGGAAGAAACAGCACAGCAAGGATCGAATGTACCTGACGAAGACGGAGTGGGCCACTGAATGGGGCGGGGCCAAATCCAAGGAAATTCGTACGCCCTTCAAACGCCTCCCCTTCTATTGCTGCGCGTACGCTCCATATTCAATCTCTCTCTCTAGATTTTTCGATTCCTCTTTGAGAAATTCATGATTCATTGAATATTTTGTTGCAGTCTAACGTTCACGCCCTTCGAAGAACCGGTATGCACAACTGATGGCAGCGTATTCGATATCATGTGAGTGTTTGTTTGTTGTCCTTTTCAAGTCTAAATGGATGTCAAAGGTTTTAGATTTTAGTTTAAATTTGGGGTTTTGCGTGGTTGCAGGAGTATAACTCCTTATATTAGAAAGTACGGAAAACATCCCGTTACTGGGAAGCCATTGAAGCTAGACGATTTGATACCAGTTACTTTCCACAAGAATGCTGAAGGTTTGCCTTTTTTTTTTTTTTTTTTTGGAAATAATTGTTTTAATGGAATGAAAGTTTGTTAATTGAAAATTTTCAAGTGTAATTGTGAATGGTATATGATTGAAATAGCTTTACAGGGCATATGGACTCGATTGTGGGTGGGATTGAAATGTGTTAAGTGTGAATTTTGATTTGAGTGTACATTCTTGAGGCAGATACTTAGCTCTTACTAAATGCCTTGTTCAGTTTAAATTTTTGAAGGTTACTAAATGTAAATGAGTTATGAGTTTAGTATTGCATATAAATTATTGGGTTAAGCTGAAAATGTTAAGGGAAGAATGATAAAATTTTATTGTGTATCTTCTAGGTTTTACATTCTTGTTTAAATAGAAAAATATACACCTAACTTCTAGGAATATAATAGGCTAATTACACAAATTAAGCTAATCTATTTTTATACATGGAAATACTAAATTAGGAAGTGAATTCCTAAAATATTTTTTTCTTGGAATCATGTGATTTTGGTCATCATGGTTTCCAACACTCTCTCTCAAGCTAGTTTGAAGATATCTTTCATTGCCAGCTTGGACATCAGGTCATCAAACTATCTTCTAGGAAGGCTCTTTGTGAGGATGTCAGTTATTTGTTCTACAGTGGGCAGATAAGGCATGCATATCTGTCCTTTGTCAATTTTTTCTTTACTAAAATGCTTGTTAATTTCCATATGTTTAATCCTATCATGTAGGACAGGACTGCATTGTGAGCTATTGCGATAGCAGATTTGTTGTCGCAGTATATCTATATTAGAGAGATTGACTTGATATTAAGGTCTTCCAAGATTCGTTTTATCCAAAGTCCTTCACAAATGCCTAGAGTTGTTGCTCTATATTCTGCTTCAGCGCTGCTTCTTGCCACCACGTTTTGTTTCTTGCTGCGGCATGTGACTAGGTTCCCAACATTCAAAAGAACAATATCCAGATGTTGATCTCCGATTTGTTATATTCCCTGCCCAATCTGCATCTGTATATATTTTAACTTGGAAATGCCCATTGTTAGTAAAAAACAAACCTTTGCCAGGTGTCTTCTTTAGGTATCTCAGAATCTTCATCATTGCCTTATTAGTGTTTCTGTCCTGCTGAGTGCATGAATTGACTCACAACACCAACAGCAAAAGTGTTGTCAGGTCGTGTGTAAGCTAAGTAAATAAGTTTACCTACCAGCTTCTAATACGGCTCTTTATCCATCATTTTTTCAGGTGTAGCTACTTCTAATTTTAGATCAGGTTCTATAGGAGTCTCAGTAGTTCTACATCCAAGCATACTTGTTTCTCCTAAAAGATCTAGCACATACTTTCTTTGACAAACTGAAATCTCTTGTTCTAACTTTGTAATTTTCATGCCAAGGAAGTACTTTGCCTCTCCTAAATCTTTGACTTCAAGCTCATGGGCGAATAAATTCTTAAGTTTATTTATTTCACTATTATCATCCCCTGTTAAGATGATATCATCAACATACACAATTAGCACAAGCTCGTTTCCCTTCATTAGAGTGTTGTACAAAAAAGGTATGATCACCTTGACCTTGTTTCAAGCCTACTTTTTTAACAACTTCCCCAAATCTCTCAAGCCAAGCCCTTGGTGATTGTAAGTCCATATATGGACTTAATTGATCGACACACATTTTCCTTACCAATCAGATTTTCAAAACCAAGTGGAGGCTCCATGAAAACCTCCTCATCTAGATAGTCATTCAAGAAAGCATTTTTTACATCTAATTGATGCAAAGACCATCCAAGGTTGGCAATCAGAGAGAATAGGATTCGAATCAAGTTCACCTTAGCTATGAGTGCAAAGGTTTTTTGATAATCAAAACCATGTGTTTGAGTGAACTTCTTAGCTACTAAACGAGTATTATACCGTTCTATAGAATCATCCGCTTTACACTTAATAATAAACATCCACTTAACACCCTACTGATTTTTTTCCTCTCGACAACTCAGCACTCTTCCATGTATTATTTTTAACCAGTGCATTCATTTCTCTATGATTGTCCTTTTCCAACTAGGACACTCTAAAGCTTCTTGTATGTTTCTAGGGATGGAAAGATTAGATATTTTTGAAGTGAAGGCTTGGTGATCACTAGACAACATGTGGTATAACAGATATTTGTTTATAGGGTGATTAGTACATGACCTAACACCTTTTCTAATAGCAGTTGGAATGTCAAGGTCTGTGTCAAAAATTTTGGTGTTGTGCTCTATGTTTGACTCGGTCACAGTAGGTGGAGGATTAGATTGAGAAGGTAAAATGGGTTCAATGGTCATAGAGGAATTACCTGGCTGAGATTGTTCTAGAACAAGTTCTAAGGGGTTGGCTGGTTGACTTTGGTCTCGAGTAGAGTGATGATCTCTATTATTTTGAGACTTCTTCCTGGTATAGAGCAGTATTTTGGTGGTAGGTGGACGATCCATCACCAAATTTTGGTCCTATGATGTTGTATCTCCCTCTGAAATAGGCATATTTTGACTTGAACCAGTATGTTGAGGGACAGGTTCAGATCCTAATGGTTCACTTTGAGTACTAGGAAGACTAGGAAGATAGGGTGTTGGAAAACTAGCACTAGCACCAATACCAGTAGCAGTACTCTGATCCTTACCCTCATCTTTAAATACACTGTATTTCTCCCCTTGAAGATGAGTTTCAAAAAATGGTTGTTGTTCAAGAAACACAACATCCATACTAACGTTTATCTTTTTTGTTGTAGGATTAAAGACTTTATGCCATTTTTTGTTACTTGTATAATCGATAAAAATGCATTTTTCAGATCTAGGAGCAAGTTTTGACCTGTCTATATTTGGGATATGCAAAAAAAGAGTACACCCAAAAAGTTTGAGAGGTAAGATTGAATGCAACCTATTTTCGGGAAACAATTTTATCAAATAATTGATTGGTGTTTTATGATTTAGAACTCTGGATGGAACCCTATTAATAAAATATGCAGTTGTTAAGATTGCATCTCCTCACAAATAATATGGAACATTCGTAGCTAGCATGAGAGCCCAACTAACCTCAAGAAGATGGCGGTTTTTTCTTTCTGCAACCCCATTTTGTTAAGGTGTATGACTACATGTACACTGATGTTAGCTGCCCTTATCATTTAAAAATTGTCCCAAAGTTTGATTGCAATATTCTTTACCATTATCAGTTCGTGAGATACTGATTCTTGTTTGAAATTGTGTTTTAACCATAATATAAAATAGTTTGAATAGGTTTTGAACTTCAGATGTTTGTTTCATCAAATACACTCTAACATAGTCTAGTGTGGTCATCGATAAATGTTACTAACCATCTTTTACCATATAAAGATGTGTTATTACAGGGCCCCCAAACATCATTATGAATTAAATAGAAGGGTTTTGAATATTTATTTGTCAAGTACTCTTAGAAAATGAGCAGATATCATATTGCAAATTTTGATTTTTAAATTTCTGAAACAAAGAAGGAAACCAATGCTTTAAGTAAGGAAAATTAGGATGATCTAACCTATAATGTCAAGTCATTATTTGCTCTCTAACTGAAAGAGAGTTTACATCACAGAACAGTCTTATTGCTTGTTTTTTATTGCCTTCAAAATAATAGAGTCTATTATTTTCTCTCGCATTGCCAATCTCTTTTCCCAAGTTCCCATCTTAAAAAACACAACTTTGAGATGTGAATATGACAGAACAATTTGAATCTTTTGACAGTTTACTAACAAATAATAAGTTAGAAGATAAATGAGGAACATGTAAGACCGACTCTAGGGTGAGATTATCATATATTTTGACAGATCCTTTTATTGTTGTAGGAGAAAGACTCTCATTTGCTAGTTTGACTTTCTTGTTATTGGGACAAGGACTGTATTTGTGGAACAAAGATGATATACTTATCATGTGGTCTGATGCACCCAAATCAATGATCTAGGGTGTGTGATTACTGTGACTTACAAAGCTAGTAGACAAGTTACCTGTATGGACAAGAGAACAATTAGGAGTTGAGGACTGATTCACCAGTTTCAGGAGCTAATCTATTTGTTCTTTTGTAAGGGTGACTTATTCTGCTGAGTTTGCATGAGAGGAACCCTTTTCTCGAGCCTTCCAATTTTCTGGTCTGCCATTCAACTTCCAATATGTATCTTTGGTGTGACGAGCACGATGTTAGTAGTCACACCAGATTTTTTTTTTCTCTTTTGGTTTGCGAACAACCTTTAAAGTAGTATTCTCTTGTGAAATCAAGGCTGAGGTCTTAACAGGACTGGACGTTGCCTCCTTTTTTCCCAACATGACAACTCGTCTATTCTTCTCTCTTCGCAATTCTGCAAATACTTCATTCAGAGGTGATAAGGGGCGTTTCCCTATGATACTGGCTCTAACTTCATCAAACTCCACATTCAGCTCTACTAAGAAAGAGTACACCCGAGAAGTATCGATTTCCTTTTGATAATGAGCTCCATCTATGGGATCCTTTTAAGTATAATTCTTGAACATGTCTAGTTCCTACCACAATCTCTTTAAAGTTGGAAAATATTTAGTCACAGTCTCTGGCCCTTGCTTTAGTTCTCCAAGCTTCAGCTGTAACTCATAAATCTGAGATTGATTTCCCAAATTTGAGTGTATTTCTGTTAGGTTAACCCACATTTCTTTGGCTATTGAATAGCCAAGATAGGTTGTACTCACATCTTCCTCCATAGAGTTGGTAAGCCACACCATTACCATTGCGTTTTCTGCCTCCCATGTTGCATACCGTGCATCCTTCTTATCAGGTTCCTTCTTATCCCCAGTTAAGTACCCAATCTTCCTTCGTCTGCGAATATACATCCGAACTGACAGGGACCAGCAATGGAAATTTTCTCTATTAAGTTTTATAGTGGAGATTTGGACAGTGTGATGGTCAGATTGACCAAAAGGGTTTTTAGGGGTTGACATGAAACATGGCAAAAAACAAAGACTTAGGTTTCAGAGTTGAAAACCTAGCTTTGATACCATGAAAACGTTAAAGGAAGAATGATAAAATTGTATTGTGTATCTTCTAGGTTTTACATCCTTGTTTAAATAGAAAAATATACACCTAACTTCTAGGAATATAATAGGCTAATTACACAAGTTAAGCTAATCTATTTTTATACATGGAAATACTAAATTAGGTAGTGAATTCCTAAAATATCTTTTTCCTAGAATCATGTGATTTGGTCAACATAGTTTCCAACATAAGCTATATTAGTTTAAAATTTTGACATAAATTTGTGATTGAGATATTCACCATTTCTGTGCAATCTAATGGTGGGAAAAGTAAATGAATTCAAGAAAGATGACAATGGTTAGATAAATGAAAATGAGTGAATGGATGTCGTCGAAAGACAAGATAAAATTTTAAGTTGATAAAGCATTGCTGTTACTTATTTGCTATTGTGTTTAAGACTTTGGGTAGCTTCTTTGGAATTAATTTGAGCTTTTTTTTAAAAAAAAATTTGGCTGTCATTTCTTCTGCAAGGAGGCATTTAAATGACTAATAGGTCAACACTTCTCTTGGATAATCATATTTCACAAAATGTTGTTTAGAATGTATGTTGGCTAGTGACTCATGGCTTTGAAGTGTTTGTTTATGGACACTCCAACTTGAAGGACTAGAGCATACTGTTGTCTTCGTTTTTGGAGCTGCAGAGCTTAATCTGGAATAGATCTAATATGCTATCAATTTTGTGAAGAACAGCCAGTTAATATTTACTTTTCAAATGACATATCTTTTTTACGAGGCAGAAGAGAAAGTTAGATTGAGAGAGGGAATGTTGTGAAGTCATGAATTGTACAAATATTAGATTGAGAGGGGGAATGCATGTAATAGAACTTGATTGTTTATGATAATTTAGCAAAACCTTATTTCTGATGTTACTATATTTACAAGCACACGGATAGGCAATGAAAATGTTTCCAAATTGTTTTTATTGTCATTGTTTTATTTGTTGCTACTGTCTGCATCATCCAACCATGAAATGCATCAGAATGATAAATGTTTCATAAGTTTAATCCTACACACTATGTATACTTCTATATACCTTTGTCTTTTGTTTTATTTTTTTTGTTGACTCTATCAAAAGCTTCTACGTCCTTCTAGTTATTTTTTGGATTTAACTATATTAAAAAGCCTTTTTTCCTTTCTCTGCAGGAGAATTCCATTGCCCTGTGCTGAATAAAGTCGTTACAGAATTTACACACATTGTTGCTGTGAAGACTACAGGAAATGTGTTCTGTTATGAGGTTTATTTCTTGGCTGATCATCAGTGTCAGTAGTTGTTCCTTTTTGTTCATTATTTATTAGCATGTGGATAAACCGTTCATATGCTTCCCTTTTGTCTCATAGGCAATTAAAGAATTGAACATCAAGTCCAAGAACTGGAAAGAGCTCCTTACTGATGAACCATTCACTAAGGAAGACCTTATAACAATTCAGGTAATTGATGTGTTCATTACTTTCCCCTTTAGCTTTGGTGATGGTTTGCTAGTGCTTTTCTCTAGCTTGAACTATACGATCAATGAGGACGTATATTTTTGGGACATGCTTTGCAGAATCCTAATGAACTTGACAGCAAGGTTACACTAGAATTTGATCATGTTAAAAAGGGTCTGAAAGTTGATGACGAAGGTCAGCTACAATCTTAACACTGTAGTAGGATCAGTTGTTGGTTTTGTTTTATATTTATGATTGTGACATCCTCAGTTTTTATGCCAGAACTGAAGAGAATGGAATCAGATCCAACCTATAATATAAATGTTGCTGGGGATATTAAGTTGATGCTGAAGGAGCTTGGAACTGAGAAAGCGAGACAAACTGCACGTCATGGGGGAGGTGGCTCCAAGGCACAAAAGGAAAGGGCTGCAGCCCTTGAGGCTATTTTAGCCGCAAGGTCCCGCATTAAGAAGGATTCCAAATCAGATTCTAATGGAGAGGCTAAAGCTGCTCGAGCTTACAGTATTGTAGATGCTGCATCAGCTTCGGTTCATGGAAGAAGTGCTGCAGCTGCCAAAGCTGCATCTGGTGATAAGACAGCTGCTCGAATAGCCATGCACATGGCTGGTGAGAGAGCACCTGTGAATGCGAAGCTGGTAAGTAGTTCTTCGCAAATATTGAGTTCATTTTAGGCATCACATTGTGATTAAAGCCTTAAAGCCCAAAATTATGATGACTTTGAAGTTCAATATATAGTTCCGAAAGCCTACTTTCAAGAAGAATAATGATTTAGGAAATCACTTGAATTGTCTCTCACACCTATTGTTTAAACTTAATAATCCACTTTTGTCTTCAATTGTGGATAGCGCTGTTTGGCCTCCAACTGGTAACTTAGAATGTTACATGTTAGAGCTTAAATACTATACTTGGGGCTTTAGTTATAAGTTCAAACTTTTAGGTCTATTGGTTATCAGTGGCATAGGCTATATGTGACCTAGTGGTCTTGATTCTGAATCTTTGGAACCCCCATCTTGTAATTAAATGCATATTACAACAAAGAGCAGAATGAAATATGCGTCAGTTTATGTAGCAAGCCTAGAAATTTAGCCTTGCATGTGAGGGGATCTGTTTGAGATGGAAATTTTATTATTAGGTAATTACCTATCAATCAAAGTTTTAAGTTTAGTGATTACTAACAAGTGATATGAGGAAATATCGAAATATGCGGCTCCAAGAATTTGTGTTAGAGGGGACACTTTAAACAAATAATAGTAATGATAAAAAAATTAAAATTACAATAAATTATGAATTTTCATTTTAGTTAACTCCTAGTCATTGCTAACAGTTCGAGGATGTAATAAAAATTGAAAATTAATAATACACTAGATCAAGGAAACTTTAAAAATTTATAATATAGAGCATAAGAAAAAAAAAAATTCATACAAATTGATAATCCATCAAAGAGGAAAAAAAAAAACACTTAATTCTTGATTTGGAATTATATAATGTTTATAAAAATTGTTGGGAGTCAAATTATCAGAATCCAACGTACAAATGAAAAGTTAAGTTTATGTTAGAAATGGAACTTAAGCAAATATGATGTATCTCTTCAATCAAGAAATTTTTATATCGCTTTATTGATTGATTCGAAACAAAGTAACATTACTAAAAACAAATTAAAAAAAAATGAGAGAAAAAATTAAATTATGATTGTCCATTAAAAAAAAATTGAGATAAGAAATTAAAATTTGAAATTTTAGAATTTATTAATTAGATTTTCAAGTCAAGTTAAAAATATTACCTTTAAAATTTATAAGAAAATACTAAATAGAATATAAATATATGAATGGAAATAAATTAAGTTATAAAAATTAAAATCTTATAGAGATAAGGATAGAAAATATAAAAATTAAAGAATGATAAATTTAGAATTATATATTATAATTTAATAAAATTTTACTTTTTTTTTAATTAAAAAAAAAAGAAACTGAACAAAATTTTTCAAAAAGTCAGGTGGAGAACGTGTCCCCCTGGTCTCTATGTAGGTCCACTAGTGGAAATATTCAATTCTAGTTACATATTATCTTCTGTGATTTAACAAATTGTGGGATGGTTAACAGGTAGATTGTGGATTATAGTTCTGGGTCAAAAGGAATGTCGTCTAAAATAAAAGCTGTCTTTCCTCAAGCATTAATGGTTATTGTTATATGATTACTTAGTGTCTGAGCTAATAGGGTGTCGTCTAGCTGAGTGGAATGCTGTTGTTTCTTTTGTAAGCTTTTAACATGGTTGCTAGGACATCTATGAGTTGAATTTTGCAATTTTATACTTACAACATTGAGATTATGTGAACATTTTAACATTTTATGGAACTGAATGATGAGCAGAATAAAAATTTTTATTTCTTGTTAAGTATTTCGATTTTTTGGTCATAATTTTAGATTCTCATATTATTAATGTACTATGAAATTATAAACAACATTGCAAACTGCTATAAGCAATAGTTACTTTAATTTCCATTGCAGGTCAAAAGTCAGTTTACCACTGGTGCTGCTTCACGATCTTTCACTTCTACCTCTTATGATCCTGTCACCAAGAATGAATATGAGTATGTTAAAGTTGAGAAAAATCCCAAGAAGAAAGGTTATGTTCAGCTGCATACAACACATGGTGACTTGAATATTGAGCTTCATTGTGATATCACTCCTAGAACATGTGAGAATTTCCTCACACTCTGTGAACGTGGCTATTATAATGGAGTAGCTTTCCATAGAAACATCAGGTACAGTGACTGCTATTCGTTTTAAACTTACTGTGTTTAATTCTAATAGTTGGTTTATTAGTTCCAGTGAAATTGACGAGGTATTGTCATCTTCTATAGAAATTTTATGATTCAAGGCGGTGATCCTACTGGTACTGGAAAAGGAGGGGAATCTATATGGGGAAAGCCCTTCAAAGATGAATTGAATTCCAAGTTGGTTCACTCTGGAAGGGGTGTTGTTAGTATGGCAAACAGTGGTCCACACACAAATGGTTCCCAGTTTTTCATCTTGTACAAGTCTGCTAATCATTTAAACTTTAAACATACGGTTTTTGGTGGGGTGGTTGGCGGTTTAACTACTCTGGCGGCAATGGAGAAGGTTCCTGTGGATGATAATGACCGGCCTCTGGTTGGTTTCTAACTTACAATTCTTCTTTTCTAACCATAGATGTATTAAGTGCTTAACTAGTATTACTGCTGCATATATCATAATCAAATGATACTTCACATGATTGATGCTAGATGTAATGCGTATTTATTTTATGTCACTTTTTCAGGAAGCATTTATATATTCCTCACACATTCTAGGTATCTTGACACCCATTCTAGTTGTATCTTGACAATGTTTTATTGAATAATATGGATGACTTATGGAATTTTTTTTTTTTGGCTAAAGTCTAAAGATGACATACGGAATTTGAATCTTGAGGATAAAGCTAGTTTCAGCTTAAGAGAATGGTACACTTGAATTATATGAATTTATGATTTTCTTAGGTCATGCTGAAATACTTTTGGTTTTGCAAACATCCATTTGTTTTGATCTGATTGCTTGTGGGAACATATTTTACCTTTCAGCTTGTTGACATGACCTTTATCACGAAATTTGCTAACTGAAAGCAAATTACTGCATTCATATTCCCCATTAATCTCTTTTTTCTTCTTTCACTTGCCCAGGAGGAGATTAAGGTAACTGGAGTAACTGTATTTGTCAATCCGTACACAGAACTGGACGAAGAAGAGGAAGAGAAGGCAGAAGAAGAGAAAAAATTGGAGGATGAAGACAATGTTAGTTTCTGGACCCTTTTATTCAGAATATTATAGCCTTTCTGTTTTCCTTAAAATTTTATCTGATGTTCTTTGTTTTGTCTCAGGAAAAGGTTGGATCATGGTATAGCAATCCAGGTACAGGAACAACAGATTCTGGAGCTGTGGGTGCTGGTGGTGTTGGAAAATATCTGAAAGGAAGGAATGCAAATGAATCCGCTGCAGATGCTGGTGGATTGGCTGCAACTTCCACTTCAAAAAAAAGGAAACTGGGTGTTTCAACAGGAGAATTAAAAGATTTTTCAAGTTGGTGAGAATTCCGAAATATTGGACCATATATCCACAATGAAGCAGTGGAGACTGGTGCTGGTATAGGCTAGTAGTGCAAGGTATTCTTTCAATTGGAGAAGTTCGAGGGAAAAAAAAAAAAACAGTAAAAGGCTGCTGCATTTGTATTATAAGTTGTATGTACATTAAAAAATTAAAATGCATTGGATCAGGAATTTGTTTTAGTTTTAGTTTTTTTTTTTTTTTTTCTTCTGATAAATGCAGATTTTCTCTTTCTCTATCCAGTAATAATTGATAATTTCTGATCAGTTTCTTTGGAGGTGGTTTTGACTTTTGTAGGCCCCAGATGGTGTCACTTTTACCGTCCAATATACAGTACTGATAGTGGATGGGTTTCTGATCAGGTTCTTTGGAGCCAGTGATCACTTCGCCAGAGGCACCAGGCCTCCAGGTCCAGCTGGTCCTTCCACTCAATTCTCACTTTCTCATATCATAATTCCTGCATTACTGATGGACACTACATGATTCTTTTTAGTAGGACCGTTTCTGATGGCTTTTTTCTGAATGCTTGGACATGAGAAATTTGTGCAAATTCAAAATTCCAGTAGCTCCATGGAAGCTTGAGCTGAACCAGATAGCATGTGTAGTTTTTACCAATCAAACGAAGCCAAGGAAAACCTAGTTTTCTGTTAGTATAGTATAGATAGTGCCTATATCAAGACTCTAGAAATTGTGCACTCTTTGAATCCCTACTAGTTCTTCTGCAGTGTGTGTGTGTGTGTGTATATATATATATATATATATATATATATCAAAAAGCAGTTTTTTGTAAAGCGTTTTTGACCTATCAAACTATATGTGCAATATGGTTAAATTTAAATGTTTTTGTTCATTATTTTATTATTATTTTCAAAATTAAATGGTGGTGTGTTGGTGAACAATTGCAAATTTGACATTTTTTTTTGAAGCAAATTTGACATTTACTTAGTTGTTTTTAGTTCGTTTGGAAATATGATAATATACAGTAATGTATCACAATAAGATCTTTTGTTACCATACGTATAAGGCATTGAAGGCATTACAATAATAATGTAATATCACAAAACACTTATAAGCAGATTAGTGATCCACCCCCAGTGTTGGTTCAACAAGATATTGATTGTATTCTTGGTTGAAATTCCTGGCAGTGTGCGTAGGTGCTGATAATTTTTTGGCATGGTAGGAAATGCCACCATCAGACTAGATAGAAAGTAGCAACATCGATTGAAAAAAGAAAAGTCGAAGATGGATCATTATAAAATGAGAGTAATCCTATCTCTTTGTGCAGGCACTCATTTTATTTGGCAACATATCTACTTACAGTCCTAAACAAATCATAGGATGCTCTCTTGCAGCATGAACCCTGATAAAATCTGTGTTCGCTGCTCTGAATCAACAAGGGAGAATATGATGATCATCACATGACAGATGCGTCAAAATACACATTCGTGGCCCACCAAATGAACAAAGTGTTTTATCGAGGAGTTTAGTTTGAGCATTCCATTGGGGTGACGTATAAGCAACGTATTGGTGATGCATGTTGGAGGCAATTTTGAGAAACATATTGCTTCTCTACTTTAAGGCCGTGAAGGAGAACGATGATATCACTGTAGTCCTATGGACAACTTTATTTATTTTTAATTAATTAATTAATTAATTTTTTTATGATGGAAGAGGAGATTAAATTCATAAAGAACTATTCACACATTCGTTAAAGGTTGAGATTTGAACCCTTGACTTTTTAAAATTAAAGGAAGTATTTAATAATTCTGAGATAAACCACTTAATATATAAACAAATTAACGTTTACTTTTGAATCTCACTCGCATTAGAATTTAAAAATTTTTATTAACAATACAACCAATATTTATCAGAATTGTTCATCCAATCTAAATAATTCCAATAAAATTAACAATATCCTAATATCTGCTAGTTTTCTAGTAAGTATGTTTGATTGATGCTTCATTTCCTTAGTGGGTACACGTGACAAATTTTGATTTACATATATCTCTTTTGAAAGTGAATTATTGTGGTGACCCTTGATTAAGAGACCATTCTTTATGTCTTTTTCAGGTACAAACATACTTGAATTGTTTTCTCAAAGCTTCAATCACGGGAGATATAGCTAAAAAAAAAACAAGCCTTATTTTGCATAAACAAACACAATTAGTTAATTAAATATACAACAGTTAGGTTAACTGCTCTGGTTAAGCATCACACAAACACAAGTAGGGCCTCCAAACATCATCCTCAGAGAAAAAGTGTTCAAATGAAGAAAGATTGATAGCAGAAAAAAAGTGATGATCATGAATGAGAGATGGACAGGGAGAGGTAGGGGCCTTGATTTTACATGTAAAGCTCTATGACGAATGGGCTTATGCCATCAACCCACGTCACAGATTTCACCCGATCCACTCATGCATTGTTCCCTACTGAAAAATGTGAAATTTTTGCAGGTACGGTACAATATCATTTACACATATTGTCCAATGAATTCTGGTACGTGAAATTTAATTATCAACAATAGGATATGAGTGTGGGTTCGACACCTTTTGCCACTAAAAATATGGCTGGTCCTATGAGTGTGGGTTCGACACCTTTTGCCAACTTTTGCCACTGAAAATATGGCTGGTCCCCCCCTTCCGTGTGGACTACTCTCTCGTTTATGTATGGGTTGCTCGATTGCTTCCTTCCTTATGGAAGCTGTTTTCCGACCGTGTCATCAGTGTTTGATTCTGTTTATCTCCAGAACTAGTCTTAATACTAAAAAAAATAAAAAAAATAAAAAATAATAGGTATGAGCAAAAGTAAAAACAAAAATAAAAAGCCCTGAAGAAAGCACAGTCAAATTCATGTGAAAAAGAAAAACTTGAAGCACCCAACCCTAAATAAAAAAGTCAAAATTATTAAATGCTTAACACCCCAAATACTAAATTAATTATAATTTTTTTTTAAAAAAAAAAAAAGGGTTGAGGCATTTATGATTCTCATTCGTATCGTGTCCCCGTATTACTATTTGAATTGAAATGGTCCTGCAATCGAGTACAAAAGTTTTACCCAAAATTTTATTTTATTGTTAAAACTTAAAATACTTCCTACGATTGTGATCAGAACATCACTCGTAAGTTCGCATTCGTCTTATATATAATCTAAACTTTAGAAATGGTCAAAAATTTACATACCTTAAACTTATAACAGAGATTAATTAATTACAGTAGTTATCAGTGCATCAATATAAGAATATAACACTTCTACTTGTGATTTTATATATTATAATCCCACCAGACTAGGCACATAGTATAGAATCATAACAAGTTGCATGCCATAACCATCCCAATCTAACACAAAATTAATTTCTATGGATTAATATGGTTGCTGTGGCAATGACATCCCATCTAAACTTTTGATAAAATATTAATCCTGAAAACGTATATTTAGTTGAAAAAGGGGCCCACTAGAGAAGAGCCTTGAAAGTCTTTTGTCTTGACATTTAATCAGTCACAGCTAAGAGATAGAACGAGGATTTATAATTTTTAATGGAATGATAAATAAATTATAGTTTTCTATAGTAGGAACCGTTCAAGAGAATAATTTTTCAAAGAATTTTTGGGAATTGAGTGACCAAACTGCCCTTTCATGTGCAAGAACTATTGGATAAATTTGGCTTGGAAGATGGGCAATAGGCAATAAATGCCCTCACTGTACCCGTCTGCAGTGTTAGTTTGATAGTTTCCAAGAAAAACTACCTTAAACCAATTCCTCAACTAGGGACAAAGAGTCCAAACATGGAATTCTCCTAATGATTGACGGAGAAAACCAAAGACAAGAAGCGACCCTGAATATTCCAACAAACATAATAAATGCATACTCCAAGCTTGACAAATTATGAGAAACAAAACGGAAAAATACATGAAGCTAGCTAGCTAGCCACTTCATGCATGGGCTATGTTACAAGTAATTAGTAATTACAATTAAGTTTGCTGATTCTCTAACAAAGACATGAAACATACCAAGAATCATAATCCAACAAAAACATGCGAAATCTGAACCACTGATTCAAACTTCAAACGGTGTGTTAATTTTTTGAATGTTAAATGTGCAATAAGGACAACCAAAGTTTGGTATTTTCCTTTAGCAGAGAATTAAACTAGAGCTTGACGACAAGAAAATAGAGACAATAGATACTTATGTTGGGTTCGTGGTGCAATCATCATAATGAACCCAACTTGACTAGTAAGACAAGTTAAAAGAAGTACGTACTCTCATATCAAGTGGGTGTGGTGAGAGATTTGGAAAGATGATGATCAGCTAGCTAGCTATATTGCTTGGGCCAATTCTAGAGAAATGGCCTATAATCTTTTGCTGTGTGGGCGGAGTAGTGTAAATGACCGTGTGAATTATAAACTAATGATATATATCTCATGAGGAGGTGGTGGAGGGAGAAAAAGAAAGTGAAGGGCATGGCCTAGAACTTTGGGAAGGTACAGTTTGGTATTAGAAGTGGGCAATATAATAAGAGGAAATTGATGTATGGGTTAGAGTAATATAGTATGGAAAAGGCAAAAGTAGAGGGAAATTTTGGCAGAGTTTGGAAAGAGATTGGGGGGCAAGGAATGTGAATGAGTTGTGTGTTGGGGCGATGGTGGGTTCGATGATCATGATGATGCACGCCGGCAGCTTTACTACTCATGTCTCTCTCTATCTCTCTCTTCCTCCAAAAACCCAATTGGCACGCCTGCTCCCACTAAAACCTATAACATTCTCTTTCTCTTTCTCTTTCTCTCTATAAGAAAGAAAATAAAGCTAAACCACTAACCCCATTTTTTGTGATCTCGACCTTCTCATCTTTTTTTCCCCCCTTTCTCTTTCATCTTTTTGTCAGATTGAATTCTATTCTAAACCCCCCAGCTACTCCATGCCAGCTTCCTAGTCTTATTAGAGAAACCTATATTAGTCAATTCCATTCCTAATTTTTTTTTTTTTTCAAAAAAGAGGAACACCCCCATAAAGCATAAGCTAGAAAAGAATACATAAACATAACCCCACCCCGATCTTTCTTCATCGATTACACCAAAAGAAAAGCACATTTTTACAAACCCCCTTAAGATTCCCCAACTCTCTTCTTATTTGTGTTAATCAAAATCCAAAGCTAAGATCCTGCCTTTAATCATTTCTCTGTCTCAGTTTGCACTGTTAAAAACACACAAACAGTAGTGGTGGAAACACACACACCAACCCCCCCCAAACCCACCAAACAGAAACTCCATATCCTTATCGATCTATGCGGGTCTCTTTGGGTTAAATGGATACTTTGTTTAGACTAGTTAGTCTTCAATCCGATCAATCCATCAACTCTAGCAGAACCTCTAGCAGCTCTAGGTCCTCCAGACAAAACAATCACTACCACCAGGAAGAGGAAGAATGCTTCAATTTTTTCATGGATGAAGAAGACTTCTCCTCGTCTTCTTCTAGGCACTACTATACTTATCACCAGCCCCAACCTTCAAACACCACCACTAC